>OW240916.1:5439532-5812727 GCA_933207985.1 Pelobates cultripes
CAATAATTATATTGAAAAATCCATTGAAGTGCACCATCATTTTTATGGGAATAAAATATATATATATATATATATATTTTTTACCTGCTCTGTAAATTGAACTTTAATCACATCAAGTGGCTCCTGCAGGGTCTAGCTGTCTATTAACAGAGCAGGTGTTATTAAATTCTAAATTAAACAGACTGCAATAAAGGAAGTTTAAACATTAGATCTCTCTTTACAGGAAGTGCTTAGGAAGGCTGCAAGTCATATGCAAGGAGGTGTGCCTAAGGCTGCATAAACAAAGTAACTTAACTCCTAAATGGCATAAAATTGAGCAGTGAGCCTGCAGGGGCATGATTTATACACCAAAACTGCTTCATTAAGATAAAGTTGTTTTGCTGTCTGTAGTGTCACTTTAAGGATACTCCCTCTTGATTGTCGGCCAGCTGGCTTACAGCTTCCAGGCAGATCAGGTTGTGTGATGTGTCTAGATTAGAAGGTGTGAGTGTAATGGGCCTAGTGAATGGCAGTAGTGCATCTAGTAAAATCCTCACTCGTCGTCTTTAAAATGTATTCTTTAGTTTCCTGCATATAGTGATTGCATTGTGTGTATAATCCACACTTACTCCTGGACTTTATTCTTAGTTTTTGTCCCAATTTTCTATAATTAAAGCTCCCCCCCCATTGCAGAACTTGTTCTATACAGCTTTAGCAATATTGGGATGTTGATTTTCAGACAGATGTTCCATTTATTGAGCCTTTACATCTTCCTCTCTTTAGCAAATCCCTATTCATTATTTCAGCTTTGTGTGCATCATTATGCGGTTCTAAGACCCATTTGGATCAATGTGTTCCACCAGGGATGACAATGTGAATTGTAATTTGTTTGTATTCTTCTGCATTCTGTATAATTTGTTTTCCTCTAAGCATTCACCCTGTATAATTATTACCATCTATATCTATATACTGTTAAATGAAGGCTCCAGTCACCACTGGAGCACTTTGTAGTTGTGGTGCCAGGAGTGTTCTGGTGTTCCCTCTCCCATTAGAAGTAGTCAAACCAGTGGCCAAAGTGTAAAGACTGTCCATTAACTTTGACTTTTTATTCTATATTTTAAACATATGGGAATGCATGAAAACCTCACGTATGTAAGAAATCTTACACCCATGCAATTTATTATCTCACAAATGGCTTAATAAGACTTTTTTTTTTTTTTTCACTAATTTCCATTTTTAATGATGTAAATGTGTGGAGTTTTTATTTTTTAATTTATTTTTGTAGTGCATACAAGCGGTGAATTACATTTTTGTCATATAGAAGACTAAATACAAGTCAAAACATCAAGAAATTCTGCACTGTTTTTAGTAAAGTAGAATAGGCTAAATCTATGCATATATTTTCAGGAATATTGACCATAATAGGTCATAGGAGGTAGGCATAGAAAATTAATAAATACTACACTGTCTGTTGTTAAGTAGAGCTGGATAAACTTCATAAGAAAAGAAGTCTAAACATGCTTGGCAATTCTAGTGAGCATAACCGCTTTAGTACCGCAGGGTGGCCATGGTGTTAGGAGAACAATAGACTACAGATGGCCCTTCCTAGCAGTGTGGAAGCGACAGGTAGGTAATAGAGTCCGTGGCTGCAGAGAATGTTTGTTTGTTCTGTACTTGGGTCTACTCAGCCGATGCCTGTAGATGGGACACTGACGACATCAGTGTGCAGCAGTCTGCCGGAGGGGGATGGCTGTAACTACGCACTGCTTCTTCAAGACTTACATCCCTGCCATCCTCAGGCATCGAACCTCGGGGTGTTCTCTCAGCCTGCTGCAAGACTCTCTGACGGTGGGCTGAACTCCCAAATGAATAGCCCCTTCTGGAGCGCCGCATGGTTGTGCGTCGGGAGGGATGGAATGTACGTTTTTCATGAGGCACGGTTGGCTTTGGTCTCTGGCTCCTCTGCCTCACTGCTGGAGATGCATGCAGGGTAGGCCGTAGAGACTCAGCCTGGTCCCAGCTTCCCTGACCTCGAGGTGGGGTAATCTCTACACGGGCAGAGGGGTTTCTTCCAGAATTGGGCACATACGCTGTTAAATCTCTGCAGAAATAGGTCCACTCGATTAATCAGTAGCAGGTGTTCTAGTATCGAGGCATGCCGCATGTTGATGGCCATTTTGGTGAGTAGGCCCTTACCTTCAGGTGTATGCAGAACAGGGATAGACCAGGCAATTGGGCCAAGAAGCACGGCAGTGGGGACCAGGATAACCTCCACCGGTCCAGAGGGGAAGGAACTGGCCCAAATGAGACCTTAAACAGGTTTTGACAGAGGATTGGCTACCTCCTCTGCCTGACAATCCCGTGTAGGCCTCAAAGCAGTCCACAAAAACCTGTGCCAAGAAAACTCTAACCAGAACTTTAGCTGAGTGTTCTGCGAGAATATGAGGGTTCGTAATTCCAGATGCTTAATGATTTAGCAGGGTAATCAGTTTTTTCAGGCTTGGGCTGAGGCGCTCCAGCCATGTATGTCTGGCTTGGTTGGCTGTCAGGCCCCGCCCCAATTAAATTTTTTTTATTTTTTTAAAACTAACCTTTTTAATCAGGTTGGTGATAATTTGGTATTCAACCCTGCCTGACATTAGTTTTCTGGGCTAGAGATATTTGATCTTCCACACGCCCATTAAGGTACAGAGAGCCCTAACTGGCTGGTTCTGCCCTACCTACATTTTCCTCTGTAGGAGCTGCACTTCCCATGCGTTAATGCAGGATTTGAACCCTACTTGGCACCCTTTCCAGAAAAACCTGCCAAACAGTTGAATTGTTTGACAAACTTATCTGGAGTCCATCAGGCACCAGTAACTCGTTCCGCTTTTCATGCAACAGATGGGGGCCCCCCGCCCACTGAGCTGAGCAGTCTGCATGGACACTCTAAACAGGACTATAGTGGCATGCCTTTAGGGGGACCCAGGTGAGTTGTCACACCCTAAAACTACTCTGGGAGTGGGCCAGTAGAAAGATGGTTAGGGTGCTTGTGTTCCTTATAATTCTGATTAATAATGAATCCAAGACTTTGCAGGACGGACACCACTACATCCAGGTATCAGCAGAACGATTACTAAATGCTAATGGCATTATGAAATGAAAATCTCCAATTTGTCAAAATCAATCCTGAAGTAGTCAATTAATTGTAAATAAAGTCCTCATAACTGCATTCAATAATGGAGAAAGATGAAGGCATTGATAAAATAATTCTGCTATGTAGCTGGACCAAGAGGAATTCCTATCATTGGTGCAGTGAGTAATCTATGCCTGACATGAGAACAGGCATAATGGTAACCATGTAATCATTGATGCTTGGAAACGCAATGCCCTCCGTGTATACAGCATCTCAAGAATTTGTACAAAGAAAAAATACAGAATTAAAATCCATGAGCTGTAATGGCTCACCTTAGCCTGGAAACATGCTGCTAGTCTCTGGGCTGTATGGAAGTAAATCTGTCTTGAAACATAGAATGTGACGGCAGATAAGAACCATTCGGCCCATCTAGTCTGCCCAATGTTCTAAATACTTTCATTAGTCCCTAGTCTTATCTTATAGTTAGGATAGCCTTATGCCTATCCCACGCATGCTTAAACTCCTTCACTGTGTTAACCTCTACCACTTCAGCTGGAAGGCTATTCCATGCATCCACTACCCTCTCAGTAAAGTAATACTTCCTGATATTATTTTTAAACCTTTGTCCCTCTAATTTAAGACTATGTCCTCTTGTTGTGGTAGTTTTTCTTCTTTTAAATATAGTCTCCTCCTTTACTGTGTTGATTCCCTTTATATATTTAAATATTTCTATCATATCCCCCCTGTCTCGTCTTTCCTCCAAGCTATACATGTTAAAGGGACACTATAGTCACCAGAACAACTACAGTTTATTGAATTTGTTCTGGTGAGTAAAAAATGTTTACATTACAGCCTGGTCACTCCTCAGATAGCTACTAGAGGTATTTCCTGGGGCAGTCCTGCCTAGTGTCTCATCTGCATGCAGACATTGAACTTTCCTCATAGAGATTCATTGATTCAATCCATCTCCATGAGGAGATACTGATTGGTCAGGGCTGTGGTTGATTTGTGCTGGCTCTGCCTTCTTGGCAGTCTCAGCCAATCCTATGGAGAAACACTGTGATTGGCTCAGACCACCACTTATGTCAGCAGACAGGGGCTGAGCCAGCAGCTGCAGACTTGAATACAAGTAATATTTTTTTACTATATTTAGGGAGACATGAGGAGGTTATCAGGGGGGCTAAATGGTGGTTTTAACACTATAGTGTCAGGAATACAGTGATCCTTTAACCTTTCCTGATAAGTAATTTTGTGATTACGCCAATTTGGATTTCCTTTTACCTAAGCTTTTTAATATATTTTAAACTTATTGCATTATTGGAATTCTTCTTTTCTATGTCCCTGGACCTCAACTATCTGGAAGACATAATCACCTGGAGATAAAGACAGATTCTTATAGACTTGCCTATACCCCTTTTTATACTTAATTTTTTTTACTTTTTTTTGGCTTGTTCACTTTTATGCATATATGATTTTACATCATTTTATTGAGCACATATTATCTGTTTTACTTCAGTTGTATTTTTCACTCCTAACCCCCTGGTGCAACCTACTGTCTTGTATTTTGTCCTTATTGGGTTTTTAGGAGAGACTTAACCATTTAGGTGTGCTACCTCCCCTTCCTTTGACTTAGCACTATTCCACTCTTTTTGTTTTTGTCTACTCCAAATGAATAAATGCCTGCATTTTTTTTTTTATACATGTTCATTGGGGGTACATGTTCTTGTAGTTATAAAGAATTGCAGCCTTTTCAAGCCCTCTCCTTTTCCCCCAGAAGAGACATATTGAGAAGCCTCTGAAGCTCTACGTGCACCTCAGTGTGCACCCTCGTTGGCTTCTGCGTGCACAGTGTGCTGATCCGAGACCTGCCACCTACTCCACGTGGACAACCTCACACTGTATGCCAAGAGTGAGCGGGACATTCACTCACTGATCCACCATCTAGGATATAAAGCAAGGAGGTCAGAATGTTCTGAATAGATAAGTGTGGGCAGAGGGTGATGATCAGAAAGTTCAAGTGCCAGAAGGCCAAATAGAAGATGTAGAGAACAGCTACAAGTACCTGGGGGTACCACTAAGAGATGGAATAATAACCTGGCCAAGAGAAAAGCTGGTCACCATGGATGTCAAAACCTGGAAATGACTCCTTATGAATGGAGGATTCCGTGTGTGTGTGTGTGTGTGTGTGTGTTCGATCCCTCAACATATAGACTAAAATTGGATGCCTAAACATTTTTACATTTTGATTTTCACTTCACTAAATTTCAGAGTTAAAGGAACACTATAGTCACCTAAATTACTTTAGCTAAATAAAAGGGTTTTAGTGTATAGATCATTCCCCTGCAATTTCACTGCTCAATTCACTGTCATTTAGGAGTTAAATCACTTTGTTTCTGTTTATGCAGCCCTAGCCACACCTCCCCTGGCTATGATTGACAGAGCCTGCATGAAAAAAAAAACTGGTTTCACTTTCAAACAGATGTAATTTACCTTAAATAATTGTATCTCAATCTCTAAATTGAACTTTAATCACATACAGGAGGCTCTTGCAGGGTCTAGCAAGCTATTAACATAGCAGGGGATAAGAAAATCTTAATTAAACAGAACTTGCAATAAAGAAAGCCTAAATAGGGCTCTCTTTACAGGAAGTGTTTATGGAAGGCTGTGCAAGTCACATGCAGGGAGGTGTGACTAGGGTTCATAAACAAAGGGATTTAACTCCTAAATGGCAGAGGATTGAGCAGTGAGGCTGCAGGGGCATGTTCTATACACCAAAACTGCTTCATTAAGCCAAAGTTGTTCAGGTAACTATAGTGTCCCTTTAAGTGAATAGATCCCATTATTTATATTTCCATCTACCTACACTTGTGGAATTTTGCAAATCTGAGAACAGACTTTTTCCTCCCCAAGTATGACTCAGTTCTTAACACAGTTACCAGGCACTTTTGGAACAACAAATAAAAGGAGAGGCCTGTGTGTGTATATATAGTGTGTACTGTTCACCTCCGAGTGCAAGCAGAAAATATAATGTGAAGGATTTATGACTCACTGTCCTTCACAGCAAGATATGTGAATAGTCATGTTCAGAAATCTTTTGTACAAGGTTTCGTAATCGAACATAACAATCAAAGAGATGTAAAGGGAGATGAACACGGTCTAAACATTCAAATGCTGAGATCCTTCCATCCCACGTTCCCGGTGAACATTTGTGTGTACTGGGACGGTGTCTGGACAATGTAACTGCATGGGTGGTGAGATATCAAAGGGAACACATGGGAGTTTATATACGAAGACAGAAAACATTGTAATAATCAGATTTTGGGATTCATGCAGACAAGCACACATGTCTTCAGTGCTGTAGAAGACTAATGGAAGAGTTGTGTTGAGATACCTGTCCACTTAAAGGGATATTACACCAATGGGCCAAACTGGGAATATTCCCAAAGAAGGATTCCCTTGATGAAAAGATGGACAATGAGATGTTATGGCAAAATGTGGTGTAAAATAAGGTGACCCGATGGACCTTCTAATAAAATGTTAAAACTGCACTTTAGAGGATTTTACAGACTTTAACCCCTTAAGGACACGTGACATGTCATGATTTCCTTTTATTCCAGAAGTTTGGTTCTTAAGGGATAAATGTAACATTGGTGTAAAATATTTAAAATGAAACCTTCATTTTTATGTTTAGAACCAATTTTATTTGTTTCTATTTTAAATGAGCAGATCTCTAAAAACCAATTGTATACCACCTGATATTGCAGATGCAATTGGTGAGTGTGCTCAGAATCTATGTATGTCTTGGGTAAGTGCCCACTTTAATATCTGTTAGTATAGTGGATATGGTTTAAGGAGTTTTCAGATGCTGTTTTCCCAGTTTAATGGGATTTACAAAAATTGGGGCTTCCCATGGCACCTAAATGGCTAATACTGGAATAATGGCAGGATTAACACCACAGAATATATCTAAGAAGTATATTTCCGATAATGACAAACTATATTCAACCTTTTACTCTGGTTCCAATATTACATAATCCATTTCATCAGTGCTTCAGCAATGACCGTGATCTCTCCATCACCCTACAAGTTTCTTCCTGCTTTATAATTGTTACATGTTAAACAATAACCCAATAAATATTTTTAATACAGAACATTTATCGCAGTAGTGGAGTTTAAAATGATGTATTAGTGTACCGATTGTGCAAGTCGATTTTTATAAAACCTGATCATATATATATATATATACCTGAAATTCAATACTTGCATTGGGTTATTCACTAAATTCCAAATGGCATCAAATTATAATCTGAATGGCAAAATTAAGCAAGCAGTGACCGTGGCAGAGTTAGAAAATCTGTACAGATTGGATAGTTTAATTTTAACCCCAGAGTCGAGTATCAAACGCCAGATCATTCTGCCCCCTATCCTTGCACTGCTCAGAATCTTGAAAGCGGAAGAATTGGCCAAGAGTGTTGATGTTGGGCTGATACCATCAGCTGATGCTCTAAGCCAATGAACCATTTAAATACAGCTTGAGAAACGTTTTGTAATTTTCTAAATCCATTTTGTGATTGAGGGCTAGGTAAGCGAAGCTGGGTGCAGTACAGGCACCCAGGGGACCAAGATAAGTTGTCAAACTGTTCCTTTAAAAATACAATTTTTTTTTTTTTTTTGTATTGTGGACAAATGTAAGGGAGGCATTTCTCTCTTCCTCTTCACACTCCCTCTAGTAGTAGACCTGAGTTTGGAAAAAGCAGGATTTTCAGTAGCCGCAAAAGTAAGCGGTTAGGGATTGACTAATAAATCTCATGTACACACAATTTTTCTGCCACTTAAATCTTATACTATCCTAATCAACAGCAGAAAGTGACTAGCCCAGAGTGCACATGTGGTCACACCCAGCGTAGTCTGCCCGACTTCTTTATTCTTTGGCTTATTAACTCCCCAGTATAAATCAAAAGGTGACCAAACCCACCAGTACCCGTTCATTACATCACCCTTGATACCTGACCTAGCACTGACATGGTTCATTACAAAATGCTCCCATCTGCCAGAAAGTTATTGATCATAACGCAGGGAGATATGCAACAAATTTTAAACTTCAAACCACCTCGGCACCCCAACGTCCGTTTCTTGGTCCTTCAGTTTGGTCTGCTTCATAAAACACAGCTTAAATAGGGTGGGTGTTGATGTTAACTGTTTTCCCAAATATTGCATGGTTTCTAAGATATTAAATTGTTTTTGGTTTTTCATGGTGACCGTATCGGCACTGAACACGTAGCATGTTGATGTACTCAATGGCCCTTTAGTCATTGCGCACAAGGCATGCAGAAACCGAGCTAGTGCAAGGAGGAAGTAACTAAATAAAATCTGCTTCCAGCAGAAATGGGGATGTGGTTGGTAGCTGAGTAATCAAATAGAGAAACATCCGAATAAGCTTATTTTGTAATAAAATTCAGCACTAGAGGACACCAAGAGACGAGTCATTTTTGGCCATCATGTTAAGAGATGTGATTTCATGGATACGTGTCCAATTTAAAAAAAAATAAATAAAAAAATAAAACATTCTGAAGGAATATAGAGAACCATAAAAGTGACCACTTTCTACACTCCATTATCCCATGGCAAATTCCAGGAAAAGTGCTTAAAATAACTAAATCATAAATTTTACAATGCATCAATCTTTTAAGGCAATGGTACCCATCAACCAACTTTTTATATATAAATTTTTATTTTTTTTATTTAAGCAACGTAGTGATCCTATCTAGTGCAGTCCATTTTGTGAATACCCGTCCCTCAGTCTTGTAGTCTCTCCATGTCCCCACCACCCAAGATCTTTGTGTAGGCATCCCCCTTCAGACTTGTAGTCTCTCAATCTACCCCATTATTTACTCAACTCAATGGTCTAAAGGCTGAAATGTAGATTTGACTGCAGGCAACTGACCCTACCACATCCAGGTGCCAAACTCCTTGACCAAGAAATCAGTTTCTCTCTGAAACTCCATATAGAGAGCCTAGTTAGAACAGAAATTAGGTTTCGATTTAATTATCCTATTGAAATTTTTTTTTTTTTTTTTTTTTTATAGCAACAAAGTAAACTGACTTCAGGCTTGTCTTTATTTAATGTGGTCCGTGAGGATTTTGTTAAACATAAATAAGCAAACCAACCATTGATGATTTCCTTTTGATGTAGAACGCCGTGTTTAGTTTTCATGGGTGTGTGATGTGAGTCATATCTCCTATTAATAGGTTCTTGTGACCCAAAGAGACACATTTAATAGTTAATCTAAAAATATAAATGAGCAAGCATTTAATAGTTTTAATTTAGGGATTTAAAAATTGTTCTTGGAATTTATAGACCTTCTACCTGTAGCGGTACTTACCCTCTCCAGCGGCCGGACGAGGTCCTCCTTCCCCGCCGCACACGGTCCTGCAACTGGACGAGCCGCGCGTGGTTTGTCAGACGGGAAGGCGTGCACTGACCGCGAGAAGCGGCCACGTGACGCGCCTGGCAGTGGGAGAGCACAGCGCATAGCGGGCGCGCTTTTAAAGGGACAGTGGGAGCAAAAAATAAAAAAGGTCTCCCATTGGCCCATGTCATTCCACATTCCCCATACACTCACGTTTTGGGGGCGTGGATATGACAAGGGCCAATCAAATTAAACTAATAGGTATTTATACTCCCTGCCAATCGTGGTTTCTGATTCAGTTCCCTATAGTGCATGCTTCGTGTAGTAGTGGTTTTTTTCGTGCTTGACCTTGGCTTTGTACCTGACTGTTTCTCTTTATCGCTGCTATGTCTCTTGTTCGCCGGTTTCCTGACTCCTGTGTACCAGACCTTGGCTAGTTCTTGTTTACACTGTCTCTCTGTTCCCTTGACCTCGGCTCATTCTTGACTCTCTTTTCCTGTCCACGTCAAAGTCCGGCCATTCTAAGGTCCAGTAAGACTTATATTGTTTTCTTGTCTCTTGTTGGACTATTCTGGCGAGTTGGGGTATACTACGTGACACTACCATATATAAGGCATTTCTTAGATGTTTGTTCTCTTCGTCAGTTTCCATGACTTCAGTAAACTAATCAGAAATTGCTTTAATCAGTGGTTCATTAACCGCACCAGTAAGTCCAGAGTTAAAATATGTATTTAAAAAAAAAAAAAAGGGGGGTGGAGAGGGGGATATTGGCCCAGTGCTCTCAAACCAGTATAACATGGAAGATGCAGCATATTGCCAGGTTTTTAGGGGCCATGATACATCCCTTTCTTAAATTTTTGTCTAATCGCAATATAAATATAACTTAGTTACTGAGATGTACCAGAACTACTACAGAGCTGCACAAAATATGGTGCTTAGAATGTCGTTACACAGAAGCACAAGTCATTGTGGTGCTTGCAGTGTTTGAAGTATTTTCTGTGTACATACTTTAAGGAACACTATAGGGTCAGGAAAACACAAACCTGTATTCCTGATCCTATACTGTTAAAAACCCTATCTAGCCCACCACCTATATGGTAAAATCTTACCTTTTTATTCCAGTCGGCTACTTTTGGCTCTGCCCCTGACCTGTTTCCTTGACTGACTTCATTAGAAGTGGTGATCTCAGCCAATCGCAATGCTTTCCCATAGGATTGGCTGAGATTGTCAAGGAGGCAGAGCCAGCACAAGCAAAACACAGCCCTGGCCAATTTGCATCTCATAGCGATGATTTCAATCAATGCATCTCTATTAGGTAAGTTCAGTGTCTGCATGCAGAGGGTGGAGACACTGAATGGCAGTCACACTGTGCAGCACTGCCCCAGGAAGCACTTCTAGCAGCCATCTTAGGAGTGGCCAGTGGAGGTATCCCTAGGCTGTAATGTAAACACTGCATTTTCTCTGAAACACAGGGTTTCTTGCAAAAAGCCTGAAGGGACTGAATACTCACCAGAACAAATACAGTTTGTTCTCTACAAACTATTCCAGAGGTTTTTTATTTTGTTGTGCTTACGGGTACAGACAGGCTTGTTCCGCCACGACAGCTGGAGTAAGGAATGCAGTAATAATCGTAATCTGGACATTTCAAACTGCACATTTTTATGGTTTAGTAAAGACAAGTTAGGAACATCATGATACATGGCAAGACCTCCGTAGGAACTATGAGTTAGTACGGTTATGGCTGTGATTGAAAATGTCTTAAACAAGTTAACAATAATAAAAGTCTAGATCTGCAGTGTGTAGTTAGACAAATCTGAGGCGTCTCAGGGTGTGCGCCTGACAGTGTGAATAAATGAGGCTGTGTGATGTAGGGAAAGAGTAGTGCACTGTGCTCTGGAATGATGTGCGTAACATTCCCCCAAGCGCAACCTGGTTGCTTAATCTGTAAGAGGAAGTCATGTGCTGTTTAGTCCTCTGGTAGCGTCTCCCTACTTGGGGTGCAATTTGAGGGTTGTAGTGTATGCCCTGTCCGTCTCCTGTGGGGCGTGTGGTAGGGCTCCATGAAGTAGAGTGATGACCCCTTATCTATGGGGGTCACGGGGGGAGGTCTGGTCAGGCAGTGGTTGGTAAACATTGTGAGTCAGCTTAGGTACTGAACTGCTCACTTATAGGAAGGCACAATAGTTGGTTCTCCATTAACGTGTAAAAGTAACATTCAACTAGAAAAGAAACAAAATAAGTTGTATATTATATGGTGAGATAGAAACTGTTAGGCTGATAACTTCAGCGATACTATGTGAGCCGGTTGGCTCCGCATGGTGTCTGCTCAGGTCACCGCTGTTTTATTCCGGTCTCCTCTACCGGTGAATGAGAGTTCTCTCAGGGTCCCTATGTCTTGTGAGAGTCCCAAGGCTTGTAGGAAAGTGGGGGGGCTTCCGTGAGAGAGGTGAGTCTTAGGACAGTGTCAATCCATACCACTGCAAAAGTTCTTGGCAGCAGCCATTAGTAGTCCACCTTTGCGTTTTGAAGATGGGCGGTTATAGGTCTTAGTGACTTTCGCCATTGTAGTGTGATGCGAGTGATGTTTTGGAAGAAAGTGAGTCTGGATGACTCAAAGTCCAGTGGGGTCTTGTTCCTGACTGCAGTTAGAAAGCGTCGTTTGTCTAGTATGGAGTGACTGCGCACAACTACATCCTGCGGGGCTGCAGGCTGTGCTTGTTTAGCCTTATTGGTTCTGAAGTGTCTTGCCCTGGGTGTGAGGCAACAATGTAGGTAGTGATATAGTTCTGTCGGGCCTGCAGAGTCCGGTATTCCCCGGATTTTTATGTTAATCCGACAGTTGCGGTCTTCCATAGTATCCAGTCTAAGTTGGAACGCAGAGGATTGCAGCTGGCATATGATATCTCCCATTGTTTTCAGTTCTTGTCGAATATCTGTGATATCTGAGGCCTGGACTCTATGGGACACTGCCTGCATCTCCGTTCGAGCTAAGTTCATGTCAGCATCGAACCTTTGCTTCATCTCCCTTATTGGCTGCCTGATATCCCGTTTTGTGCTGTAGCTCCTAAGGTTGATGGGAGCTTCCCTGCCCCTCTGAAGAGGTTGGGGCTGTGGGGACTGGATGTCAGGTCTGGGCCGGCCAGCATTTTGTGGCTCTAGGGCCTTTGCAATAAAGTCCCTATATCCCATGTTTCTCTGGGGACTCCAGCCTGGGATTTGAGGGATTTCCTCACCATGTTGTGGTCGGTGAGCAGGAGCCTCTCGGGTGTCACTTGTACATCGTGTGCGAGCTTTGTGTACTCTTCCAGGCGTTACGTCAGGATCTCCGCCGGTGAGTGCGTGAGGTAGGCCCGTGTTTTACACTGGGTTTTCCTGCCCTTGTGTGTACAAAGGCATCAGCTTATAGCCTGTGGTGCCGGGGTAACAAGTCACTAGTGTGGGTATGTCTGGGACCCACTGGAGCCGCGGATGGTAGCAGATTATACAGCAGTTCGTTGGAGCAATGGAGGCTCGCGTCTATGCAGTTCAGCAGCTAGGCTCCGCCCCCCCAGAGTCATTTCTTAAAGATAAGCTTGTACCACAGGGCCTATTTATACACAAGTCAACTCTACGTAAATGATTTCATCTGTAATTTATGCATCTTCCAGAAATAATGTCCTATATTAAAAACAAACATGCAAACACGATTTCCAAATTGCTAGACAAACTTGGATTCAGAGAAGTCTGAATAGTGGATATACATGATATAACAAACATTCTACTTCTCAACGTCACAAATAAAATGTGTGATCTGTACAGGTACCTGAATGTTAAAATAAAAAATGGTAACGTGTGTGTGTGTGTGTGTGTGTGTGTGTGTGTACACCACTGATGCAATAACATGCAAATGAAGATCTAGTGCGCGCGTGCACACACAGTTAATTTGTTGTAACATTGCAAGCTGTAGAGTCTCACTATTGTATTAAAATGGTTAATCACTGTGTAACTTATATTGCCCATGTGTGGGAGTGCAGGCAATATTATACTGATCGTTCTCCCCAGTTTCGCAAGTATTGCAAATCGATCATTATTTTGGTGACTGGTAAGTGTTGCAGAAAACTGCATAAACAGTGTAAGTGTGTAGATCTGTGATCTGTGAAATGTGAGCGAGAGCTATTGAATCTGTTGCATAGATTAAAGTTACGTGACGCTAGATTTGTTCTCTAATTGATGCCAGTAGGTGCATGCACATCAGCCTTCACAGAAATGCAGCCTGTTATTAGGTGTCCCCCTCCCTCATGGCACCTCTCCCACTGGCTTGAAGAGGTTTAAACCCCTTCAGCCACTTAGCTTAATCCAGCGCCAGGCTCCCTCTGTGCTGGTGACCTCTCCTCCCCTGCCAATGTCTGCTCCCGAGTGGAGCTGAATGCACATGCGCGGCCAGAGCCGCACATTCAAGCCGCCCGTAGGAAAGCATTACTCAATGCTTTCCTATGGGCATCTGAACTCCCGCTGCGTGCTTCAATGCGATTTTTCACATTGAGAATCGTGGAAGCGGCCTATAGTGGCTGTCAGGGAGACACACTAGAGGTTGGAACTGCTATGTTTTCAGCTGCAGTGTTAAAACTAGGGGACCTGGCACCCAGACCACCATTGAGCTGAAATGGTCTGGGTTTCTATAGTGGTCCTTTAAATTTTATTTTATTATAATAAAGCCTGTTTTTTATTTTTATTTTTTTTTTTAGATCTGACAGAAAATCTCCCAGAATCCTTTATGTTACCGGTACACTCTAATAATGCATACATGCGTAAAGAAGGTGGGGGAAAAAAACACACACCCCCCCACTGGTTAATGTCTGCTGCTTCCTACGAAACTCACTACAATTAAATTGCAGGTTGTCTTGACCATTCACATCAGTCCGCTTGTACTTTTACATTGAGACTAGCAGACAGGAGTTAAATCCTATGTAAATCTCTAAACTAGGGTAATCTCTTTCAGACAGAATCTTGAATTCACTATCGGTAAGATTTTATAGGGAAAAGAGGACGCTAATACTATATTATCATATTTAAAACCGAGCCGGGTTCTAGAAGATACAAGTGGTAATTATGTCCTTGATTTAGATCTGTGGATTTGTTCTGTCATATGGCCTTGTTACAGGAATTGGCCCTTTACCCCTAATTAGCAAAAACCACTGCTGGACTTTCTGCTCCATTGACCTTAAAGGGCAGCTAGACGTTAACAGAGCGCGTTCTTCAGATTGTATTCTAAAGACTTACATGCTGCTGCTAAGGTGAGGTTACTGGAGATGTAGCCTTTAATAAACACTGACATCACAAAATAAAGCCATCCATGTTGGTGTGGGCTAGAAACGTGTGAAACTGCACGCATGGTTAAGTTACATGACAACATGCATCATTCCAAAGAAATCACAAGCTGTTGTAAACCTTCCAGTACAGACAGCCATTATAAATACAATTCTGGCAATACATATGTAGCAGAACAGATATAATACATGCAGTGCACAATGAGTCATTGGCAACACAGTTTCAAGTAAAATATGTCCGATTTGACAGCCGGCAATATGGCAACGATTTAAGAATCCGATCGCTGGCTGCCAAGCATACGGTAACTTCAGAAAACACGCCAAGTTAACAGGTGTAGTGACCGTCCGGAACACAAGGAAAAATACAGGAATTTCACAGGGCTTCCTCTTGAGGGAACACAATAAATCCTGCCACATAACGTGTTACTTGCATGATAAAATGTACGCAATATGTACTCCCTTCACCAGCCAAAAATATATCCTATGCATTGCTGACGTCAAGTACTTGAAACAAATTTAGTTTAATATTAAAATAAAAACCACATGTCTGGGGGAAAAAACAATAACGGACTGGTATTCTCTAAATAGAACCTATCAAGAGATGCGGTATATTGGAAAGCAAGTGAACAGTCACTTCTTGAATTTCTGGTGTTGAAAAATGGGCAAGTGAAAAGATCTGAGTGTACCCTGCCACACTGCAAACCTTGCTCAGGAATGGTTTGAGTAACATGACTGTTCATGGTGTTGCCTTGGCCTCCAAATTCCCCAGATCTCAATCTGTGGAATGTGCTGGAACAACTAATCCAATCCATGGAGTTACCACCTGGCAGCTTGCAGAACTTAAAGGATCTGCTGCTAATGTCTTGGTGCCAGATACTAAAGGACACGTTCATAGGTCTTGTGCAGTCCATGCCTTGACACCTCAGAGCTGTTTGGGCAGCACAATTGGACCTGTACAATATTAACCAGTGTATATGGTGCTAGTAGAGTAACTATGAAATTTATATATTGGAATAAAATCTCTGTGAGCTGAACTTTAATTACATAATAGGCTCCTGCAGGGTCTAGCAGGCTATTAACAGAGCAGGAGATGGGAAATATAAATGAATCAGGATATGCAGTAAAGGAAGTGTAAACATTAGATCTCTCGTCACAGGAAGTATTAGGAAGGCTGAGCATGTTGCATGCAGGTAGAGAATTGAGCAGTGAGACTGCGGGGCATGATCTATACACCAAAACTGCTTCATGAAGTTAGTCAATTTGGTGATGATAGTGTGTCTTTTTTATTTATTTTTTTTTTTTTTATTTAAAGGTTAAAAGCCAAATTGAAAACAAAAGAGAAATTTTCAAACTAAGGAAAACACACACTCACTCTCTAAAGTATTTAGCGAAATCTCGTTCCTGGTCCCCGGCTTACCACATCTGAATATTAATAGGATGCAGGCATGCAACCAATAGGCCGTGTTTTAATGAAGGATGCATAGTGCATGATGCAGAGATGAGCTGTGATTTTGTGAAATGGATATGGCTATATAGATATTGTTTCCTTTTGGCCATATTCATTTTTTTTTATTTTTTTTTTTGACATTCTTTATTTATGTTTTTCACTATTAAATCACAGCATGTATATCCAATACAAATTAACAGGTGATAACAGATAAACGGGTCAGTTATGAGTATTACAGCATCAAGATGGTTTCAACAACTGGTTAATAGGTTGTGTTTGAGTATTTGGCTTCAATAAAACAGTGAGCGTTCTTATGTGTTGTGTTCTGTCGTTAGCCCTGTATGGGGTTAGTCCCCTGTGTGAATGGGTGTGTATGGGGTTTGCGGTTAATCCGCAAGATTCATGCGTGTTATCGGATGTGTTGTTTCAACCGCTCTGGGTTGTGCTCGTGGGTCAGGGGGGGAGTTGTGTATCCCTGCGTTGTTCTCTGAGCTTCCTCATTTGTAGGTAGGACCATAATGGAGAGGCTGGTTCAGTGCAAGGTTTCCCTTCACTCACATATTGGGTCTAGTGTGTCCCATGGTACTTAAGAGTTGTGGAAGTCTCTGTCTACGTGCGGTGCGGTTCATCTTTGTCCCCAGCATCGTACGTAATGATTTGTTTGTGTTACTAGTGCCAGGCTGATGGATATAGAGCTATGTCCCAATCCGTGTTGTGTCTGCCTACGTGTTTCGATCTTTGGGGGGGCACCATCTGGGGCTTTGAATGGGGGTTCCAATCCGGTTAGTGTTTGATTTGTGCGTTGGTTCAGGTCGTAATGGGCCTGGTGTGGATGTGTTCAGTCTTAAATCGTGAGGGAGCCGATTATGTTGCCCCTGTGACCGTGTGGTTACCCCCTATTCTCCCTGGGTCGATCTGTTTTTGGGGTTTCTAGGGGTAGTTGACCTTGAGTTGTCCGTAGGCGCAGCTAGTATGTGTGGGGTTGTCCTGCGATGTCTTATTATGTAGGTGTGGGGTCTGTGTTAGTCGTCGTGTCGTCACCTCAGGCCCCTGGTTTGTGTCACTCGTGTGGTGGGCGTAATCATATCAGCCCTGGGGCCTTTGCACGGTCCCCGTGACTCTTCTGGATACCTAAGTCTAGGTTGTTATATCTTATCTTGGATCTCGCTGGGTTCGGTGTGTGTGTGGGGTTATGTCTGCCACCTGCGGCAGCCCTGGTTGTTAGTTGGCGTGGTCTGGGCCGGGTGCTACTGGCTCAAGTCGTGGCTTCTTGCGTCTGGGGTGGGGGTGAGTCCATGTCCCTTGCGTCCCGGTCTCCCTCTTCCCTCCGTCCCCTAGTGTATCGGTCCATATGTCGCTTTAGTGGATCACTCCTCCCCTCCCGTATCCCGTGGTCCTCCGCATCGGTATCTGCTTACTCACTGATTCCGCTATGTGCGGAGCCATACGTCGGTCCGCGTGCCCCCGGGGGTTGTGTCCCTCAGGGTCTTTTGTGTGTCTATGTGTCATGTGGTAGGAGGGGTGGGGGGAGGGGGGGGCGCGTAGGAAGTGTGTCTCCGTCTTGCTGGGGATGCAATCTACTCGTCTGGTACTTCCTATGTCTGTGCAATGTTCTGTCGGGGGGGTTGTATTGGTGCGGGGGCGCCGTCCATCTCCACCAGTCCTCCTCCTCCCGTCCGTTTTGATGTGTAGTCCATCCATGGGTACCACGTCACGGCGCATTTTTCCTGGCGTCCCTGCAGGGAGGCTGTCATCATCTCCACCCTATCTATCCATTGTTGCAGGGTTGGAATCGTCGAGCTTTTCCAATGGAGTGGGATGAGCGACTTCGCTGCCGTAAGTAGGTGTATGAGGAGTCCTTTCTTGTAGATCTTCACAGGCGTGCGCGTGTGGTTGAGAAGCAGTGGCATGGGTTGGAATGGGACGTCTGAGTCCGTGATATCTTTGATCGTCTGATGTATCATCCTCCAGAACGGTTCGATACGTGGGCATGTCCACCAGATGTGAATGCTGGTTCCTATCCCTGTGCCGCATCTCCAGCATTCGTTCGAGATTGACTCGTGCACGTGCTGCAGGATGTCTGGCGTCCGGTACCATCCTGTTAGAATTTTGTAATTGCATTCTTGGAACTTGGAGCTGATGGTCCCCCTGTGTGTTAGTTGAAAGATTTTAAGCCATTCCATTTCCGTAAGCTCCACCCCGGTCTCTCTTTCCCATCGCGATGTGAAGCCTAGAGGGCTCTTATCACCGTTGCTTAGCAGCGCGGTATAGAGTTGTGAGACTCCATGTGAGAGGTGTTGTCTGGCCGCGCATAGGTGTTCCATCATCAACAATGGGCGGTGTAGGTGGCCTTTGCCCGCAATGCCGTCGAGGTATGTTTTCACTTGGTGATATCGGAAGGTGTCTAGGCCACTGGGCCTGCGGTCCTGCGGTCCTGCATCAGCGTTGCCAGGGGTTTGAGCGTCGTTCCATTGGCTAGCGTATACCCAGTCCGTGGCTCCGAGGTTTTTCAGGTCAGCCGTGCTTAGTCCTCCCGCTAACCTTGGATTGTGTGTTATTGGTGTGAGCGGGTTGGGCGATGACGTGAGGTTTTTGGAGTATTGTATCCTACACCATACCTTCAGCGTGGCGTCGATCATTGGGTTCCCGGTAAGTAGTTCCTTGGGTAGTGCGTCTCCCAGCCATAGCATAGCGGGGGATTCGTCCCTGGGCTTGGTGTTTCTCCAAGTCTACCCATTGCTTTGTGCTGGGGTTCGCATGCCAATCAACCAGTCTGTGCAGATGGGTAGCGTGGTAATACGTGAGGATGGACGGCAATCCCATGCCTCCTTCTCCTCTAGGGCGTTCAAGAATCGCTCTTCGGATACGTGCTGGTTTTTGGTTCCAGACGAATTTCCTGACTGCGGTCGTCAAGGTCTGAAAAAATGCCCTCGGGAGGTTCGTGGGTATTGTCTGGAACAGGTATAGTAGTCTGGGCATAATGTTCATCTTCACAGCGCTTATGCGACCAAACCACGAGATGTACTGAGTTGTCCAGCGTTTCATGTCTTGTAGGGTGGTGAGCAGGGGCGCAAAGTTCAGTTGGTAGAGAAGTGTCAAGTCTCTCGGGAGCCACACCCCGAGGTAGTGTAGCTTGGCTGTGGAGATCTTGAAGGGGAATTGTGCTTGGATGTGACGTTGGAGGATGTTGTCCTGTGCGAGCAGCAATATCTCTGACTTATCTAGGTTAAGCGTCAAGCCGGATACCTCCTTGTATTGCCGAAACGCCTCCAGGAGATGTGGGAGGGAGGTTCTGGGTTGCTCCAGGAAGAAGAGCATGTCGTCGGCGTATGCCGCTACCCGGTGTTCTCTTCCTCCTATGCTGCACCCCGTGATACCCCTGTCCTGTCTGACCGCCTCCAAGAAGGGTTCCAGGGTGAGGGCAAACAGGAGTGGGGACAGGGGGCAGCCCTGTCTCGTGCCGTTATGTATACTAAACGAGTCAGTCAGCGCTCCGTTTATTCGTATGCGGGCTGTTGGTGAGGTATATAGAGCCGTTATCCAGGTCCGCAGGTGTGGACCGTATCCCAAATGTCGTAGGGTTTCTGACATATAGACCCAGTCCACCCTGTCAAACGCTTTTTCAGCGTCAGTGGATAGCAGGACCATTTCCTTTTTGCCCGTTTTAGCAGTATGGATGGTGTTGAGGGCGCGAATAGTGTTATCTCTGGCTTCTCTTCCGGGGATAAACCCCACTTGATCCGGGTGCACCAGGTCCGGAAGCGTCCGGGCCATCCTGAGTGCCAGTGCCTTAGCGAAGAGTTTGATGTCCGCGTTTAACAGAGAGATGGGCCTGTAGCTGGCGCAGTTTGTTGGATCTTTGCCCTCTTTGGGTATTATTGCCACTGTTGCTCCCAGGGTGTCTCTGTGGAATTGGCCTCCATCTCTGATTGAGTTAATGCCTGTCAGGAGTCTGGGTGTCTTTGAAGGAGCGTAGGTACGAGACTGGTAGACCGTCTGGGCCCGGGGCCCTGTGCGCTTTAGTTGATTTCAGTGCGCCAGATAGTTCCTCGATTGTCAAGGGCATTTCGAGTTCCGCCTCCTAGTCCTGGGTGAGCTGTCGGGTGATGTGGTTCTGAAGGTATGTGGTTATCCGTTCTCGGTGGCTACCTATGTCTCTGTCTTGGTGGTGTCGTGGTTGGTTATATAACGCCGCGTAGTATTCCCAGAACGCTGACAGTATGCCGTCTGGGAGGCAGGTTGTGTCTCCTCTGCTCGTGCGTATCTTGTGAACGTGCTGTGCTTTCCTTCTATCTTGTAACATCCGAGCTAGCAACCGTCCACTTTTGTTCGAGTGTTCGTAATAATACCTGGAAGCCTTCCTCGCGGTGTGTAAAAGTCCTTGTGATAATATGGCTTTCAGCTCCCTTCGTGCTTCCGTCAGGCGGAGGTATGTGCTGTCTGCGAGGTCCGTCTTGTGTTCCCCTTCTAGGTCAGCTATCCGGTCTAGCAGTGTTGTGATACGTCGTGTTCGTTCCTTTTTGCATTTGGTGCCCATGGCGATGAAATGGCCCCGTATGACGCATTTGTGAGCTTCCCATAGCGTTAACGGTGGCATCTCCGTATCTTCGTTGGTAGTGAAGTATTCGGTTAGGGTTTGGGCTGTCACCCTCTTACACTCTGCATCGTCCAGTAAGGATTCATTCAGTTTCCAGTGTCTTTCGCGGGGTTTATATAGTGGGGAGCTTGTGTGGATCGTCAGTGGTGCATGGTCTGTGTGGTCCATTATGCCTATTCGTGCGTCGTGGAGGAGGTTGAGGTATTCCTGGGCCAGGAATATGTAGTCTATGCGACTGTAATTTTTGTGGACTGCCGAATAGTGGGTATAGTCTCTTCCTTCAGGGTTACATGCCCTCCAACAATCCACCAGGCCGTGTTTATGTATAGATCGTTGTGCTGCTCGTATGCAGTGCGCCGGGATCGCAGTTTGTCCTCTGGAGGTGTCCGTGCGGGCCTTTTGGCCATATTCTTATGTTGATCTGCCTGTATGGTATGTATAAGGATTTCTAAATGGGCTTTATACCCGAGCACAAATGGGGGCTGTGTTTCATCCTTTCAGACTGTTAACGTTATTTATGTTTGTTGAGACAAGCTTTCTTTTATTTTTATTGTTATGATGGACGCTGAAAGAGTAACTTTTCTGGCTAATGCCTCTGTAGCATAAAACCCTTTTCAAATCATGTGAGTGTAACTGATGTGGTAGTGTGGTCCAGTTTTCTCACTGTGATGGCTGATGGGAGTTCTCTGATCTAGGATTTACATTATATAGCATTGTCACTTCCTCAAGGAGAGACCAAGGTCACTGCACCTGCCTATGCTCTCAGTGCATTCTCTGTGGCCAGAATCAGCTCTGATGCCCCGGGGGCACCTCTCACAACTGAGCAGATGGACTGTGCTGAATCCAGCCAGTATAGGACATTATTAGAAACTATACAGGCAGACGGTTTTCCAAGGGCATGGCTTAAAATTCTAGCTGCACGTCTGGTGTCATGTAAAAATATTACTGTGATTGCTATAATAGGCACAAGTGACCTGGCCAGGAGCCAACTAAATTCTTCTGGAGTGCACAGCAAAGTGGAGAATCAGACTTTTAAAACCTGTTCCTAGTAGAGCATTTTACTTGTTTTGGTCATTGCTCAGTGTCCAGCGCATCAATATTTTGTATGTAAAACGTAGAAAGGCTCACTGTAACAACTTCTCATTCTAGCGATTTATGGTGCTTTATCTCCCGATCACTGCAACCATTCTTTAAAAATTAATAAGACTTAATACCAGATTTTTTTTGTTTTTACTTTCAATCAGCAGCCTGTAATACTCTTTCTGGCTTGCAAAATCCATTTTGTGCCTGGTATTATCACGACACACAACACACTAACCCCAGACACTGGGGACAGAAGGCACAATTTCTCCTGTCAGTCATTGGCAGCATTGGTAGATCTAGTCAGCCATGTAAGAAGTTGCTTGCCCCTGCTGGACTATAACTCCTATCCAGTGGCGTACACATGACCCATGGGGCCCCGGTGCGAAAATTGATCCGTGGGCACCCCCCGCGCGCGGGCCGGGCCGCAACACATGGCGGTGGGCACCTGGTCGCAGGGGTTACAGGGCTGCGACCGCGGTATGTACGCCAGTGCATGCAGATGCACACACACTTAAAGGACCACTACAGACACCCAGATCACTTTAGCTCAATGAAGTTGTCTGGGTGTCAGGTCCCTCTAGTTTTAACCCTGCAGCTAAAAACATAGCAGTTTCAGAGAAACTATGTTTCACTGAGGGTTAATCCAGCCTCTAGTGGCTGTCTCACTGACAGCCGCTATTGGAGCACACTGAACGTCCATAGGAAAGCATTGAGTAATGCTTTCCTATGGGCGGTTTGAATGCGTGCGCGGTCGCATTCGGAGCTGAGAGGCTGAGGATCCCAAGCGTAAGGGAGTCAGCTGGAGAAAGGTAAGTGCTGAAGACACACACACACTTACAGACGCATACACACTAGCTAACAGACACACACATTTACTGACAGAGACACACTCAGCGACAGACATACATACTCACTTACAAAACATACACTCTCATTGACAAACACGCACTCACTAACAGACATCAAACAGACTCACTAACACACACACACACTAACACTCACTAGCAGACACACACTCACACACTCACTCTAACACTCACACACTCTAACACTCACTAATACTCACTAACACTCACTCTAACACTCACACGTTTTTTTTTTTTTTAAATGTAATCCCCAGTCTCCTTACCTTTTGGAGTGCTGGGGGGATTCTATGAGTCCAGTGGGCTGCTGCTGGGCTCCTGGTGAGGTGTGATGGGCGGGGAGGCGGCGCAAGGGAGGCACTCACTGCTTCCTCTTAGCTCAGCGGCGGGGATGGCGGCGCGGAGAGATGGCGTCATCGCCGACTCCGGTAGCACTCGAATGCTGATGCTTGTGAGGGTAGCTGACACTCCCTCGCTGGCGCCCACCTGCTGAAGCTGGGAGCCTGCCGGGGGCCTGGGGTGGCGGCTCCTGGGCCCCCCAGGGGAAGAGGCTGGCCCTGTGGCGTACATACCGGGTCGCAGGGGCGGCCGGGCCCCCTGGTGGGCCGGGCCCGGTCGCAGCCGCGACCCTGGTATGTACGCCACTGCTCCTATCATGCTCGGCAAAATTTGAGCTGAAGCTGAGGGTAGTTACAATATACGTCTGATGTAATGGGATAGTGAGGCAGCCATTTGCTAAACAGATACATGTGGAATATAGCTCCAATCAACCAGTGGTTGGCAAAGCCTGATCTAAATGTTGTCCATTGAACGGACAATGTCCTTCTTGATATGGTAAGCCCTCCTGGCTGAGGCCAGAAAACAGGTGCAACAATAAAAGCAATGCATAGCCTTCAATACTCATACAGTTAACTGCACAGGATATAACACTATGACTTAGTGCCCAACTGCTCTAATTCACCCTGGGTGGCTTACAGTTTGCTTAATGGTACCAGGCCTCCTCCGCTACGCCTTGGGCCACCTAGCCCCCTCTCCCACTTCATGTCCGCGCGGTCTTCTCCTCGCCCACTCCTCCCATGCCCTCTGTATAGCTCGGGAAGAGGGATAGACATGCCCCCTCATATATGCATTGGGCTACTATTATCAATGTCGAAAGAAGTGGGGGTGTGGGAGATTTCCACGCTTTCGCGCTAAGTTGAAGTGCGGATATTTGATCTGTAATATTTTCCTCTGGTATGCTGGAATATTGGCTGGTAAGTCCAAGAGTAAATATGACAATAGGATAAATGGCAATAGACTTCCTATCACACGGGAAATAAAGCGTCTGACCGCATTCCAAAAACTTTTAATGAGATCACATTGCCATCATATGTGGAGCATCATCACCCCTCTCTGGGTTGTAACGCCAACACGTCAGTGATGAAGTGTTATAGAGCTTGTGTAGCTTGGTTGGTACCATGTACCTGCGGTGCTGCTCAAAGTGTGCTGAGAACTTTACCAACCCATGTGTAGCGTTGACTATAGTATTCCATTTTTGGGGGCGTTGGCTTACATCCCAATTCTTGTTCCCAGTGGAAAGCAGGGTTTGATTCAGTAAAGAAAATCTACTTCGATAAGAGTTGGTAACTCCTAGATAGAGGTTTGCATTGAGGTGGCAACCTTTTATTTGTGCACACTTGGTCCCAAACTTTTAAGGTACTTGTGGAGGGATTCAATGGGCTATTTATGCACGGTCTATGCAAATAGGAACATAACTGAATGTATGAGCATTGTGATGTATGGGGCAGGTTGAAATTTGTCCTTAAGGTCTCAGAAGGATGACGTTGATACTCTTGAAACAGGTGGTAAAGACACGTGGCACCACTATCATGCTAGGGTTTAGCATTAAAGATGGGTATAATATACCGAAGTGCTAGTATAGGCATTGCTAATGAGATGTCTCTAAGGGGTTGGCAAGTTTTATTTTGTGTTTGTCCCACACTGCTAGGAACAGCACTGTTGCAGGCGGGATTGTCTTTAGTTAGGTCTTGTGGCTGTGCGTAGCCATAGGAGGTTGTTCATCCTATGTGAAGAGCTTTATTTTCCAAATCAACCCATTGTGGGGCGGGAGATTGAGCTACACGAGGCAGTGATGTTACCAATATCGAGGCATTGTAGTAAGTCTGAAGATTTGGGACCGCCAGTCCACCTACTTTGGTCGGAGCTCTCAACAAGCTTTTGGCTAAACTTGGTTTGTGGTACGCCCAAATGAAGTCCAATAGGTCTTTGTGGGCAGTCTTAAAACCCTCCCCACCCCCCCCCAAAAAACATAATTCGGTACATGTATGGGGTGAGTGTGGAATAAGTACTGAAGTCTAGGCAATAGTGACATTTTGAAAGCTAGTATACGTTCCGTCCATGATGGGAATAGTGCTTTCCATTGTCTCATAAGTTGTGAACAATGTTTCTACACCTTGATATGGTTGGCTGCAAACAGGTCGGCAGGGTTTTTAGTTACGGTAAGACCTAAGTATTTGATGGTCTCCATTCTCCACTCAAAGGTGGAATGTTTGCTGAAGGGTTCGCGCTATCAATGCGGAAATTCCTATGCTTAATGCATATATATTGGTCGTGTTGAGAGAGTAATGGGAAATCTTGCCATAGGTGTGAATGAGATGCATCAGTCTCTGTAGGGACTGCTGCGGGTGTGTGATGTACAAGAGGATGTTGTCAGGAAAAGCACTGATTTTTAGTTTCTTTACCTTGTATTTCAACTCCTCTAATGTCTGGGTCTGTCCTAATACCTTGAGGGAGGAGATCCAATGCCAAACCATAGAGTGGACAGGGGGCACCCCTGTCTAGTACCATTTGTAACAGCTACACCAGTGGAGAGGGGGTATCAGCCGTTGGAGACGTCCTTCTTCCCGGCAAGATGCTGTGTAGTAATGGAGGATGTGGCAGAACCAACCTCGCCACTGGGCACTGGAGAAGCCTGGTTGCTTGCCTGCTCCCTCTGGACTATGGCCCCATGTTAAATGCTGTACTTTTCCCCTTTAGAAAGGCTTGTTCGTGCCTTTCTGCCTAGGCGTTCGGTAGATTGAATCTACTGAACCAACGCACGAATGGTGGGACCACTTGGGCATGGAGTGTGCCAGTGATTTACCTCCCAGAAGCTGCGATTAACCGCAGCTTAATTGGTGAACGCTAGGTGGCCGCTGTTCATATAACCGAACACGTGGCAGCGGCCATCTTAAACTCCCGAACGGCCAGCGGTGTTCAGCACCAAATCTATGGAACTCAAAGCGGACATGTAACGGAACCGCTGGCAACCCGACTGGGTACCTTCCGCCGACGGATGCTCCTAGTGCTTTCCGAGGACTCCAAGCACTCTGCCTGACACCATAACCACTGCAGACCCCACGAACCGCCGCAGCTTGGTTGGGGTCTCGCCGTCTCCACCCACTCTGGACCCAGGACCAGGGTCCAGCTTCCAGCAGGTCGACCTCTCTCCGAATTCCAGAGAGCAGGAACAGGAACAAGCTCTTAGCAGAGCTTAGTGATTATACCCTGGGGAGTATAGTGATTATAGCAATCCCCAGAGTGTAGTTTCTCCAATCCCCCAAACATGAGCCGAAACTTCATGAAGGTACAAGATGATCTGACTCCAATGAGCGTTTATTACTGCTTATATACAAGTTTTCAGGTCAGAGGCACACCCCCTGGACCTGGTGGTAAACTGTGACAAAAGGGACACAAACCAATGGGAACACTAATTAACATGATAACACTCTCACATACACAATGAAATCCCTCCTCTCCATCCTGGAGATAATTGGCTTAAGGCACTGCAGTAAACTCAATTATCTCCAGGTACAGAAAATATCTACATTTAACACTAACAGCAAAAATACGTAAAAGTACATAAAAATACATAATTCTTATTTTATTACACAGAACCCCCACATTTAACCTATCCCCAGATAGCTCGGATCTGAGCGCCCAATCTAGGTGAACAATAGACAGGAAACGGGGGAGGGGAAGAAACACACCTTCCCATGGATTCCAATGGGAAGAAACTGTCTTTAGAAGCCAATAAGCCCCAAATAGTCTTTTTTAAATGGTAATACACCACAGGGCCATAGTCATGAGGAAGGAGGCTGGCAATCAGGCTCCTCCAAAAGCCGGGGGCAAAGGGCAGCTTGTCACCTATCAATCCAGGGACAAAAGGCATTTCGTCACACATCTCCCCTTTGGGGGGGAGACTAACCAGGTACCTGACCTGTCGGTCAGTGCCTGAGTTAGTCGATAAACCCACCCACAGTGAACAAGTACATGAGTAGCCCACCCACAAATAACAAGTGGCAAAGTAGCCCCCCCACAATAAACAGTACTGGCCGGTAGGTTCCAGGTTGTAGGATAAAAATGCAGCATCCTCGGCCTTCCTGGTGCAGCTGGGAACATAGTCCGGCTCAGTAGCCAGGGTAACATGGGATTCAGTGAGGGTTAACATCTCCTCTGTTAACCCTAGGGCCAAGTTAGGAGTTAGCTGGGGAGGGGAATTCGTACTTACCCCCTCCTCCTGTTGTCCCTGTAAGGGTAGTTGGGGATCTGGACAGGCTGTCCAACATCCCTGTAAGTCGGGTGCAGAGACCACAGTCTCCTCTGCACCTTCTGGGAGACTAATGTCTCCTCTTTGTGGGGTAAGTTGCCACTGGGAAGGAAGGACGGCACCTTCGGCTCCGTGGGATACACACTGCCGCTGGGGAGGAAGGACGGCACCTTCAGCTCCCTGGGATACACACTGCTGCTGGGGAGGAAGGACGACACCTTCCGCTCCCTGGGATACATACTGCCGCTGGGGAGGAAGGACGACACCTTCTGCTCCCTGGGGTACACACTGCCGCTGGGGAGGAAGGACGGTACCTTCAGCTCCCTGGGATACATACTGCCGCTGGGGAGGAAGGACGACACCTTCAGCTCCCTGGGTTACATACTGCCGCTGGGGAGGAAGGACGACACCTTCAGCTCCCTGGGGTACACACTGCCGCTGGGGAGAGAGACCGGTTGTCTCTTCTCCCTTGTCAACACACTGCCGCTGGGGAGTCAGACCGACTGTCTCGACTCCCAGTGATGATGGTTGCTGCAGGGACGAGGGACCGACAATCTCTTCTCCCTGGGATGCTGTCTGCCGCTGGGGGGAGAGATCAATTGGCCACAGCCCCAATCTCCTCAATCGGAGCTCAAATTCCCATGCCGCTCGATTCTCCTCATCCAACTTGCGCATGGTTGCCAGAATCGCCTCTGTCGAAAGATTCGGGCCATATCTGGTTAACCGCCTCTTGACCTCCTCCCTGTAAGCGTCGCCCTCAAAGCGATAGGTTATGTTTGCTGTGAACAGGGGCGCTGTACGAATACTAGCGTTGCCCTCAAATTGTAATTCCAAATGTTACCGGTGCCTCTGCGCTGCTTCTCCTCGCACTAGGACGCCATCCCACCGCTGCCACCACTGTAACGGAACCGCTGGCACCCCGACTGGGTACCTTCCGCCGACGGATGCTCCTAGTGCTTTCCGAGGACTCCAAGCACTCTGCCTGACACCATAACCACTGCAGACCCCACGAACCGCCGCAGCTTGGTTGGGATCTCACCGTCTCCACCCACTCTGGACCCAGGACCAGGGTCCAGCTTCCAGCAGGTCGACCTCTCTCCAAATTCCAGAGAGCAGGAACAGGAACAAGCTCTTAGCAGAGCTTAGTGATTATACCCTGGGGAGTATAGTGATTATAGCAATCCCTAGAGTGTAGTTTCTCCAATCCCCCAAACATGAGCCAAAACTTCATGAAGGTACAAGATGATCTGACTCCAATGAGCGTTTATTACTCCTTATATACAAGTTTTCAGGTCAGAGGCACACCCCTGGACCTGGTGGTAAACTGTGACAAAAGGGACACAAACCAATGGGAACACTAATTAACATGATAACACTCTCACATACACAATGAAATCCCTCCTCTCCATCCTGGAGATAATTGGCTTAAGGCACTGCAATAAACTCAATTATCTCCAGGTACAGAAAATATCTACATTTAACACTAACAGCAAAAATACGTAAAAGTACATAAAAATACATAATTCTTATTTTATTACACAGAACCCCCACATTTAACCTATCCCCAGATAGCTCGGATCTGAGCTCCCAATCTAGGTGAACAATAGACAGGAAACGGGGGAGGGGAAGAAACACACCTTCCCATGGATTCCAATGGGAAGAAACTGTCTTTAGAAGCCAATAAGCCCCAAATAGTCTTTTTTAAATGGTAATACACCACAGGGCCATAGTCATGAGGAAGGAGGCTGGCAATCAGGCTCCTCCAAAAGCCGGGGGCAAAGGGCAGCTTGTCACCTAACAATCCAGGGACAAAAGGCATTTCGTCACAGGACACTTATTTGCATGAACACCGCTGAGCTGCTGACCTCCCTTCTCCTGCAATTCATACGAACGCCGTCCATTCAGTATTTTCCCAATGTGAGCAGTGTTACGCCAAATAGCTATGCCATGGAGCCCATTCGTGTAACCAAAGACTATGTGAAAGACTTTGGCTCCATGGCGATTGAACTGTATGTATGTGATCTGACGCCATTCAGTAATAATCTGCACTCAGATCTAAACTATCTGGGGATATGTTGAAGGTATGTTTTGTGTAGTAACTGTAAACTGTGTAATTTTATGTCTTTTTACGAACATGTGGCTAATGGAGTTTTGCCTCTGACCTTGGAGATAATGGGATTACTTCCCAATTATCTCCAGGATAGAGAGGAGGGATTATAATGCATTGTGGGAGTAGTTAAATGTGTAAGCTTGTGATTGGTCAATGACCACTATGTATCCCAGTCTTCCATCTGGTCCCCTAGGGGAGTGTCCACCAGGTGGAAGACCTGCATAAAAGCCGGGCAGGTAGCCCCAGTAAATCAGTTCTGCTTGACCCTCAAACGAAGTGTTGTCTCGTTCTTGGGGGGGAATTGGATTGTATGCTGTTACAGTGCGACTGCCAGGAGTGTAAACTGTTCGTATGGTTTTTCCTGTTCGGCTGTTTACAGCCTTTGTGTGTTTCCTGTTCGGGAGTTGGAGTATTCATGTGTTTGCAGTTCGGGAGATTGGTGATTGCAGTAGCTGCTCGTCTATCTGGAAGGGGAACATCGCCTAAATGGATTTTAACCCCTTGTGTGCTTAACGGGCCGTTACAGATCTATCAGCTGGATCCCAGTAGAGAGGGAGAGGCAGAGATCTTAAAAGAGCTAGTGATTAGCTGAGCAGATTCCCTTTCAAAAACGAGACAAAGCTACGTTTTGAAGGGTAAAGTAGAACTGAGGTTTAATGACAGGTACTCTCCTTTTATGTGGTGCTCCCATGCAAGGGAGACACCCACAAACAATTAGACATTAACCAATCAGACCATGGTTACTACCCACAGATTCCCTCCCCTCTGCTTGGGAGATAATAGTTTCTTACTGTATCTACTCAATTATCTCCAAGCTAAAACTTATACTTTTTCATGCATTTTTATAACTTTCAGATTTTTCATCATACAGGAATAAAACTTATATTTTTATGAACAACACAACTTTGGGATAAACCTATTCAAAATTCGTACAAATCCATTCTAGGGTTCCAGAAATATTAAAAAGGCTCTTTAGACTGACCGCACGCCTGTTTGCATGCCCAAAACAGCTCCACAGATTCAGGCTGTGCGGTCGGTCTATTTTTGCCCTGAAAATTAACAAAGTCCCAACCGAAGGCGGCGTTCAAAGAGTCGAATGTACTTCGACTTGTGTCGAAGTGAAAACGGGGTTAAGTTGCAGCGGTGTTCGTTAGTTAAGTGGAGGTCTATTTTACACTAAAAAGATGACAAAGTCCCATTCAAACGTGCATTCAAATCTTTGAACGGGACTTAGTCTCCAGCCGCGGTGTCGAAGGGAAGGGGAAGGTACAGGTCAGCAGTGTTCGTTCAAATGTGTGGCCGATTTCCGTTCCAGGGATTTGACGGCGCACACACCGCTGACCGCGTTCGACTAAATTAAAATGGCCTCCGCCGCGTGTTCGATTGTCTAATGGTGGCCACTTCGACTACTTCGGCTGTATCTGAAGTGCCATATCAAACATACCAATCCTTTGCACAAAACAGTTGAAGGGCCAGACACAGTCTTTGTTCTTAGGTACAGTGCAATGGGGATGATGGCAGGAAAACAAAAGGTAGAGATTCACAGGCAACATGGTAGGAGGTTGTTACACCATTAGTGACAAGGAGTGTAGGGAATAGGAATCCCTGTTGGAACTGTGCCGTTGTGTTAGAGTATAAAGCCAAGATCTGGAGTGTAAAACTACATTTGCCTGTATCTCTTGTAAGAAGGACCAACCGAGACTGTCAACCACTTTTTCAGCGTCCAGCGCTAACAGTTCTCTGCCCCGGTCAGGACCTCTAATTTGTTCCTTTATTAAGGACATCTTAAGGGTATTATCTTGGCCTTGTCTGCCCTGTATGAATCCCGTTTGGTCTGAGTGTATCAGATGACCGAAGAGGCCCAATCCTGTTGGCTAATATTTTGGCATTGGTATTTAATAGGGAAATGGGCCGATAGGTTGTAAATCCTCGAGCGGCTTGTCAGGTTTAGGAATTGTGAGAATAGTTGCTAATAGCCTCTCCGGTGGTAGTGACCCTACTCTGAGTGCAGTTATAAACCTCAAGGAGGAGGGGGCACAAGAGTTTCTGCGAAATGCTTGTAGTACACATTGGATAGTCAATCAGCTCCTGTGGACTTGTTTAGAGGGAGGTTCTTAATTACGTCCAGGGTCTCGAAGTTGCAATAGGGAGTTATTATGGTCTCTCTCGTTGGGATAGTAATTCCCTCCAGATGGTTTACAATCTCCAGGGATGTTGGCTGGTGCGTGTGGTCATTATCCGCTAAGTTATAAAGGCTTCCATAATAGCTGGCAAATTCCTTGCTTATCTCCTGTGGCCCCAATCTTTTCACTCCTCCCTCCCCTCTTATCCTGGATGCGTAGTGTGCTAACAGGATGTAAGATGTTCTCTCATATGATGGGTCCAGGACCTACCAGGAGGCACTGACCTGTAGGAAGTGGTAAAGTATAGCTTGTAGTTCCAAGTGTAAGTTGAATCCAAGCTGATATTGTAGATCGGTGTAATGGTGGTAGGAGGGGAAGAGAAATAACTGGGATAGGTAGTAACCACAACAATGGGCTCATTTAACATGAGCCAGATAAGTATTGGAAGAGAAATTTCCTGGGGGGTGGAGGTGTGAAATTTAGCAGTAATACTAGACTGTGAAGCACCAGAGACCAACTGGACACTTTAAATAAGAAGGTCGATAGGGTATGGAGACTAGTGCTCCTAAAGAATGATTTTTCTAGTGCACATGATGACAAACAAGCTTGCGATACCACGACCATTATAGCAAGCAATTAAAAAACTGATATAGTAAAACATTTGGCATGGCATCAGAAACTTTGGCACTTTTTTTTTTTAAAGATAAAGAGCGTTGGAAATGATTTGTCAGGGAAGAAATACGATGATAAAACATGATTATATCGGTAGCCTAGAACTTTATGCTTTACTGCTCATTTTAAACTGTATGATGTCATATTGGGTAAACGTGTCTACATAGGTAGATAAACAAAATGTTTTCCCCATCTCTTGCCATGTTTACGGGTTAATAAAGCGAGATGGGCTCCAGAGGTATTCTGTGTGAAGTTAGAAGTCCCAGGGGAGACTGCTTGGGAGAGTTTCTGGGTGCGGTAAGGGAATCAGCCAGTGCCCCTTCATGAGGCAGTGTCGCCAGGTGCTGCAGATGGGTACTGCTTCCAGGCACACTGTGGAGACAGTCGTCAGGGCTCTGTGTTGAGTAGGACCAAGCATGCTCCAGTGGAGGCCCATGTACTGCTGGGGGGGGTGGTCCGTTCGAGACGGGGTTGATTCCAGCGATTCTTGCCAGCATGATGTTGGAGCTGTCTCCTCTGCATAGGCTGCGGGCATGTCTAGAGTTCCCACTCCCTCCTCTGCAGCTTCTGGAGGGCACAGGAGGGCTCCTTCTCCGCCCAGAGTGGTTCGGCTTCTTGGGCACCCTTGGTATCTCCAGAGGGAGATGAGTAAGTGTGTGGGTGCTACTCAGTGCCTGTGAGCCTGTGGATAGAGGCTGCTCGTTGGCTCAGTCGCTTCCAGTAGGCCTTTACAGATTTTGTTGAATGTTGCCAAGAAGGTTAGATTAGGCTTGTCGTGTTTCATTTGTAAACCGAAAATTATAAACAGAGGCGTTTGTAAACCGAGGTACCACTGTATCATAAAGGATAATTTCTAACATGTTTTGGTAAAACCATTTCCCTTTAACGGGGTCGTGTTCTTGCGCCATTTTGAGATCTGTAGTTAGGCCTATGGATTTTGTCGGGGTGCACGCAGTTCAGTCCCAGATGCACGAAAGTGACTGATGTTGCCGTATTAATACTCGTGGGGAGGGGAACGCAGGGCTGCCTGCCATGGGTCCGGCTGGAATGTAGGCTGAAGGAGCGGCCGTCTCCCACAGTTCCTCACAGCCAGACTGTTATTGCCACCGTGGGTCATCCAGCGTGAGATTCTGTTTGGCTGTCAAATGCATTAGCGTTACCCTTCTGGGTGAGCTTGGAGTCAGCAGAGGTGTGTTAGCCCAGGTTTGGGGCGTTAGAGCCATCAAAAAGGTCAGTATTACCAATATTTCTCCCAGAGCTCATGCTATGTGCGACCGTTCGCCATGGTGGGCATTTTTATAAGAACTGTAGAATATTACTCTGCTTTATACAAAGAGTTGAAGAAACTACAATCTACAATTCATGTGGTGTTTTTTGCCTGGAGTTACAAGCAGAGCCATCCTTTGGCCCAATGTGACACATTGGAGGCCAACTTATTCTCCTTTAAAGGACCACTATAGTGCCAGAAAAACATACTCGTTTTCCTGTCTCTATAGGGTCCTTGGGTCCCCCTCCCGCTGTGGTCTAGGGTGAGGAAGGGGTTCATCCCTTACCTTTTTCCAGCGCTGGGCTCCCTCGGCGCTGGGGAATCTCCTCCTTCTGATGTCATCGGCTGAATGTGCATGCGTGGCAAGAGCCGCACGCGCATTCAGCCAGTCTCATAGGAAAGCATTCTCATTGCTTTCCTATGGACGCTGGCGTCTTCTCAATGAGACAGCCACTAGAGGCTGGATTAACCCATTTGTAAACATAACCCATTTGTTTACGGCAGGGTTAATCCTAGAGGGACCTGGCACCCAGACAGCTTCATTAAGCTGAAGTGGTCTGGGTGCCTATAGTGGTCCTTTAATATACATTTACTGGCATTTCTTTATGCATTGTATAAATAAAATTTTTAAATACATATAAAAAATTTTTTTATATTTGTGTGAGTGCTTAACAAACCAGGTATTGGCTAAACCATATCAGCCAATCCTAGTGGTTTTTATTACTGTCCAGTTCAAGAGTTTGCAGCAAAAACACATGAGCTAACCTGCAGAGTAAGCTGACAGAAGCCAGTGTGTCCTCCTGCATCCTGCCCTCACTAGTGTGCCATTTACCAGGCCTATGTGTCCCTTGTCACCCTGACAGCAGGGCCTCTATCAGGGTAACATGTCCGGTCACTGACAGCAGGGCCTCTATCAGGGTAACATGTCCGGTCACTGACAGCAGGGCCTCTATCAGGGTAACATGTCCGGTCACTGACAGCAGGGCCTCTATCAGGGTAACATGTCTGGTCACTGACCGCAGGGCCTCTATCAGGGTAACATGTCCGGTCACTGACAGCAGGGCCTCTATCAGGGTAACATGTCCGGTCACTGACAGCAGGGCCTCTATCAGGGTAACATGTCCGGTCACTGACCGCAGGGCCTCTATCAGGGTAACATGTCCGGTCACTGACCGCAGGGCCTCTATCAGGGTAACTTGTCCGGTCACTGACCGCAGGGCCTCTATCAGGGTAACATGTCTGGTCACTGACCGCAGGGCCTCTATCAGGGTAACATGTCCGGTCACTGACAGCAGGGCCTCTATCAGGGTAACATGTCCGGTCACTGACAGCAGGGCCTCTATCAGGGTAACATGTCCGGTCACTGACCGCAGGGCCTCTATCAGGGTAACATGTCCGGTCACTGACAGCAGGGCCTCTATCAGGGTAACATGTCCGGTCACTGACAGCAGGGCCTCTATCAGGGTAACATGTCCGGTCACTGACCGCAGGGCCTCTATCAGGGTAACATGTCCGGTCACTGACCGCAGGGCCTCTATCAGGGTAACATGTCTGGTCACTGACCGCAGGGCCTCTATCAGGGTAACATGTCCGGTCACTGACAGCAGGGCCTCTATCAGGGTAACATGTCCGGTCACTGACAGCAGGGCCTCTATCAGGGTAACATGTCCGGTCACTGACCGCAGGGCCTCTATCAGGGTAACATGTCCGGTCACTGACAGCAGGGCCTCTATCAGGGTAACATGTCCGGTCACTGACAGCAGGGCCTCTATCAGGGTAACATGTCTGGTCACTGACCGCAGGGCCTCTATCAGGGTAACATGTCCGGTCACTGACCGCAGGGCCTCTATCAGGGTAACATGTCCGGTCACTGACCGCAGGGCCTCTATCAGGGATGCGTGTGCTGTCACTGTGACCGCAGGACTTCTAGCTGCTGTGCTCTCTGCAATTTGTCACTGCTGCACACATTATGAGTTTGTGCCTTGTGCCATCACACAGGTCGCACTTTCCTAAGGTCAGCTCTGGCTACAATCTTCCAGAATGAATCCAAGAACAGCGTACAAGTAATGCTGATGAGCCAAGTGTCAGAAAACTCTTCAACTTTCCCTCTGTGCACAGAAACCTGTAAACTTGTCCTTTTGTTTCCTGTAAATTAAATTATAGACTATTCTGCTTCAGCGACGAGCAGAATTGACTTTCTCACCAGGAGCGCTTTCATTTCCTTGAGTTCCCTCTGACAGCTGTGTGGAGAATGCACCAACCTGCCCATTAGCAACTTAAAGTCAAGGTGTATGATACAGGCCTTTCTGACACCCACCCCACCTCCCGCCCCCAGTACCACTAACTTAAAGCTGTCGACTTTATTGCCTTTGCAGGTGTACTTTTCCCAGCACAGGCAGAATGACACTAAGATATCTCTGCATTCACTTTCTTCTACTTTCTGGAAAGTTATTGCAGTTGTGGTGGGGAGTGTTGGTGGCGGCACTTGATTATCATGATTATGGTTACATCTTTTTGTTTGTAAATCGCTTACCATTTTATACAAGCACCGTGATATATCTTGGCGCTTTATTGATGATGTTAGTAAGTAAGGTGAAACCCGCAGTAGTTTTTATAGCAAACGTAGACATTGTGGTGGTTCTTTCATCCACTAAATACACTTTATAAATTAATGTATAACCTTGTGGATGTCCATTGCGAGCTTCATAACATAGTTTACTTTTTGAACATTTTGGTTGAGATTTATTAGTGTCATGTTCTGAAAAATGGTACAAAGTACTGAGCGTTCAGCAATCGCCATAGAAACCGGGAAACCAGCAGGTGCATTCCATTCGTGGGTTTTCCCTTTTACATCTTTGCACGACATTTGGACAAACGTTCCAGATTATATACAGTAACCTGGTACCTTGGTTAACGATTTTAATGCGTTCTCCGGGATGTCTTTTATATTGCGAAATTCGTAAACCGAAACGTGGATTCCCATAGGAATGCATTGAAAACCAATTAATCTGTTCTGGAGGTCAGAAAAAAGTAAAAATGAGCTGGCATGGAAACCAACCCACAATGCAGAACACACAATAAAAGGCATGCAAACACCTTTCCACAGCTTGAGAAACGCACCAAATAAGTTCCAAAAAATGTCCAGAATGGCTCCAAAACTCAATGCAAAAGCCGCTCCAACACCTCCACACTTGACACAAAGTGCTACTCACAGACTCCAGCATGCATGGTGCGGCGCTATAAACCTCCCAGGCGCGATGCATCCTGGGGAAACTTGCTTTGTATTGCAAATCTTTTTTTTTTTTTTTTAAACCAAGGCATTATTTTCAATGGACTTTCATTTGTAAACCGAAAATTATAAACAGAGGCGTTTGTATCATAAAGGATCATTTCTAACATGTTTTGGTAAAACCATTTCCCTTTAACGTTTGCAGACAGCTTTTTAGTCGGTAGTCCTGTTATGCAATTTCCATTGATGCGCACTGCAATCCCGCTATGAAGAAATCAGGAGACCAGCATGGGGCTGCTTAGTAACAGCACAAGAACCAAGAGATCACGCCATAGACAAAGCCTCCAGCACCGCTTTCTCAAACCCCTCCGCCTGCATTTATTTTGGCAGTGTTTTAACTTCTTCAGACCAGGGAGAAATAACCAACAATTTTGGTTAGAAGTAGTGAGCATACTGCCTGTTGGGCCACGCACCATGGCAGGAAAATGGCTAGATTAAACCGAGGGTTCCTCGCCTTGGCAAGCTCATGTTTCTGAATAACTTTATCCATGATTCTTGCTCAGCCTTGTGTCAAAGAGAATATCCATTAATGATATAGGTTGTCCCCCTTTTTTGTTGCTTTACATCCGTTGAGATTGCTCATCCATATAGGGATGACTTGCTTTTGGAATCTGTATGCCAAGATTAAAAGAATCACAATAGTGCCGCTGTTGCACTGCAATATCCCATAATGCTCTGTTAATATCAGAATTCTGGGAATTGTAGTGCAGCAACTGCTGACTGTTTTCTGATAAACCTGTCTGCAGACTGCAGTTTATAGGCTTTCAGTATTACACTAAAAGGTTCTGAGCAGTGGTTGTGTGTGTGTGTGTGTGTGTGTGTGTGTGTGTGTAAATGTAGGTATAATCCCTTATCGACAAAAAAGCTCTACTATGGGGCCCTCACATGCGCGTTCCTAAGATACTTTTGCTAGTATGTGTTGACCCACTCATTTAGCATACTGTGTTCCCATCTTAGAATAGATGGCTCTGAAATATCATGGTTTAACAATTCTCCCAGAATGCCAAGCTGAAAATGTGCGCACACAGGACAGACCAGGTTAACCTCCCCTGGTTTACCAGATTATAGTGAAAGTGTGCCATACTCTGGTATTGCTTCCATTGAGCCCTACAGGTACTGTGCGTGATATTCTGTGACTGCCAGGAATCTAGAGGGCAAGATAATGGGTTATTTATTATTTATTAAAAATTTTTAAATATCCTCTTTTCATGAAAAAGAAGGGGGAAAACCTCACAGTTGCCAGCAGTACATTATTTGCAGTAACCTTGCAGTTTTATAAAAATCTGTTTTGTGTATAACATTGCTTTCTAGAACGTTATGTAAACAAGACACGATCACTTTGCTCTCTGTTTATTAAACAAATGCAAAATGTGATTCCAATATTTTTTTTTGGGCCACTTTCAATTTTAAGAAACATAAACTGCATAGGTGCCACACAAACAGTGTAAATTTTGCAGGGACACTTCCACATTTTGGCGTCTTGTCCTGGCAATAAACGTGTCCCAGGAACTTCTACTGGACAGATTTTAGGATGCAGGAGGGGGCTAGCTGCAAGGATCATGCATGGAGCTGCTGAGCTGTGCTCTGTACATAGTCTGCCAACTCTCCCCACCTTCCCTGCAGTCAGTCAGCATGGCTCACCTTATGGGCAGACACATCCTTTCATGGGCAGCCTGCTTCCTAACCAGCCCACTTCTGTCCTAGTTGTGGCCATCATAGGTGCCCATGAAAAGTGCAAGCTGGCTGGTAGTAATTTACACATATGGTAGGTAGGATGTTAATCATGGCGAGACCTTGTAGGAGCCACCATGAGCAATTTCCCTGGCTGTATTTGCTTGATTTAAAAATGACCCATCTGAGCACCTTACCTGTGCTTCAGTGAAGACTGGCCACCGTCTTTATCTTTATGGGCTGTCAGGACACTAGACAATCACCCAGTATTTTTCAGTCTAATTGACGGCAAGTCTTTTTCCAGGTGGCATTTTACAAAGTCCTACGAATCGTATCTGCAGGTTCCTTAGGAATATCCCCACTTGGTGTTTTATTTTGACCTTAATCTCCGTGTATCTCACACTGGGTACTACTGGTCATTCTGTGAAAATTGAGAATAAAACGAAACCTTTATATAAATCTGTTCCGTCCGCAAGTGATGTGTTTAATGGACATGTCGCTATATTAGTGCTTGTAATAATTACAGTATAACCTGATGGAGAGTAGATAATCTGGTTACTGTATCCCTGTGCACACAGTCACGATGTATGGTTACTCACATTGCTTGTTGTTTATGTTTTCAGACAATTATGGAACAGTTTAACCCATGCCTTAGGAACTTCATCACCATGGGGAAGAACTATGAGAAAGCCTTGGCAAGTAAGTGATGTGTGAATCAGAACACCTCTTGCATGTTTTCCTGCACTGTCTGCATTTCATATCCCATAGTACATCTAGTAGAGCCTAGGCCACAATGTAACTGCTGCTGTGGAATTTCATTGTCATGGAGCATTGATATAAAGCTTTCAAAATCTCACAAGGCCTTTGGGTTCCTCTATGGCTGGAGGCGTGCCAGTCAGCATCCCCTGTTTCAATAAACATTTATTTACCAGTCTAGTTAACATTCAGTTAAAGTGGAACGTTCACCTTCTGCGTAACTTGCAAAGACTCTCAAAGATGAGAGCTGCTGGGAGTCTGGTAACCGGGGGAAAGGTGAGGTAGAGAAAGGTGGTGAGTTCTGTTTATCTGAGCCTGTCCCTAGCGGACAGCGCCTTAATCTTCCTGCCAGTCCTCTTCTGCTCCTGTTTCAGTTCCAGGCACTGACGTCACTGCTGTACTCTCGCACATGAGTGAGAATACAGCACTGCCATCTATGGAGGATCCCGCAAGATGACTGGATCCTTCATAGACTGCTAATTTCCTCACAGCCGTGACTGATGCCTGGGGGATCGACACTTCTTGATGGCAGCAGCTCCACTACTTGGCTCGGAATATATTTTGACTTTGTGGAATTTTAGGGAAACTACAACACAGTCAATATGACTGTCTTTAAAGGTTATATCTCTGTAAAATTAATGAGGGGGTTGAAACTGTGCTCCACTCAGGTACAAATATTGTGAAATGATATCCAAAGACTCTCTTTCACCATTATTATTTTTATTTATAAAGCACCAACAAGTTCTGTAGAGCTGTACAATGAGTGGACTAACAGACAAGTATTTGTAACCAGATGAGTTGGACACAGAGGGATTGAGGATCTGCACAGTGAGTTTACATGTTAGAGGGAGTGGGGTATAGTGACACAGTAACAGAGGGATTGAGGGCCTGCTCAGTGAGCTTACATGTTTGAGGGAGTGGGGTATAGTGACACAGTAACAGAGGGATTGAGAGCCTGCTCAGTGAGTTTACATGTTAGAGGGAGTGGGGTATAGTGACAGTAACAGAGGGATTGAGAGCCCTGTTCAGTGAGTTTACATGTTAGAGGGAGTCGGGTATAGTGACACAGTAACAGAGGGATTGAGGGTCCTGCTCAGTGAGTTTACATGTTAGAGGGAGTCGGGTATAGTGACACAGTAACAGAGGGATTGAGGCCCTGCTCAGTGGGGTTACATGTTAGAGGGAGTGGAGTAATGTGACACAAAAGGTAAGGGTAGGGTAGAAAAGTAGGTTGGTAGGATAGTGTTCATTGAGGGCTTAGTGTTTTGTTTTGATTGCGGTTTCAGGAGAGGAATCAGAGTGCTAGAGCTTAATCAGATGTTCTAAAGCAGATATAGGCAACCTTCCGCACTCCAGATGTTGTGGACTACATCCCCCATATTGCTCTTACACACATAATGCTGGCAAAGCATCATGGGAGGTGTAGTCCAAAACATCGGCAGTGCCGAAAGTTGCCTATGCCTGTTCTAGAGCTTTGAATGTCCCTTTTAACGGCCAGAAAACAAAACTTTTAAAAATGTAGAACATGCAGGCATAAGCCATCCGTATTCAATAACCTCTTAGTCTTGGATGTAGTTCGTTTTTTTGCCTCACCCAGTGGATCACGATGAAGCTGATAAGGATTACACAGAGCTGGCTAATTCAAGTCGGTGTATTAAATGCATTTTGTTCAGATTAGCCTGCATCCGTCTGACCATCCCACTCTTTTTGCAGCACTGTCAGCTGCCTGAAGGATAAAGCCTTGCTCATTGAACACAGATTTTTTTTTTTTTTCATTTCTAATCCTTTAACCCTTACAGGGCTGCATTCACAGACCTTACTGATTGGCCTCCCTTTCATTGCACGTGTGCTGTGCTGACATGTCCCCTCTGCCTTTTGCTTCCTTACATCCTGCAGATTAAAAAAACGATAACTGGGGGTAACGCTACACATTCTATTTAGCTGCAGTGTTGGATCTATTAAAACATTTTTCTGTGTATTCATTAAAGTTTATTTTTTTTAATTTTTTTTTTTTTTGTAGGGACATGGGCCTACATCATATGGCATTATACTTGGGGTGTTAAAAAGTAGCCGAATCTGAGAAATTTTGATCTATATTCTTTAAAGTACCTGCAAATTTATGACCGTTAACTGGTTGGTAAATCAATTCCCATTACCTCCCTTTTACTGAGCAGGAAATACAGAGAGTTAAACAACCTGCAAGCTTTCACCATTCGAATAATGGCAACTCTTCTGTCTTCTCTGATTTCCAAGGAATCCAGACCACTGTGAAAATTTCAACCATGGATTGAATAGAACTTCTCTCCATCAGCTGTATTGGGATAGATATTCTATTTACAGCTGTGGTTGTAAAGTATAGCAGTGTTAGTGGTTTATTCAATAAATATGAATTGGAACCGGGTACATTAATGGGATAGTTTGCTACACGGTATGAAACATAACCTGGAACTTATAGAATTCCTCCAAGGGCTCCGGTGTGAGCTAGTTTCATGGTGTCCGTTGCAGTACTTGCACCACCTTACCCTTTAATTTGAGATTTATCTGCCCACTCTTCAACTGTGTATCCCAAACGGCAGTTCAGTTTTCTGTTTATGCAAGGCTTTGTCTTTTTGCAATGGCCCTATTTACCCCCCACCTTTAGGGCCAACCCTGTTCTAGTGACTAGCATAAAGCTCGTGAGGTCTCTCTTAAACGAAGAGCAAAAAATAAATAAATCTAAAAGGCCTGGCTTTAATCATTTGTCATCTGGTACCCAAGAGTAAAATCATCTAAAGCCATGAGCTTTACCTGTCTGAAAGGTAGACTTAATCTATTTCCTATAGGAGAGAGAGATGTATGCAAACACTGTGACCACATCAGAAAGGCGATGTATGTATTGTCTTCTCTTTAATAATAAAGTTCTGTTTTCCCCTTTCAAATTGATTTTGTTTCTCTGTCCCAATTTATTTGTTGTTGAACCCCACAGGTAATCTATAAACACTGGCCAAATGTGCCCATGTTTTTTGCACTATGTGAACTCCAGTATAGTTACCATGTGTGCCTCGCTGGTCCTCTCCATCAGTGCCACACTCGCCCCTGTGCAGTTTATTCACAAATCGTCAAGTATTGAGAACTGATAACAAAATGGCAACCTTTGGTACTCCAGAAGTTGTGGACTATGTCTCCTGTGACACCTTGCCAGCATTATGACTGTAAGAGCACTATGCCAGATGTAGTCCACAACATCTGGAATGACAAAGGTTGAGATTCCCATCCCTATTTTTAGGTGACCGTGACGAAGATAAAAAAAAAAAGTGGTATTAGTAATTCTCTAGTCTCACTAGTTTGGCCTAAATGTCTTTCCCTTGTTCTGTATGAACTGGGTGCTGTGATTTCTATGTCAGTAGAGAGGGTTATAGTATCATACCTTCCAACATTTCAGATGGACAAAGAGGGCCCTTTTAATTTTAGGGGTGCAGCAAGAGGTGGGGCTGTGCTGAGAAATGTTAGGTAACATACAAATATCCATTTATAAAACTAAAATGTAATTTATAACAAGAACAATGTATGTTATTTACAGACTGATTTCTAAACACATTTATTGTAGTTTAAAGACCTTACTGGGAGTATTATTACTGTGTAGCTCTGTTATACACTCAGACACATTACTGGGAGTATTATTGCTGTGGAGCTCTGTTATACACTGAGACACATTACTGGGAGTATTATTGCTGTGGAGCTCTGTTATACACAGACACATTACTGGGAGTATTATTGCTGTGGAGCTCTGTTATACACAGACACATTACTGGGAGTATTATTGCTGTGGAGCTCTGTTATACACTCAGACACATTACTGGGAGTATTATTGCTGTGGAGCTCTGTTATACACTCAGACACATTACTTGGGAGTATTATTGCTGTGGAGCTCTGCTATACACTCAGACACATTACTGGGAGTATTATTGCTGTGGAGCTCTGTTATAGTCCCAGACACATTACTGGGGGTATTATTACTGTAAAGCTCTGTTATACACTCAGACACATTACTGGGAGTATTATTGCTGTGGAGCTCAGTTATACACTCAGACACATTAGTGGGAGTATTATTGCTGTAAAGCTCTGTTATACACTCAGACACATTACTGTGAGTATTATTGCTGTGGAGCTCTGTTATACACTCAGACACATTACTGGGAGTAGTATTGCTGTGGAGCTCTGTTATACACTCAGACACATTACTGGGAGTATTATTGCTGTGGAGCTCTGTTATACACTCAGACACATTACTGGGAGCATTATTGCTGTGGAGCTCTGTTATGCACTCAGACACATTACTGGGAGTATTATTGTTGTGGAGCTCTGTTATACACTCAGACACATTACTGGGAGTATTATTGCTGTGGAGCTCTGTTATACACTCAGACACATTACTGGGAGTATTATTGCTGTGGAGCTCTCTTATACACTCAGACACATTACTGGGAGTATTATTGCTGTGGAGCTCTGTTATGCACTCAGACACATTACTGGGAGTATTATTGCTGTGGAGCTCTGTTATACACTCAGACACATTACTGGGAGTATTATTGCTGTGGAGCTCTGTTATACACTCAGACTCATTACTGGGAGTATTATTGCTGTGGGGCTCTATTATACACTCAGACACATTACTGGGAGTATTATTGCTGTGGAGCTCTGTTATACACTCAGACACTTTACTGGGAGTATTATTACTGCGGAGCCCTGTTATACACTCAGACACATTACTGGGAGTATTATTGCTGTGGAGCTCTGTTATACACAGACACATTACTGGGAGTATTATTACTGTGGAGCTCTGTTATACACAGACACATTACTGGGAGTATTATTGCTGTGGAGCTCTGTTATACAATCAGACACACCAACAATATGGAGCTCCTAGAAAAGAAAATTGGGTTAGAAAAGAGGGGCAGAGGGATTTGGGATTTGTTTTTGTTTTAATTTGTAGGGGTTTGATTCATAATGAGCCCATATATTTTTTTTTTTTAACAGTATGTGTAGTTTATGTTTCAGTATTCGGGCTTTGTGGATGTTTAACACTGAAATGGATTATCTGTATTTAAATATTAATGTGAACAAATCAGTTTCTGAAAATTTGTATTAAATCTTCCTAAATGTCAGACAGATTCTCTTTAATGCACAACCTTTTGCAAAGATCCAGCAAAAATATGAGGAACTATAGATTAAAACAAAGCTTTTATAATCGCTGTTTTTTTAGTTTATAAATCCATTGTCCCCTTGTCTGTCTGTATTGTTTCTATAACCTCTTCGTTGGTGAAATCTGTCTGGGACATTAGTTACCGGTATGTAAATAATTGATATCAATGCTTGCTGTATTTTGTGTTTCCATGTAGACCTTGACACACTGTTGTCCTTTAGACCAAATTTGCCTTTGTCATATAGACACACATTTAACATTACTTTGTAGACGCGCTCTCACATACGTGTTTTTTAATCACATAGATGCACACAGCTTTCTTAGACCAGGTAACCTTTTGGCACTTTATAACAATTATTGAAGATAAATGTGTGTGTTTATTCAGAATTCATAACTGTACAGGCTGCCTTCCCTGCACTACAGACCATCATATGTTAAAAATCTTCCCATAATCTATTATACTATTATTTACCCCCAAAACCATGGTTATTAGTATTATTTGTTATTTCTAAATTCTAACACATTTTCACATACATTTTTAACTGTTGTAAATAGTTGTGATCGTGTTGGCACAAAATGGTGTGTGTATGTGTGTGTGTGTATATATATGTATATATATGTGTGTGTGTGTGTGTGTATATATATATATATATATATATATATATATATATATATATATAATTTTTTTTTTTTATGTGAAATTGAAAATACATATCAAATTATAATCTATGGTATCTGCGCTGGATTTATTTTGCCCTCTTAGAATTGAACGGTTTTCCCAGGTTTCCAACGTGCATTTTGTTTGGCTGTTGTATTAAACTTGTGAAGCATGATAAACCATGTAGACTAACCGTGGAGCAGTAAATCAGCTCCTGCCTGTGAAAAACATGGCCTGCCGCCTTTGTTTCGGCTGATCTAGTTAAGCATATACAAGCTTGTATTTGTCGTTCGACTTTGTCTTTGTTTGGTTTCTTTGTCATGTGATAAATATGTACGTTAATTGATATCTTGTAGCTGTTCCCAAATCTGTGTCCTCAATGGTATTGTTTCTTTTCAGCCCTAGTGAGTAAAAGGACTTTTTATTCTAGAACTCTCTCTCTTATGTTATTTCTTTTCCCTTTTGTAACTGAACCAGGTCAGGTAACATCATTGACTCTCTACTAGTGGGAAACTGTAAAATACTAGAATAGAATCCTTCAGAACGTATTCTTCCTGAAGGCACTTCGGAGAATCTGGTTTCAGTAAAAAGCCCATCATTCGTAGATATCTTGGTCACCTGTTCCTAGAGAGATTGAGGGATAGATCTTGACAGAGCAACTCAAGGATCTCTCTATCCTTAACTTATCTATTGACCTATTACAACAGTTGGATAGATATATCTAGACTGATTACAACACCTTCCACTTCTGTATTACTTATCTAGTCGTAATGCAATCAATGGAAGAAGAAATATTCAGGGCTTCACTATTTTGGAGAGCACAATGTAACACTTAATTCTTCCCATTTTTTTAACTGTTGCTTCTGGTTTTTTGTGGATATAGCGGACTATTGGCTTACTAATGGTTCGTGTTGAAATAAGATCTACCTGGCTTTTCCAAGCAAACAAATTTGTCAGCAGCCTTGGCAAGCTTTGAAAAACACACCTGAATGAAAAGGTGTCTCCGTATAGATATCACAAGTCAGCTGGAAACGTTTGGGTGTTTACAGGAAAACAAATAGAGCTATCAATGTCGTGTACCCACAGCACACTGGGAAACGCCTAAATCTGACTTCTGAGCAAATTCTAGTCCTATCAGTGTACTACTAATACGACTAAAGATCTCTGGGGCTTTACAGTATAGTCAAGAAAGAGAATGATTATTTAACAAAGGGCGGAGGGAATACAAAGCAGATACTTATTCTTTGTATATTCAGTTTACATGTAGAATTGCAAGAACAAATTAACCCTATGGGCCACAGATGTGCCATTTGGCAGCAGAGGTTAGTCAGCATTGAGTTACAAATCTTAAGATTTATGAACAAGAAGGTGCAGAAATTGCTGGATATAGATAATAATTTAATCGGGTCTTAGTGGGAATCCACTTGGGGGGTTTTAGGGAAAAGTGGGCATAATAAACTACGGTAGTTCAATGCTTTGTCAACAGCAAGAAGATATTTCATTTTCGAGCCGGTCTGAGATAAAAGGTGTGTATGTGTAATATACATCTACAGATACTCATTTGATCTCCGCTCTAGATTGTGAAGTCTAAGAACCACTGCCTCAGACAATGTTGCCGATAGATTATCTGTCACTATTTTACAGGGTTTGTGATGGGATGGGTTGCTTTTATACATATATCATTTTTTTTTTTAAGTGCTGCTGTCATGTTGAAAACAAGTCACATTTTTATTTTTATTTTCTTTTTTAGGTGTAACGTTTGCAGCAAAAGGCTACTTTGATGCTCTGGTAAAAATGGGAGAATTGGCCAGTGAAAGCCAAGGCTCTAAAGAACTTGGTAAGTGAGGCAGCTGACTGCTATCATTCTAGAGCCACACATGTTAACCAGTAGGTGACCGCCAAATCACCGTGATTTTATTAGCGCTCCAGAGGATTCTTGCCGTATGTCCTCAGCTGGCATTGGCCAATCACCTTAGTTGATGGAAGACTTTCTCATTCTAGGTGTTTCCTCTTCACTAAATTCTCTCCTTTCTGTATTCCTGTCCAGGTGGTTTCTTCTAACTGTTTTTCTAATTCTAAAGGCCACATATTTTAGCTACGCCCACAGTACAAAATGTGTTCAAATGACTCTGTATTCACACTTTAATATTCAATCCTATGTCTTAAATTGGAGCTGTGAGGTTTTCTCCATGGAGATAATGAAATATCAGCATTTTAATATATAGTTGGTAAAATGTTTACTTCTGATGCTTGCTGGACTACAGCTCCCATGGATCCAAACAATACACCTTCCATGAGACGGTCTGGTTGGAGGAACGTGCTACGTGCTCCTTTAAATTGTTCCACGAAGTCCTCAAACAATATAGATTTAAGCGCCTTATCTACACAGATTCATGTCTCATTTCTGTTTACCATCTCAAACAATATAGGATGACCCTTTTTCTCTTAGAAACTCAAGGTTTAGGTTCTGAGAAACAAAGTAAAAGCACAGTTTAATAGATGAACCAGATATCTCGTTATCACACATTTTTATAGAGCTCTAATGATCTAGAAAAGCACATGTATCGTGAGAAGCTTTCATTTTCCACTAATTACTGACATTAAAAGTAATAAAATAACCGTACATTGCATCACACCAGGGTCCCTGTCTCTACTTTGTATTGGGTCATATATTTCCTGTTTTTGGCCTTTTTATACTGCTAGATAAGGTTTTGTGTAATTAATTAATCCCAAACTTTGCCCTTTTCCCGTTTTTACTTTAATTATTTACTAAATTGTGAATTTCAAGTTTAGCCAAGCTGAATGCATACTTGACTTAGAAGTAGTTTTCCAGTTATTTTGAACTTTAATCTTGAAACACTTTGAATTCTTACTTTGCAAAAAGGGGGCGTGTTTTTAGACCCACTAAAGGTTATTCACTAATTTCAGCACCAAGATCCTTTTATAAAAGAGTAACATGGTGCTTTAAATTTAGCATTGAAATAGCGCTAACCATCTGCATCGAAGCAAAAGGTGTTGCACTCACACACTGCACATTTATTACGGCTTTGGCTTTCACTACTGCGGAGCTCTGTGATGCACTCACACACTGCACATTGCTACGGTTTTGGCTTTCACTACTGCGGAGCTCTGTGATGCACTCACACACTGCACATTTATACGGCTTTGGCTTTCACTACTGCGGAGCTCTGTGATGCACTCACACACTGCACATTTATTACGGCTTTGGCTTTCACTGCTGCGGAGCTCTGTGATGCACTCACACTGCACATTTATTACGGCTTTGGCTTTCACTACTGCGGAGCTCTGATGCACTCACACACTGCACATTGCTACGGTTTTGGCTTTCACTACTGCGGAGCTCTGTGATGCACTCACATACTGCACATTACTACGGTTTTGGCTTTCACTGCTGTGGAGCTCTGTGATGCACTCACATACTGCACATTACTACGGTTTTGGCTTTCACTGCTGTGGAGCTCTGTGATGCACTCACATACTGCACATTACTACGGTTTTGGCTTTCACTGCTGCAGGAGCTCTGTGATGCACTCACACACTGCACATTACTACGGTTTTGGCTTTCACTACTGCGGAGCTCTGTGATGCACTCACATACTGCACATTTACTACGACTGCTGCGGAGCTCTGTGATGCACTCACACTGCACATTACTATGGTTTTGGCTTTCACTGCTGTGGAGCTCTGTGATGCACTCACACACTGCACATTACTATGGGTTTGGCTTTCACTGCTGTGGAGCTCTGTGATGCACTCACACACTGCACATTACTACGGTTTTGGCTTTCACTGCTGTGGAGCTCTGTGATACATTTGTACGCCCCATCCCTTTCTGTTGGCTGTATTGACGTCTTGTTTGCAGAAGCTCTATAATGGGTAAAATGTATCTGCGTATTTTATCAAAAAATAGATTAAATGTTTTGTTTTTTTTAAACCCTTTTGTCTCTGTAAAAATAGAATTGGGATAAAAGTAACCTTTGGGTCCATAGTAACTTTAAAGCCGATCTGATAAATGTGTCTGTTTACCAGTCAGTGCTATATGTTGATAATTTAAGAATAGTTTAATTGCTTTGCCTCAGTTGATCCCTACAAATCTCAGGAAACCTTTGCTTATTGTATGCCTCATTCTTCCAGCAGTGACCGCTCTCTTTTCCAACACATTTCAGATTGTCTCTGGGTGACCTATGGGAACAGAACGAAGAGAAGCTAGATTTGAAAAATAAATGCTTTTCATAAACCTAATAATTGCACTTGAACTCCTGGCATAACCCATTCAGGCAGAAATCATTGGTTTCAACAAACACTTTCTTTTGTCTGGGAATACTCATCCTGGGTAGCAGAAGGGCAATATGTGCATTGCAATCCCCTCTGCCAAAACAAGGTGAAGGCTTTGTCAAGTTTTGCTAAGTTAAACATCTAGCAATTCCTCAGAGCCCTGTAGAAAATCTGTGTTGTGGTTTGAGACCATTATCCACATAATGGGCAAAACAAAAAACCCTATGTTGGTTTCAGATTCAGAGAGCGATTTTGTTTGTTTTCGAGCAGATCGTTTTGCTCTGGACAGATTTAAGGAGTTTCTGATTGTAATAAGTATACTCGATGAAGGTTCAAGGAACTTAACATGTATAGCTTGGAGGAAAGACGAGACGGGGGGGATATGGTAGAAACATTTAAATATATAAAGGGAATCAAAACTATATTTAAAAGTAGAAAAATACCACAACAAGAGGACATGGTCTTAAATTAGAGGGACAAAGGTTTAAAAATATCAGGAAGTATTACTTTACTGAGAGGGTAGTGGATGCATGGAATAGCCTTCCAGCTGAAGTGGTAGAGGTTAACACAGTAAAGGAGTTTAAGCATGCGTGGGATAGGCATAAGGCTATTCTATCTATAAGATAAGGCCAGGGACTAATGAAAGTATTTAGAAATATTCGGCAGACTAGACGGTTCTTATCTGCCGTCACATTCTATGTTTCTATCTTTTGTGGTGGCAGGTGGGAGGGGGCACATTTTAAGTGGTTCTGAATAAAGTGGTTTATTTTATTTATTTTTTGTGTGTGTGTGTGTGTGTGTGATTGGTTTTTTTTGGGTTTTTTTTATCGCGGTTTGCTCTCTAGGTGGCAGATTAAGGAAGTTTAGGACATTTAGGGTTATTGTTTGCCTTTCCAGGGGCCGATTCTTCGGTGTACGTATTTTGTATCTCGTAATTTGTGGGAAATTCGGCATGGTAGGCTATTTAGAGCAAAGATCTGGTGTAGATTGCAACTCCTGTAGTGCTGAGCCAGGCACCGGATAGAAACACATTATTGGTATTGTAATGTGTAGCTCAGATCAATTTGATGGCAGATTGTGTGCACGCTGGGATACTGTTCTCTGATTCAGTGTCCTGGAATATGTCTAAGCCGGACTTTGCATATTTCTTCCACAATGTCATTGCATGTTAATCATTTGACAGCTGAGCCATACCTAGCTGACGCTTTGTCACCATGAAAACTGTTGTGTGGAAGTTCGGCTGGTTCTAAAGCGGGCAGTAAATTGGGCTGTTTGTCCTTTTTCATTGGTTATTCATTAATACAATGTTTCCTCCAGTCCCCTGCGCCTGTTGCATAACGCTGTATCCACAATATATGCTTTTTGTTCTGTGTGATAGGACATTGTCAAATAATGTGCAATACACCCCCCGCCCCCTCCCCCATGGAAATATTCCATGTCCTTGCTTTTTTACTTTTTCTGCAGATTCTCTGAATATCTATTCATACCAAACATCCTTGAACCATAAAATAAAAAGCTATAAAATATCTGTTCCATCATGTAGGCTTTAATAATGGTCCGTTAAAGTGGACTTTATATCTTATATTATTGTGCATTGAAGATTGTAAAATTGTGAACACTTTTTTTTTTTTTTTTAATAGTACATTTTAGAAAACAAATTGTGTAATTTTGTAATATTAAAATCGTACATAGCTAGGGAATATTTTATCTCTGCAGGATGCCATCTAATGCACTCTCCAATCAGACTCCAGAACCCATTTCATCAATATGGAGGGAATTACGTGGGGACCCCATCAGGAAGATGAGCATTTGCAAAAGTGGTGGGTTCTGTCTTTTTAGACTGGTGCAGGAGAGGCTAGCATCCTCGTGCTCCTCCTTTACTTTGCTACAATTTTTTTTTTTCATTTTATTTTATTTTTTAAGCTAATGGATTATTTAATATAATTTTATTGTGGCATACGCAGAGGATATACTTAGATCAGTAAAATAGAATCGTAGCTAGTGCCGTTATTAAACGACAGCCTGAGTATTTATAACAGTGCAGGTGGTCCTCGCCATGTGTATGTACATGAGGAAGGCTGAACTTGATGGACGCAAGTCTCTTTTCAGCTATGTAACTCTGTAATGTGGACATTAGATAGATCGAGATCTGCTGTTTTCCCACCAGAGGGTATGCTGCCTAATTCCATATACTGCTGTGATGCATTTGTGATCCATTTGTAGATGTGCAGGTTCACTGGACCAGATATATCTTTTCATTGTCCATCAGGGACTCTGCTTGATGTATTGTGACAGTCCAGAGATTTTTGGATTAGAACAAAGTAAATGCATTGGAAGGGTATTGTCTCAGGATAGATGTAGTGTTTGTACAATGAAACCAATGGGAAACGCTTGCTTTATTTTTACCAGTGAATCCAAGCCCAGTGGTTTTACAGGACTCTGCACTTATTTTACAAATGGGATTCAAAACTGGCGATGTAGAATTTAACCAAATATGCAGTTGATACATAATGTCTGAGATTGTCCATGTTGTCTTGATAACCATGAATGTTGTCTCCAGGGGGTTGAACCTATAACGTTGGAACAGGATGTGCCATCAATATAATCACAAGCAGATTTACCGTGACTGCTATGTACTCAGTGTACCCCCAATTAGTACACCAGACATTTTTGATCAGAATATTTTCATATGTTCCTAAACCATACAGATTATCTGGAGAGGCAAGTGCACCTGTTTATAATTTGATTAAACGCCCCTTCCCCAATGCAGTACCAGTTTTGCATTTTGTATAGCCCCCTCCTCAACAGCTAAATTCTCTTTATACAAGCCCCTATAAAGCAAATTGTCCTCTGGTCCACCAGCTCTAAATAATTAGCCCTCATTTTATCATCTGCAGTTTGCAGGAATACAGGTAATTCCTCATGCCGACATATAAAGATACCTCTAAATATATGGTATGTATTTTTTTATAGAGAGCACATTGAAGCTCGGACCTGCCAGTCTGTCAATCTTCTTCTTTGCTTTGTCCAAGATTGACGAATACGCCGTGTGTTGAATCTTTGCTCTTCGCATGTTGGTTGATTGCATAAAATCATATTGACATTTTAATCAGTGCTGCCACGTACAATGTTGTCCTTGCTGCTGGACAGCCTACGAACAGTCTCTTCCTATTATTCTGTTTGGGAGTTCAATGGTTAGTGCAGTTTTACAGCCCTTGTGCACCGTAGGCTTTTTAGACTGCTTGTCGTGGTAGTTAGATGGCTTGTCTAAAGCATTTTTTAATATCGTGTAAGCCTGCCAGCCTTGTTGTAGCACCTCATTTTCTCTGGAAGAATTATCATGCAAGGACTACAATTAGAGCATTGTTCACAAAGGGCACATTGATCATTGAATAATTGCATCACTTAAGTTACATAAGGTTAAAACATGGCTTTCATCGGAGTGTTAAACTGCACTCCGGGGTGCAGCATCCCCGGGAGCTAACACACAAATACTTCATCTAGATGGAGACCTGCTTTCAGTGGCTGAACGTGAATGAGTTTTTTTTTTTTTTTAAATGCCACACACAGTGCCATGAATCAGCTGGCAAGGTGTACATCGCATTCCACTCTGGATCTCTGCGGAAACATTTTCCAGATTAGGGAATCCTGCTTCTCAGGTAATCTGATGGATGGTGACTGCAATGCGAACAGGAAATGGCTCTTTGGTTCCACTGGAATATCATCTAATTGTTACCACGTTCAATGACCTTCTAGAAGAGTCAGTACTTCCATCTTTGGGATCCCTGTTCTGCCTATTTCTGTTGTAGTTAACAGGTTAGAGCTCTGAGGGCGTCTCACTCTTTGGATATCACTGGGGCTGAGTGTATATCATTAACCTTCAATAGGAATGTGCTAGAAGTGGGGAACTTGGTAGATAAGAAATGATGAATCACTCTCTCCGATAATGGAGTCCTGTAAATTACAAAGGCATTCTCAGTACTCGGTAAAGATATTTTTGTTTGGTTAACCCACATGCCAGTCTGCAGTATGTCGGGTAAAATGAGAAATGGGTGAAGAACAGCTTTGTGTAACAGTGACGGTTACCTCAAGCTTCAAACCAGAAGAATGGAACGAATGGAATTTATTGTATTCGCAAACACAAAACATTTTCAATAATTTTTTTTATTTTATTTTTGCTAATATTGCCTTTGTATTTTTGTTTTTGAGTGTTCCTCTGATATGACTAGTTCTGGCTGGTCTATTCTTAAAATCCACAGGGCTTCTCATCTAAAATATTGATCCATATTCAATTAAAAAATATACTATTCAAAACTGACTCCAGAGGAAGAGATTCCCATCTATATCCGTTCACCACCCCTAGTATAAATGAAAGGGAGTTAGTCCAGGATGTATTGAACCTGTTTATAAAGGCATGTTGATGAATACTGTGTTTATTATTCTTTAGGTTTTGGCGGTTTCTTGCAAATTTTTATCATGACCCTCTTCCTCTGTCTTCATTGCTGCTCGTACCCCCAAACCTACTCAGCTGTAATTGCAAGTGTGAACATTTAGATGGGTCATTTTTTGGCCACCCTTTTCTTTGTGCTCCGCACCCCCAGACACTATCTCCATTTGTGGCATAGTATCATGAGACAAAAAACATTCTCTAATAAATGGGAAAATCGGTATAGCTGCATCTTTTACAGTGTTCTCATGCGGAGCTGCTGAGCCCTTTCGAGACCCCAGGTCTAACCATTTGGGAGGGGTCCTGCCTTTAGCATAAAACTTGAGATTTAAGCCATAGGATAAGGTGCCATTAAACAAGGATGCTCCACAGCTCTGAATCATGCAGAATCTATAGCTATATGCAACTGTAACTATTACAGCATAGCAATTATCTTCCTGATACACTGAAACACATGTAGGTGTCATGGCAAAACACAACCGGAAGACTCAGTTCGCAGAAATCCCATCACACACAACCAGCTGCAGGAATGTATGTGGGGCACATCATTCTTCCCTTTTTTCCATTTTGTTAAATTCTATGTGGCATTCATACATCATATTATTTATTTTCTTTTTGGATCTTGCAACGTACAAAGGAAGGAATCCAACTCCTACACAGCAATTAGTGCAAAAGACAGCCATGAATTGTTTGACATCACATTATTCAACAGAACAGGTTTCTCAAAGGAACACAAATTGTTGCCATTTTCTTTCTGTATGTAAATGCTGGCTTTATAATATGGTGTCAGTGTTTTCGTTTCTTTCCGAGGTTAATTTGTAGAGCTGTTTTGCATGGGTTTCCGTAGAGAACCCCACTGTACAATATTCCTGTGGGTGCAGAACACACCATTGTGGTGGTTTTTTTTTGCAAGGTAGAGCTCTGATTTGGAGCTGTGCACTGCGTACACATGTTATTGCTATTAACTTTGGCACTGCTGCTGTTAACTGTTCCACATGATGCTCTGTTCATTGATCTGCGATAATCCTCAGAAAATATACTTTTTCAGAGGCTACTAATTTTAGCAGGCTAACCCAGACGTGGGCAGTATGCAGCACCCGAGCTGCTGTGGGCTATAATTCCTTGCTGTGCACCATGGGAAATCACTGCATCGCCATAAGCATACCTCTCAGCTAGAGTAGCCACATCTAATATGCTTTCATAGACCTCTGTCATTCGGATTGCCTTGAACTTGAAAAAGGTGCTGTCAACCTGTATGTAGAATTCATATGCTGTAGAAAGGAAGGGAATTGCAATTAAAGGGGTACTATAGTGTGAGGAACTCTCCCTCTGGGGGTTAAAAACCCTTTATTTACTGACCTGATTCCAGCACAGATGTCCCTCTGTGCTGGGCCAAAGTTCCTCCTCCTCCTCTGCCCCGTGACGAGCGGGCTCTAATGCCACGCTGGACTCTGAAGGTCCTCACGCAGAGCGTCAGATAGCGATTGACTGATTATCGGTCTGGCCGATATTTACCAATATTCTGTATTTTCTGCAATATCTGTATCTGCCTTTAGAGATACCAATATTGCCGATAATACATAAAACCAAAGGTCTGTTTCGATCCACTAAGCGCCCCCGTGGCTGTCTAGTAGACTGGAAGTAGAGGCAGACTTGGTGCTGCAATGTAAACAGTTTCTCTGGAACTGCAATGTATAACATTGCAGCACAAAAGGCAATATGGACACTGTACTCAGAGCACTTCAATGAGCTGAATTGGTCTGGGTGCCTACAGTGTCCCTTTTAAAGTGTTGCTTTAAGCATTATGACCACTACAGTCCACTGTAATGCTTGACGCTAGGAGTACCCCTGTCCCTGTTTCCTGGTAATAAGGCAAATCGTTTTGCAATGTTCTAGCCTCTTACCTGGGTCCCTGACTAGCTCCAAAGGGGACCTTCTGCAGTGACGATATCTAACTTCTGCAGAAGCTCAAAGTCGATCCCACCGGTTATTCATTGGCTAAGAGAATCAGCTGACCACCCGCAGCCAATGAATGCGATTCTGTGTATATAAAATGTGCTCAGAATTGACGTTCTCCAGGCTGGAACTCTTATTCAAACTGGCTAATGATCCCCCTTTGATGCTGCAGAGGAATTAAACTACTATTGAAATGCTGAACATACAAACTCCGAGCGCTGTGACCACTTCAAAACTCTGAAGTGATCATGGTACATTTAATGTGCTGCTAACTTTGTGTTTAGTATGTGTGTAAGTAAAAGTGACTAATTGACTTTAAACAATTACTCAAATTACTTTAAACTGGTTTTGAGTTGTCTAAAAATTCCTTGTTAAATGGCCCTCCTGTTTCTCACTCCTCTGGCTGCGCACTACACCACGTATCTCCCTTACTGGCCTTTTGACGTGATGGGAGATGTGCTTCAATACAAATCCTGTTTGTCCGGTGGTTAATTGGGGCCTGCTAGTCTTGGCTCTGAAGGTTTTTGGTAAGTGACCTAAGTTAATGAGACCTTTTTAAGCCTAATGTGGTTTGTATGGTTTGAGCTGATGAAATGATTTGGGACATTTTTATGCTATGACCATTGTCATTATCTTGTGTATACAAAGCAGAGTCTAGTGGAAATGTACTTCCAAATCCATTTCAGAAAAGTTTATGCTTTTTTTTTTTTTTTGGTCATAAATTACATACCCCCCCATTTTATCCTCTGGTAGGCTAGCAAATGTGTTACCTGCAGTTTAGATGAACAGAAGTTCAGGCTCGACATAAACCATAGACTGGACCTGGCAGTTCTTACCATATCTGGAATTCACCCAAAAATAAATAAAATGTTAAAAAACAAACGCTCTGTCATTGCAGCATCATATCATTGAGCACTAATCATTTCAACTTTAATGTTCCTTGTTTTTATTTCTTTAATGAAATAGTTACCTTCTTGTCAGGCAAAATAAGTAAATTGAAGCTAGAAAAATATCAGTGTTTCGAGTGTGGCTTTTATTTGCTTATTTTATTTTTTTTGGGGGTAATTTGCTCCTGGCCAATCCTATAAAGCTGTTTCCATAGATTTCCTCTTTGAAATCTACTACCACATAGTCCTCAACGAATCTGAAACATGTAATACAAGAGTTGTGAACAATCGCTCTAGGAAGGCCAGGGGAGAACTGAACAGTTATTCGTTGGAGACCTTCGTTCCATGTGAATCACATAGAACAGTCTGGTGTCTGCAGAAACCTGAGAAGTATTTGAGAGTAAATGCTTTTATGTTCCCTACTAAGGAATTCACGTATGCCTCGTGTTTCAATGTTTTGTGGGTTTTTTTGTTTTTGTTTTTTAAAATAATTCCTAGACACATATTGGCTTTTTCAGTGTATTATAATTTAATTCTATTTATTTTGGGGTTTTTTTGGGAGGGGGAGACCAGATTTCCCATAATTCTTTCTGCTTGTACCTACATTTGAATCCATTTGTTGACCCCTGATTTATGCAGGTTTCCTTGTTCCTGTGTGCGTTAGAACTAAAATTACCCACTCGTTCTATTCCTTGCAGATCTCCATAGTAACATGCAGATTTCTTATTTGCTCAATCATGGCATGCCCTTTTTCTGGGTTTTCGATACAAGGTATTCTTTCCTGTGTCTTTCCCTTTGAAGTGCGCGCCATTGATCTTCTTGACATGTTTCGGTTTGTAGGTGCATACAGTGGGGACATCTAGGTCAGTGATGGTGCTAAGATATTGCAATGTCTACAAAGCTCAGCCAGTATTTGGGTATTTGGATCACATAACTCTGCAGTGCATTCAGTACGTTCGGTCTTACCTGACATAACGTGATATTTAGCATCAAATAATCTTTTCTACATGTTGCACTCGCAAATGGGAAGATTGAGAGAGTACTGTGAACGGTTTATCTAGCAGGTCTACCCCTGTGGAAGAAGTTACATAGCTGAAAAGACTTGTGTCCAAGTTCAGCCTTCCTCACATTTGGTTTTTTGCTGTTGAATGAAAATAAGGCAAAAAAAACCCATTTTGAAGCACTTCCAATTTTGCAACAAACTAGAAAACAAAAATTCTTATTGACCCCAGAATGGCAGTCAGATTTATCCTTGGATCAAGCAGTTATTACCCTACATTGAAAAATTATATCCTTGAATAAAAAACAGAATATTAAACGGTTTAATTTATTCACACCAAATTGATTTGGACAATGCATACAGCTCTACTAAATTCAATTTTACATTTTGGTTTGGAGTAAATAAACCTAGTATTTCTGTGCCCTTCCCACATTCTCTCTGTGTCCTATAAGTATAGCATTCCAAGACCCAATAGATATGTCTCTCTATCACTGTGCTGTAGTGGTTATGGTACAATGGAGGCACCCCCTCCATTGGAAGTTCTAAAGTCGTCTTGCAGTGGTTTGACCTCTTACCTGGAGAATGCTGGGCACCACTCCCAAGTACCACCACAGCTTTCAGCCCAGCAGTGCAGGGTTTTCTCATTGGCTGAGTGATTAGACCCATTCTAATATGGTTTGACTACTTAATGGGGTGGGGTGGGGTGGCCATGCACTCCTAGCACCATAACCACAGTGTGGTTATGGTGCGTGAAGTCTCTGTTTAAGTTACAATTTCACCCCAGGATTCCTCAAAAAATAGTGTTCAACCACTTTTGAATGGTTTCACCCCTAATATGCTTCTTGGGTGCATGTCTGCACTCTCCTGTCCCTTCTCTGCTCTTCACTGTACTGAGCAGACAAGATGATACTTAAAGCATTGGATGCTGGTGATTTTGTGTTTTTAGTTAAAAAAAATATATTGTCTATTGCTATAAAATCTATTCTTTCCACTCTGTGGGTAGTGGAAGCTGAGTCCCCGCTTCTTTTAGCAGTTCTTATGCAAACAAGATTTCCTCTAAACTCCTGCTTAAAGGACCACTATAGTGCCAGGAAAACACACTCTAGGTCCCCCCCACCCTTAGGGCCCTCCTCCTGCCGGCCTCTAGGGTGAGGAAGGGGTTAAACACATACCTTTTCTCCACCGCCGGGCTCCCTCGGCGGTGGGGACTCTCCGCCTCCTTTCCCCGTCATTGGTTGCATGCGCATTCAGCCAGTCTCATAGGAAAGCATTCTCAATGCTTTCCTATGGAAGCTGGCGTCTTCTCACTGTAAAAATCAGTTAGAAGCACGGAAGTGACTCTAGCGGCTGTCAATGAGACAATGAGGCTGGATTAACCCATAGGTAAACATAGCAGTTTCTCTGAAACTGCTATGTTTACAGCAGAAAGGGTTAATCCTAGAGGGACCCGGCACCCAGACCACTTCTTCTTTCGTAGTTGGATGGCTTTGCAGATGCTCTGCTAATGTGTGTAGAATCCTACTTGGTCAGGTCTTGCTTAGATTTTGTTACCTTAGTTCAAGAACGTTTGGCATATAATGCACTTCTCTCAGAAGATGCTTTACAAGGTCATCATGTGTCACATGTTCAAATCTGACCCTGAAAAGTGGGCACATCCTTCTCCCAGCCTTGGACCTACACCAACAGGCCTAGGATTGTTTGGAAGTGAATCAATGGTTTTCAGTCTATTCTGGGAGTAGGGCTGGTTTTTATCTGCGTATTTCAAGGCTGCAAAGATGAGGGGACGGTGCTGGGTCACACTCCTTTTACTCCACTGCTTAGCATTCCTGCCAGATAAAATTTATTTTCCTGATTTGCTGCTAAATTCATATCAGAATTGTAGTTTGATGGAGAACTGAAAAGTAGCTTTTTCAATGGCATTTCCTCTGCCGCTACGGGTTTACATCAAGGCAGAATAAAGCCCATTTTGTGTTCCTTGCTCTTTGGGTCTACGTACCAAACTCTCTTCGGATATCAATCCTTTAAGCGACATGTCTATCAAGTGCGTCATTAATAATTCACTTGTTACAGGTTAGGAGAATTTAATACACAAAAAAAGTAACTATTCTATCCAACGGGCACCAATAATAACCCATTATATTGATGGGAATCCGGTCTGTCCGTTTGTATACATTATTAACCCTTTTCTGGCCACAATAGGCTTATCTTCTGGAAAATGTCCTGGGTATGAAGTGGTTAACCTTAAAACATAGGGACGCTAAGGATTAATACTTATTGACGGCTAGGGTTTAACCCTGATCACCTAGGTTACTTGATCCTGTCACACCTTCCTTTATTAAATGGGCACTATAGGCACCAAAACAACTTGTACAGATCATGTCCCTGCAGTCTCACTGCCCAATTCTCTGCCATTTAGTAGTTAAATCACCTTGTTTATGCAGCCCTAGTCACACCTCCTTGCATATGACCTACACTTCCTGAAAAATAACCTAGTTGTTTAGGCTCCTGTATTGCAATCCGTTTAATCTTGAATGTCACATCTCCTGCTCTGTTAAAATCCAGCTAGCCCCTGCAGCAGCCTCCTGTGAGTTCTATTTACAGAGCAGGAGATATAAACTTCTAAAGTGAGTTAATGTCTGAAAATGAAACAAATTTTTTCATGCAGCCAGTGTGAGCCACAACAAAGGGAGGAATGGCTAGGGCTGCATAAATGGGAAAAAAAAGTGATTTAAGGGGAATCTATAGTGTTAGGAATACAAATTTATATTCTTAAGACTAGAGTCCTCTAACCGCCCCTCAACCGATAAATGGTTAAAAACCATTTAATCAATTACCTGATTCTAGCACCGATGTCCCTTGGAGCTTTGCCTTCTCTGATGTCATCTGACAGGGGGCATGCGCTTGCGAGGTGAGCACTTTAGGCTCTCCCCGTGGGAAAGCATTGAATCCATGCTTTTCTATGGGGATTTAACTGAGTAAGGATGTCCTCATCCAGAACGTGAGGAGGTCCAGCGCAATTATGCGACCAAAAGTCCAGTAAGATCCCAGTCTGGTAGATGGCCACTAGACACTGTCTGGAATTTCTCTTAGGACAAAGGGGGGCAGGGACACTGTACCCAGACCATTTCAATGAGCTGAAGTGATCTCGTTGCCTATAGTGTCCCTTTAACTTCTAAATGGCAGAGACTTAACCCCCCCTCCCCCCCCCTCCAGTGGCTCTCCAGTAACTATATGGTTTGTCGAAATAGTAATTCTTCATTTCTAGGCGATACATTTTAAATTCTCCCAGCATTGTGAGCTGCTTTGAGCGTAATGTCATGGTAACTGGCTCACTTTTTGTTTGTTGGGGGGAAAAAGTGTTCTTGGTAAATAGCATTTAAGAAATTAAGTGGTACTGTTAAAAAGGAGGCAAATCTAACGTTGGTACATTGTCTGACTACAGTGCAGCCCTCCAGTATTTCCTTACTCGTATCCCAAACTACTGGCCGTGTAAGAGGCCTAATGGCGAATATGTAATGATTACCATATGAAATGTTCTCAGGTGAGTCACTATTGCTTCCCAGCACGGTAGGAAGTACCTCGAGGTCTAAAGTGTCACCTTTCTGATTAGAAATGGGATGCAGTAAAGGTGCCATGCCAGAATGAATCGTAAGATGCCCTCTGACTGATACCCATTCTTACTGTATGCTTTCTCCATTGGGTTTTTAGTTTGAACTCTCTGAAATGTGTCACTTAAAATTTTAAACCCGAACATTCCCTTACAGCATTCTTCAAACCCTGTCTTTTATAAGCCCATAAAGAATTTGGTTTGTCAGCTTTATATTTGTTTATATCTATTTTACTAGTTGCTAGGAGACCACATTTTTTTAATTTTATTTTTTGTTCCTGATCTGTGTGGTTACATAACATCTATGTTCGTCAGGTTTAGTAAGGCTGCTGAGATTCACATTTCACGATTAAAAGGACACTCCAGGCTCCCACACACGTTAGATGCACTGTGTAGGTTAGGTTACAGTTAGTTATACTGGGTGGGTTTATATTATTAAAGGGACACTCCAGGCTCCCACACACGTTAGATGCACTGTGTAGGTTAGGTTACAGTTAGTTATACTGGGTGGGTTTATATTATTAAAGGGACACTCCAGGCTCCCACACACGTTAGATGCACTGTGTAGGTTAGGTTAGTTAGTTATACTGGGTGGGTTTATATTATTAAAAGGACACTCCAGGCTCCCACACACGTTAGATGCACTGTGTAGGCTAGGTTACAGTTAGTTATACTGGGTGGGTTTATATTATTAAAGGGACACTCCAGGCTCCCACACACGTTAGATGCACTGTGTAGGTTAGGTTACAGTTAGTTATACTGGGTGGGTTTATATTATTAAAGGGACACTCCAGGCTCCCACACACGTTAGATGCACTGTGTAGGTTAGGTTACAGTTAGTTATACCGGGTGGGTTTATATTATTAAAGGACACTCCAGGCTCCCACACACGTTAGATGCACTGTGTAGGTTAGGTTACAGTTAGTTATACCGGGTGGGGATTATATTATTAAAGGACACTCCAGGCTCCCACGCACGTTAGATGCACTGTGTAGGTTAGGTTACAGTTAGTTATACTGGGTGGGTTTATATTATTAAAGGGACACTCCAGGCTCCCACACACGTTAGGTGCAATGTGTAGGTGAGGTTACAGTTAGTTATACTGGGTGGATTTATATTATTAAAGGGACACTCCAGGCTCCCACACACATTAGATGCACTGTGTAGGTTAGGTTACAGTTAGTTATACTGGGTGGGTTTATATTATTAAAGGGACACTCCAGGCTCCCACACACGTTGGGTGCACTATGTAGGTTAGATTACAGCTAGTTATACTGGGTGGGTTTATATATATTATTAAAGGGACACTCCAGGCTCCCACACACGTTAGGTTAGTTATACTGGGTGGGTTTATATTATTAAAGGGACACTCCAGGCTCCCACACACGTTAGATGCACTGTGTAGGTTAGATTACAGTTAGTTATACTGGGTGGGTTTATATTATTAAAGGGACACTCCAGGCTCCCACACACGTTAGATGCACTGTGTAGGTTAGATTACAGTTAGCTATACTGGGTGGGTTTATATTATTAAAGGGACACTCCAGGTTCCCACTCACGTTAGCTGCACTGTGTAGGTTAGGTTAGTTGTACTGGGTGGGTTTATATTATTAAAGGGACACTCCAGGCTCCCACGCACGTTAGATGCACTGTGTAGGTTAGGTTACAGTTAGTTATACTGGGTGGGTTTATATTATTAAAGGGACACTCCAGGCTCCCACACATGTTGATATACAGTTAATTCTACCAGACTAAGCGCTCACAGCCTATCATTGCTGCCCGAAGTTAAATCGATAATGCAAGAGTTTTTTTATTTCTGTATTTTTAGTGTCCGCAAAGAGGCAGGCAAAACAAAGATTCTTTGTACCATAACCACAATGATGAGCTGAGTGCTTATAGTAATTACTGTCTCTTTAATGTTTTTAAGAAGTAGAGCTAAATGAAACTTTTAATCACTAGTAAAGTAGATGTAGAAGGGGTGTGTGTGTGTGTGTGTGTGTGTGTGTGTGTGTGTGTGTGTGTGTATATATATATATATATATATATATATATATATATGTATATATATATATATATATATATATACTCAAAAATGCCTTCTCACTTAGAGTATAATCTGTATTTGTTTTTCCATCTTGTGCAATAAGAAATTAAAGGAGCACCTTCTCCCGTAAAGAATTGTTAATCTAAATTTCACCGTAGCCTGTAATGAGTCAGTGATACAATGTGCTGATAACACAAAGAACGTGTAGGACAGGGGTAGGCAACCTACGGCACTCGAGGTGTCTTTGCACGGCACTCAAGGCTGCTAGAGCCAAACAGGCTGTGGCCTATAAGAATTCCCAGTAAAACTTCAGATATCTGCTAATCCGAAGAGGTGGTGAAGTACAATCCTCAATTTATATATTGCAGCACGTAGAGGAAGTGATCTCAGATCACTTCCTCCCGGCACTTGTGAATGGGAATCCACACAGTAGTAGAGCAGCACGCAGTTGCAGCTCCTGTCCTTGACCTGTACCTGGCCAGCCTGGTCCCCACTGGAACCCAGGGAAGCCACCCACACTGCTAGATATACAGAGAAATGCAGAATAACCCTTCCCACCATACAAATAATACGGACAGCCCACACACAAACATACACACAATCCGAACAAACGCAACACCACTAACAATCCACATACATGCACACAACCCCACATGCAGCCTCTCACATGCAATACCCCAAACAGCCCCCACACACTACCAAACACACAATGTGACATATCCACCCACACACACAACTCAACAAGTAGCCCCCATACACAGCTTACATTCATATGTATCATACACAGCTTACATTCATATGTATCATACACAATACCATAAACTACTCATGAACAAATACAATATAATAGCTCATATACGCAGGGCCGTCTTTAACGCGGGGCAAACAGAGCAGCTGCACTGTGAGCCCTGCTGGCCTGGACTATTTCTCACCCCCCGGCCAGTAATCCGCACACTAAGGAGGCCCACTGGCTGGCCCATGCACAAAGGGCCACCCGGTGGGATTCTGTCAGCCTGGGTCTGGTCGCACGCTGAGTCGCTTTAATAGCGCGAGTGGGCCCCTTGCTTTTCGGCAGCAGGCTGGGACGAAGGCTGTGCATCACTTCCTTCCACAAAGAGACGAGCGCGCGGGAAAGAAGAGTAGGCAGAGTGGAGGGGGGCTTGGCGAGAGAGCCATACCCCAACTCCCAACACCTTCAGCCACCAGCAGGAAAGGTAGGAAACTGGAGGGTGGGTTTTAAAGTGTACATTTTGTCTGTCAGTAGGTCTGTGTGTCTGTGTGTCTGTCAGTGTGTGTCAGTATATCTGTGTGTGTGTGTGCGTGTGTCAGTGTCAGTGTTTGGGTGGAAGACGTGATTGCATACCTGGGGAGGGGGGACAGGTTCCAGGGGGCCCCAAAGCAAATGCTTTGCCCAGGGTCCAGTCAATATTAAAGACGGCCCTGCATATACGCACATATACAACAATACAAAGCAATTACAGTAAAAATAACACAAGCAGCATACGCACCTCAATTAAAAAAAATAGGACTGCGCGCTACGGGACATCACAATCTTATATCGGCACAGTTCTGCTAAAAGGTTGCCTACTCCTGGTGTAGGAGATACTGCAAGTAAATCCGTTCCAATGTGTTTTCCTCTATTTTCTTATTGTTTTTACCCAAATCTATCATCTTCTGTAAATGTATAACTGTGCTAGGCATGTACCAAAAGGAAGGTTGTCATGGCAACTATTAATGTGACCTTGTCAAGCAGATCATGCCTGACTCGGTCCCGGACAGGTACTGGGAGCCATGACAAGCATCGTGTGACAGCTGGTAACCTCACCCATGCGCATGGCTGGATAATGTCTGTATGGATCTTTGTCTTTTATTGATTATAAATATGGCAAAGTGCATATGTATTCACGTGCAGTATTGTTTGGGATGACATCCCAGGAGGGGAGCTGGCTAACACAACACCAAACTTAGTCACAAGAGAGGAACTCTTCAGGAGCCAGATTAGAGGCTTGAGATACAGAGATCATTCCCGAAAGTGATTAAACTCCAATTCCTCTGTCCTTTGTGCCGAAAGATTAATTCTAATTGCATGTTGTAATTACAGACTGGGGTGTAATAAGTGAGGTTTTCTAACTATGCAGTAGATACAGCAATTTATTTGGTCGACACGCTGGCTAAATGTGATGTTGGTGGTATGTGTGCACACTTCCCAACAACGGAAGTGGAAAAAGAGAAGGACCCTTTAATTTTAGGGTTGTGGCCAGGGGTGAGGCTGTTCCGAGAAACTTTAGGTGACTCACTAATAACCAGTTATAGAACTAGAACTAGGCATCTCTTACATAGACTGGTTTCTAGAAACATTTATTGTAGTTTAAAGGAACTCTATAGGCACCTATCTCATATTATTTGGTCTGGTTGCCATGTCGCCTCCACCCTCCCATTCTAACCCTGCAAATGAAAAGTTTGCCGTTTAAGCTCTGTTATATAAGGAAGAGATCAATTTGGTGCCACGTTTTGCTGTGCATGCGCACTAGCCTCTCAGTGCTTTCCTTTGGGAAAGCATTGGATTGGCTGATATCAATTTTGTTTCTCAGCCGAAGAGGAGGAGCTTTAACGAAGAGACAGCACTCCAAGGGGGAATAGTTATGTAAAATACCTCTTATAACTCTGGCAGTGGGGGCCCTGTCAACTAAACACTGACTAGGGCACTATAGCTTTGGGCACACAAATTTGTATTCCTAATGCTATAGTTTTCCTTTAACAGCACATTACTTTACTACATTCTTGCTGTGGGGCTCTGTTATACACTCAGACACATTACTGGGAGTATTTTTGCTGTGGAGCTCTGTTATACACTCAGACACATTACTGGGGGTATTATTGCTGTGGAGCTCTGTTATACACTCAGACACATTACTGGGAGTATTCTGTGCTCTGTTATACACAGACACATTACTGGGGGTATTATTGCTGTGGAGCTCTGTTATACACTCAGACACATTACTGGGAGTATTATTGCTGTGGAGCTCTGTTAGACACTCAGACACATTACTGGGAGTATTATTGCTGTGGAGCTCTGTTATACACTCAGACACATTACTGGGAGTATTATTGCTGTGGAGCTCTGTTATACACTCAGACACATTACTGGGAGTATTATTGCTGTGGAGCTCTGTTATACACTCAGACACATTACTGGGAGTATTATTACTGTGGAGCTCTGTTATACACTCAGACACATTACTGGGAGTATTATCGCTGTGGAGCTCTGTTATACACTCAGACACATTACTGGGAGTATTATTGCTGTGGAGCTCTGTTATACACTCAGACACATTACTGGGAGTATTATTGCTGTGGGGCTCTGTTATACACTCAGACACATTACTGGGAGTATTCTTGCTGTGGGGCTTTGTTATACGCTCAGTCACATTACTGGGAGTATTCTTGCTGTGGGGCTCTGTTATACACTCAGACACATTACTGGGGATAGTATTACTGTGGAGCTCTGTTATACACTCAGACAAGCCAACAATCTGGAGCTCCTAGAAAAGAGGGAGAGATGTGGTACTAAAATAGGGCCAGGGCCAGTCCCTCCTAAATAGGTGCATATGATGGGGATACTGTGCGAGTGACCTATGGTTGCTGTGTTGCATTTCACAATTTGAGCAAGGTTTTCCACTGCAGAGTCTGACTCCTACATGTTGCTGGATTGAACTTGTCAAGCCTTACTCTGGCAGGGTTATTCTAAAATGACAATTGTCAGGAATTCAAAGTAAATTTCAAATTTAAGGCCAAAATGGCTGACTTGGAAATAGTCAGATCTTCCAGTTCAGCTATTTTAATCTAAAATGTTAAATGCACTTTGAACTCCTGATCGTTCTCCCTTTAGTAAATCACCCTGTTATTTTTCAACTTTTGCAGATTTAAAGGGGAACAGATTTCTGTACAACCGTTAAATGCAATTAGTGTGGGTCCTGTCGCCCTGCTCAGTCACACACCTTTCGTTCTTGGTGACATTTAATTAACTCTGCTCTGTGTATCCAAGTAAGATTAATACATTTTAAAATACTTTTTAGCAAACACTGTCAGCATCTGTAGAAGTGATCTACCCCGCTCTACCGAACCATAGCTAATGAAATTAATAAACCAGTGACCTAATTTCTTTAAAGAATAATTTGTTTTTTCTGTACTGTGAATACATATCATTTATTTAATAAAAAAACAACATTGTTCCATTTGATACAGGTGGCTACTATCCTCTCCTCCTGGTCCATTCTCATGAATTGAGCTAATAATATACATGTTTATTTACACACTAACTTCTGATTAATTTCCCTGGCCAGAGTCTTGGTAATTGACAGGGTCATATACTAACTAAACTATGAATTTTCGTAAATTAAATCTGAATGAGAAGCGGGAGGGAAAGCTGATTGGCAAAGTCACTGTTTGTTTAGTGTGACCTTCTATACCCCTTTAAAGATTTCTAGTAGCCCAACTCTATATCAACGGGATGAGTGTTCAGATTGAACCCAATGAACTCTCAAACTTCTCAAATAAAAGAACAGTTGAAACTAGGGCAAATCTCACTTGAAACGGAACCTTTGTGCTTTTGTTTTTTTTATTTTATTTAAGACTTGATTTATTTAAGGAGTACATGTGTATATGATGGTTTCTATTGATAAGAAATTTAAAATTAATTTATTTTTTTTTAATTTTTTTTTTTTTAGTGTAGAGGAACGTGGTGGGTGTTACTGTGTCTCTGTATAAAATACTCTGGTGTACTTGGCACTCTACAGGTTACATTACAGTAGAGGGAGGTAAAACGTCCCTCAATACAGCTGACTGCATTATCTTATAAGCTTGACATGGTCGTCTGCGTGAAGAATCGTTTTACCTCCATCTTCAGCTCCTGTCCCATTTGTCACATATAATGTTGATGGGTGATTTCAAGGGCAGACATTTTAAAGGGTCTTGGGTTTAGCGCTCATTTAGAAGGTTCGGAGGTGTTCTAATTTTGCATTTTTATAAATAACTGGAGTCATATGTTAAATTCATTAAATTTAAATATAATTTTAAAGTGTCCTTGTCAATATAATGTGCTTGCAATCCCTTCATGTCAGTGTAGGCCTGTCTGCTGAAAAGTGTCAGCAGTAACCTGTCAAGACCTCGTAGAGCGCATAAAGTTTTGCTTTAGATGAAAGATGGCTTAACTCCCCCCTTACACGTTAGCGAGCGGAGGAAGAAGATTATTGTGCACGGCGAGGTGGGAACTCAATATAGGGCAGAGAAAAGCTGTGTAGCTGGGGGGATGTAGGCACAAGTCTGTAAGGTGGAAATGGGACATAACAAGCTCTTCAGATGTAAATGGGGCATTAGCGCGCTCACAAGGTGGAAACTGCGTGATAGATAACTTTACAAAAATGGCATAGGGAATGTAGCGGAGAGGTAGTATAATCCACAGTATCTCCGCTGGTAGACAGGAACAGCATAGAATAATCCAGGTATAACAAGTACAGCATACAATAGTCCCGGTAGCGTTGTATAAATCCTTCCTTCCCAAGAACTAGACGACACATAGGCTGGGAGTCAACTGAGCTTTTAATCACAGGTCACCGTATTTATGGGATTCCCCATGCAAGGGGTTTCCCTACTGACTTTACAGGGGTTGTACAGTAGAGGACTACATGGGGAACTGAACATGCAGGACATTTCTCCCACCATGCACTGCTGTATGAGAGGGATACTCCCACTAGAATATCCTGTTAAGTGGATTATCCCTTTGTGCAGCAGAACAGGCTTTTCACATAAAAATACATAATTTTAACATTATCCATGCTATTATACCGAATGACCATTCGGTAGATAGCTGGGGTCTGAGCGCACATTTCGTGAAAATACCGCTCAGATCCCAGCACATCCAGCCGAACGCCGCATGAATTACACTTCAATCTACACTTTGCATAAATGACACTGGAGGGATAAAGTACCGAAAGACCGGTACTCCCGAACGGCCTGGAAGTCCAGCGGTATTCGTGCCGTCGAGTAACCAATTTTAGTTCCAGGCACTCGACGACTAACGGATCCAAGATGGCCGACCGCCGTGTGGTCGGTATCCGAACGGCGGCCACTCTGAATCTCTAACTATCGAAAGCTACAATGTTTACCATATTTAATGGGAGCCACACGACCTCTTGTGTGTGTGGTCTTCCATTCGGTCGTTTTTGTTAGTTTCACGAACAGTGTTGAAATTTCATGTTCGTGTATGAATGCTGGTGGCTTTCATGCAGCCAGCATATGAATGCTCTCGTTCGCATAAAATACAGATACATGGCTATGCTTGGTTCTAACAGCCTTAACGCTATAACATCACATTAATGCAAATACAGTTCTAAGTGGCTAGTTTTGCCACAGGGCAGGCATAGGCAACCTTTGGCACTGCAGATGTTTTGGACTACACTTCCCATGATGCTCTGCCAGCATTATGGGTGTAAGAGCATTATGGGGGATGTAGTCCACAACATCTGGAGTGCCAAAGGTTGCCTACCCCTGGCATAGGTCACTAGGGGTGGTCACTAGGGGTCTCTGGGACCGTGCACATTCTGAAATGATGAGGAAGCTTATATCATGTTGAATTATGTAACCACCGTTTTTATAAGTAATATTGGGTCTTTGAGGAAGAAGGTATTAGGACACGTGTTAAGTTGTCTTCAATGATTCAATTTAAATCTTTGTTCTCTTGTTATGGTTGATTTACAGTTTGCCTGAGTCTGGTTCAAGATTCAGAAATATAATGGGTTAAACAGCTATGACTAATCAGCACAGGGAACGCCCGTCTAAGCAAATTGCACAATGAAAACAATTGCTTATAAGAGAATGTGCTTTTTAACCTCCACGCTCTGCTGAAACTCACCGGAGCAGAGCCACAGCTCATGGATTTCAAGGTCTTGCTGAGCTAATTACTTTGTGGGAATTGGGAACATGCCGGAGTCGTTTGGCAGTGAAACCTTTCCATTACTGGGGTTAGCTGCTGCCGAACAGTTCCAGGCCTGAGTTTCTACCATTGGCATGGTCCTGCTTACCTGGTGGAAGACTTGATTTGCCACAAAGTAGCTGGCATGAGCCTGCCCTATGGAGTGTGGTACACAGAGTGTATAGTTCTAGTTACTATATAACAAATTAAAACATCCCTACCATTCTACAAGATAGAAACCGATAACTTTATTCACTAAAGTGAGAACTGTGTGGAATTTGTTTTAATGCCAAAGAAACTGAACTGGAGAATTTTCCCACTTTTGCGTTTTTGGTGATAAATTTCAAATTCACTTTGCATTCCCAACAATTCTCACTTTAGTGAATAACTGAGACCGACATCTTCCAGGACAGACTTCACTTTCACCTGCAGCTGTGTGCAGGCGCCCAACAGTCCTGATTTCTGGGTTCGGTCCCAATTTAATGGTGTCCAGGGACCTGTCTGTTCTACTTAGAAGAGCTTGCGCTGTGCCAGGCACTAGCACCATACAGAGAGTAGCATCTGCTAAAGGCCTGAATTTGCCTGCCCCTTTTTCAGGCGAGACCACCCATTATTGGCATCGCCACTGGCACGCATCCTCTCAGCCCTGCCCACTTGTCCCATTTTGCATTTTCTCAATGTTGGAAGGTATATATGTGGGTCATGAAGAGGGATTCCCAGATTTTTGTATAATCAATATGTTGATGTAATCTAGATGGACTATGCTAAACTGTATTTTTCCCGCATATGAGACGCCCCCATGTTTAAGATGACCCTTTTTATTTATTTATTTATTTGCCCACTACAGCCCCCTCAATGCATCAGGTGGTGTGAGGGCATGCTGGGAGACTACAGCTCCCACAATACAGCCGGTGGTGTGAGGGCATGCTGGGAGACTACAGCTCCCACAATACAGCAGGCAGTGTGAGGGCATGCTGGGAGACTACAGCTCCCACAATACAGCCGGTGGTGTGAGGGCATGCTGGGAGACTACAGCTCCCACAATACAGCAGGCGGTGAGAGGGCGTGCTGGGAGACTACAGCTCCCACAATACAGCCGGCGGTGTGAGGGCATGCTGGGAGACTACAGCTCCCACAATACAGCCTGTGGTGTGAGGGCGTGCTGGGAGACTACAGCTCCCACAATACAGCAGGCAGTGTGAGGGCATGCTGGGAGACTACATCTCCCACAATACAGCCGGTGGTGTGAGGGCATGCTGGGAGACTACATCTCCCACAATACAGCCGGTGGTGTGAGGGCATGCTGGGAGACTACATCTCCCACAATACAGCCGGCAGTGTGAGGGCATGCTGGGAGACTACATCTCCCACAATACAGCAGGCAGTGTGAGGGCATGCTGGGAGACTACAGCTCCCACAATACAGCAGGCGGTGAGAGGGCGTGCTGGGAGACTACAGCTCCCACAATACAGCCGGCGGTGTGAGGGGATTGCTGGGAGACTACAGCTCCCACAATACAGCCTGTGGTGTGAGGGCGTGCTGGGAGACTACAGCTCCCACAATACAACCGGTGGTGTGAGGGCATGCTGGGATATCACAGTAGTATTATAAATCAAAAACCAAGACCTACCTGAGGTAGAGCATACGTTAATATGGCTGCTCTCTTTATGGTGCGGTATGTCTCTGGAGCTACGTTGGTGGTAAGGGCTGATGTCTGCTGCAGCTCCCGTGTGTGTGTGTGTGTGTGTGTGTATGTGTGTGTATATGTATGTATATATATGTGTGTGTGTATGTGTGTGTATATATATATATATATATATATATATATATATATATATATATATATATCTCTATATCTCTATATCTCTATATCTCTATATCATTTATAAGTGGATCGGCGGGAGGGTGGCCAGGTATGTGTAGGCCATGGCACACTGAAATGCGGCAGGCGCTTTCTTAACTTAGGCCTGCGCCCAAGTGTGTGGGGGTTTTTTTTTTTTTGTTTGTTTGTTTTTTTTTTTACCCCTGCAGTGACATTCCCTGTATAAGACGACCCCCAATTTAAGACTAAATTCTTTTCTTATAAAAAGTCTTATACCAGGAAATAATACGGTTGAGTTACTCTTGCAGTGCATGAATTTACCATGTTGTTGGGCAGCACTTAGTGATCTGCCCTGCAACATACAGAAGCAGGACACTCCTCCCCTGTCACGTAAGATGCTGGTTTTGAGGGGAGAAGAACGTGGTTACATGTGCTCTGTAGTTAACTCCTTGGCATATTGTGGTGTATACCAAGAATGGAGTGAAGGAAGAAATGGTTGTTTTATTTTTAGAAGTACCCAAGGATGTGCGTGTAGCCTAATGCTTTGTGCTTTGGTTTCCCCTTAGCCCTTGGAGCTCAGACCATGACTTGTTGCTCCAGTTCTCTGTTAAGCGGTGAGAGCTGCAGAGGATTGAAACACAGCCCTATGCATATTTAATTTGCAGCCCAGCTCGCTGTCAAGGCTGGAAATAGCTGAAGTCCCTGCAGAGTTGCTGCATTACAAGGGACTGCGCTCAGCAACATGGGTGAACGATCCCTCCTCCCCAAGGACAACATGCCGGGCCGCAGCTTCTCACTTCATATTTCTTTCTTTTTATTTTTCTGTATCTGTGAAGCTCTGGTGGATGCATCCTCTGAGTATCGGTGATAATTAACTTGTTCTTTTGGTCAAACTGAAATTTCCCCAACATATCAATCTTTCATCTTCGCTGATAATGTCAAACAAGTGAATCAGGTCCCAAAGTTCTCGTGTGTGTGTGTGTCTCAAATTGGAGGACAGAAAAAATGATTAAATTGAAGGGCACGACTAAAGAAGTTCAAATCATAAAAGAAATCTATTTATTGAATGAGGTTACAATCTAAACAAGGAGATCTGCTATTTTTGTTTGAGGAAATTTGCATGTTTTATTTATTTTTATGTCATGTGTCATCAGTTTTATATTAATAATTTATATTAAATGACTGCATGATGTTGAACAAACGAGTAAACATTATAATAACATACAAAGCAAATCAAGTGCTTCGTTTTTTTTGTTTTGTTTTTATTCATTTTAAGTCACTCATGACCGAATATAATCAGATAAATTAAAACCCATGATTTACTGGCAAATGATTCAGAAGCTCTGTAAACAAATAAAAAGTGAGGGCTCCAGAACGGTTATGGTAGGTACGGCACTTGTTCTTTAAAACATTTAGCAGATTTGGAAGAGGTTCAGGTATCCAAATGGGAAGATGTGTAAGGAATGGTGGGCAGGGGGGATGTGAGGGAAGTTGGGGAAAAAAAGCAAAATGACAGTTGTGGATTCGAGAGCCATAGGTCCCACATTTTATAAAAATCTTTGCTAAACGGACAGCATTGGTACGAGATGTTTCTTAATCAGGGGTGCCCATCAGGTGGATTCCTAGACTCCCCATGAATGCCTTTAGAAAGCATCATGAGAGCTGTAGTTTTAAAACATCTGGGGGTTTACCTTTTGGGCACCCCTGATTTAGAAACCTCACGGTCCAATTCTGTATCATTTTTATTTCCTTCGTCATATCCCCAAGTTATATGGAGTTAGTGGTACTCAAAGTAATCCACCAATGACCATCCTGCGGAGGGACCTACCTTGGTTCGGTCAAAGTATCTATAGGTTTAAATAGGAGGAACTCTGCGTTCTTGTTTACAAGCATTTCTGTTTATTTATCTTTTACATTCCAAAGCTGCTCCGGGGCTAAGCTGTGAGATATAACAAAAAAAGCCAGAAAGATGCATTGCTGTAATGTTTCATACTGTGATTTCTTTTTGGAACCTTATTGTATATTTATTGTAAACCCAAAATATATATTTTTAAAACACATCATTTCTCTCCAACCTGTTCTGCTCATACAAGTCTGATTGGCTGAACACCTAAATAAGCACATTTCCAATTTTCAAATGGGCCCTTTTTTAAATTTTACCCAATTCTCCCTTTGTGGCATTAGAGATTTTGCAGATTCGTTTTAGTTTCTTAGTTGTGTTGGAAGTAAAAGCAAAACGGAGTGTACGGGAACATGCCCACTTGCATAGATTACCTTTTGGTGTAAACCTAACTTGGTTCTCAAGTTTAAGCTCACATGTCATTACAAGGGAACCTGCACCACGTCTGATCACAGTGATCAACCACAAAACTGCCAGCAGAACCTCTCTGCACAACAGCCACAGCCGCCCCAGGCAATGTTAAGGCCTCCCGGAGCTCGGTCACTGTGGTCAAAGTAAGCAGCTTGATCTATACAGTAAGATAACTTGTTTGTGATCCAAAAAGAATCGTGGAAACACATAATACTCGTTTCTTTCAATACAGCAGTTGTGTTTTGAGTGTGTGACATGGCAGTGTACAGGTTCCTCAGCCAGGATCCAGGCTCCTATCGTGGAGTTTAAGGAGTAAGAAAGGAAGGTGGATTTAAGTGTTTGTTGCTCACCTGGTTCTTTTGTTCCCTTTTTATCGCATTACCTGTTCAGAAGAGGCAGCATGTAGGTATCTGAAGCTCCCTGCTCCTCATCTGCATGCTTTGAAATGTAGCATCTTGCTTAGAACAATTTCAGAACACTTTCCATTCTACCTGAATACCACATCAGAAAAAAGTCTCCTCCTTCAGCCCAGAGTTTACCAGGCCTGACCTCTCATCCCTACCATTCCCTTTTGGTTTTTATTAAGACCTATTTTATTTACTGTACTAGATTCCTCATTCCTCTGCTGCATGAAGGCTGCGAATAGACATGAGCTGCCATCTAACTTTGTGTTTTCCCTTCTCTCTCTCTTTCTATTCAAAATCCCTATCTGACTGCTTCTGGGATCAGGGGATGTACTCTTCCAGATGGCTGAAGTCCACCGACAGATCCAGAACCAGTTAGAAGAGATGGTGAGTAAAATGAAACCCGGAAGACATTTGTAATAAATTGATTAAATCCCCTAAGGATCAAATGTTTCACTTTACCCTTGTTTTGTATTTCTCCCTATAGACCTGATAGAAGCCTAGCGTGTTCCGCGTATTTAAGCATCCCCATTGAATCGTGCTGTTAATAAATTGGGGAATTGACAAAATGGGATCTTTAAAAAAAAAAAAGACAGATTTATGGAATATTCATCTTTGATCCTTCAGGGGCTTAGTGGCTGAGGAATCTTAAAACCGTCAAAGGCTTTATTTCTATTTCCACAAAATCTGCTTATATTTATCGTAGTCTTTCACGAAACCCTGTAACAATGCCAAGTGAAAACCCTGTGGCCCTCAAATTGACAATTCAATTATGGGAGTTCTATTCTGGGGCAGATGGAGTTTATATGATCTTACAAAAAAAATAAAATTGAGGTGCTGAAGCCATGCATCTAATTATCCACACTATAGAGTTATTAAATTCCTATACATATATATTTTTTTTCTAATCTTGTTTTGTGTATTTTTTTTTTTTTCTCTGTAAATCTGTCCCACTTAGATACACCCCATCATGATCTAAATCATGGTATAAATTTACAACATTTCTGCTTGTGCCTTTGGCCTTGCCATTTAATCACAGCTGGGTTATTTTACACAGGCCTTTTGAGATCTATGTTAAGGAAAATTCTAATGCTAGAATTTTTCTTAAACTATTTAGTAGATGTACCCCCCAAAGAAAACATGCATATTTCCTTTGGGGCCATATGAAAAAAATACTTGTTATAGCTGCAGACCAACTGTCTGCAGCTTTTACAACCCCTCCCCTATTTCCCCAGCACAGACATTCAGTCTGTGCTGGTAATTACTGATCAGAGGCTTCTCAAGGAGTATGGAGTATTAAAGGAGTCTGTATTAGAACAGCAAGTGTGCGCACGCACAAGCTTGTGCCTGCCCAGTGCTTCTCCGTGAGCTGCATTACAGGGGGAAGGCAGGCGCACACTAGCACAGCACCCTGACGCTTCCATTGGCTCTGTTGTACTAACCAGATTTCTATTAAAATCAGCACTTTTGTAAATTGTCACATGCTGTAAAACACACACACACACACACACACACACACACACACACACACAATATGTACAAATACACTGGGTTTATTCACTAAACAGCAAATTGTAATGAATTATAATCCGAATTGTAAAATATAGGTGCAAATAGCCCAGTAGTGGATTTGGAAACTCCAATTCTGCTATAGTCCCCGTATTTTGCAATTTTGTTTTTGCTGTTGATTTTTTGTATTAATCATGTTGGGGGGGAATTTTTATAAAGTATGTGATCGGCATATTCAGCTTACTGAAATGCTTTGTGTCTGGAGTTTGTCCAGAAAAATAAAAATCTGACATCACTGCATCTAACTGTGATGCTATACATTGCTGAAGGCAACAGAAAATTGCATTAGGCTTGTCAGTAAAAGCAAAAAATTCAAGAAACCACTGTGGTACTCCGCAGATGTGGCCAAAATAGTAAAAAAAACAAAAAGTTAACATTTAGTAATTATAAAAAGAGTGAGGAAGACCGAATGATCTATAAGATTAGGCAGAAAGAGGCTAAGCAAGTTATAAGAGCTTCTAAATCACATACTGAAGAGAAAATAGCACAGTCAGTAAAAAAAAGGACAAAACATTTTTTAGATACATAAATGAGAAAAGGAAAGTAAAACAAGGATTAGTTAGATTAAAAACAAAAGAAGGAAGGTATGTAGAAGAGAATAAAGGTCTAGCTGAAAATGAAGGAAAGGGGCCTCAGTTAGGAAAAAGGATAAATGAGTCATTTATTACACGTGGGTTTACAGAGGAAGAGGTTCTATTTCAACTGTCAAAAGTAAAGACACATAAGTCAATGGGACCTGATGGAATACACCCAAAGTTATTAAGAGAGCTTAGTGGTGTACTAGCAAAACCATTAACAGATTTATTTAACCAATCATTGTTAACAGGAGTGGCTCCAGCACAGACTTCTCAGTAAGCAGTCACTGATTGGAATATTCCCCGGCGCAGGAAAAGAGGGGATAGCTGGCAAAGGCCCCTATCTGTGTCTCTGTACTTGTCCAAACCCCCATCTGTGTCTCGCCGCCTTGTCCACACCCCCATCTGTATTGCCAATATTTTTACAATACTGGCAACAGCCAGGCATTCTCGAATACCAGCTGCGTTGGTAAAATACCAGCCAGGTGTTAACCCTAGTGTGCTATCCTGCCAAGACCCCATTCTGGAAAGAAGAGACCTCTCATTGTAGAGTGCCTACAAAGGTCAGGTTTTTTGTTTTTGTTGTTTTTTTTCTCCCAATTGCTTTGTAACCTTTTGGGGGCCTCCAGTGCTAGTTTCTACCTCTGCATACTCTTCCCCATTCAGGTCAGTCTGCTTTCAAAACTTCATATTGAGTTCACTGAACACAATTTGCTTTGCATGAAATGTGAACACTAAAAATGAATTGCCTGCGTTAGATTAGTGTAAAGCTGACATCACTGCGCCTACGGAATGGGATGCAATAAATTGAAGCCTAGAAACTATTTCTGTATATTAAATAAAGTCAAAGTATTCTAGGATTAATTCCGAATGGTAAAGTGCTCTTTGCTCTGCCAAAGTTACTGGATTAAGTCTGTAATCGCTAACCTCTAACAAATCCATATTTATTTATTTTTTTGCATCACACTTATCTTTTAGAATATTATAGTGTTAGTTTATATCTCGACTCCAGCTGCATCAGTCTTTACCTCTGCCTTTTCTCAGGTTTTATCTGTTTGGGATGATGCTGTGACAAATGCTGGAATTAAATAATCCAGCTAAGCCTTTCCTAGCACACGTCTCCATGGTCATTAAGTACTATCCCACTAATGACCTCTCTGGTTCACACAGCAGGGTCTGCCCCAGGCTAATAACACTGGGTAAATGCAATGCCATCACTGAATTCAGGCTTCTCCAATTAGTCCTGTAAGTTCTGTACACGGTTCTCCGGGGCCTGTTCTTCCCTGTTTTACACCTGTCTATCTTTCTGTCTGCTCCCATCCATATGCAAGTCAATCTGTTCTTCACAAACTTCAGTCAAAGTCTTGCTTGATCCTTCCGGGCATACCCGTCGTTGCATCTTATTCCTGTGTGTACCCTGGCTGCCAGGCATTGCTGTGTTTTAAACATAAAGTGATTAACACTTTCCTAGTGCGAATTCTTGTGAGGGTTAATCCCGCCCCGGTGTGTTCATTTGATGGGATTAAGTTACAGTACTATATAGTGGTGAGGGGGAGGATCTGGTACTGAACTGCGCAGTCTGACTTTAAAAGAAGTGACAGAACCCTGGAAATAAAAAGCCTTTTCGATTACCATCGTATAAATACAGATAAGCATCTTAACAGGTTCTTATTTTTGCCGTGAGGCCTAGAAAATAAAGCTAGTTTATCGTTCTGTGCCGCCAGGTGCAGCTCATGCAATAGCTGACCTACATTGATTGGTTTCAGCAGTTATGGACACATGTCGATCGATAAACCTTTTAGCTTACATACAAATCAAAACTGACACTCTGTCACCAGAACGATAACTCTATTATTATTATTATTATTATTATTATTATTATTATTATTTTCTTTTATCACTTCTTTTAATGGATATGTTAAATTTTCTACTATTTATTTCTTAATCTTGTTTTCGCTCTCTGTTTGTTCTCTGTATTTTTTACTGTGCTCATACACTCTCTTTCTCTGTCTCTCTGATTTCTCTGATGCTCTTACTAGTATAGTATATGTAACTATTTTCCACTATAAAGCTTTTGGAATATCTGACCACATTGGTGTTTCTTGTTTTCCAGCTGAAGTCCTTCCATAATGAATTACTTACTCAGCTCGAACAGAAGGTTGAGCTAGATGCGAGGTATCTGAGTGTAAGTATTCGTGATTGTTCCTTTCTTTTTTTTGATCAGTTTACCGAAACCTCCAACCATGCACGTGTGCTAATCCAAAACAGAAATTATCATATTTACCAACCTTCTAAATGGATAGAATTTTTAGCAATAATTTTACAATGGGTGAATTAATATTGACTTAAAACAGCAAAACACACCAAGAGTTTTTCTCCCAGAAAATGAATTACAGAAAGAGTGTAATTGTGTGAGGAAGATTGCATAAACTCACAAGATACAGAGATATACCCAGGCTCCCTATTTTACACTTTGTGTGATCCTTGTGAAGATGGGACACATTCGCCTGATAGACATCTTGACAAGTTCTTATTTTTGCCATGAGTTATAGAAAATAAAGCTCATACCATAGCTGAGCTATATCCAGGCTCCCTATTTCACAATCTGTAGGTTCCTTGTGACTGGACAAACACATATGATGTAGAGCTATACCCGTGCTCCATATTTAACAATCTGTAGGTTCCTTGTGACTGGACACTCATATATTGTAGAGCTATATCCGTGCTCCATATTTCACAATCTGTAGGTTCCTTGTGACTGGACACTCATATATTGTAGAGCTATATCCATGCTCCATATTTCACAGTTTGTTGGTTTCTTGTGAGAATTGGACATTCGCACGATGCAGAGCTATATCTAGGTTTCCTAATTCACCCTTTGTAGGTTTTTTGTGAGGACTCATATGTTAGAGCCCTAGCCATGCCCAGTTTTTCATTTTTATTTGTGCCGTGTAAATAAAGTTAGAAACACTTGCTTAGTACATAGCCTGAAAGTGGAACCTTGACATGTCTTTGTTAATTTTCCGTGAGAAGGATTGGAAACCCTTAAATAATACAAAGCAGTTAAAATATGTCAGGCTTTATGGTGCCGTCTAAGGGTTAGGATTATTGATCTGGTTGATCTTCAAATGCTTCTGGTGAGAGTTTTTTTAATATGGGACAGCGGCACAGTTGTGCATATAATGATGGGAGTCCCAGCAAGATGTACTCGTCTCCCTTGATTTTTCCAGTAATGCAGATAACTCCACTGTGGGTATTATTCTCTCCCTGCTTGATCTCATCCTGCTGAGTCTTATCTCACATTCTATGCACACACAGCTGGTTACCATGAATTATGCAAGTCTTTGTTAACAAAATGCAATACATACATAATATGGAAAAACAAAGCGAAAGTGTGCTATAAAAATAATGGATAACAGATGTTAATTAATGAATTCTGGTGGCAAATTCATTTACATGTCCTCTAAGTTTATATGCGAATAGGGAATAAAGTAAGAAACTGTTCAGATCTATTAGTGCCTCAGCAAGCCTCCCCAAATTCCCATCTGTTACCGTTATGTACTTTTATTTATTTTTAAAATTCTTTATTTTTGCGTGCAGAAGTAAAAGATATACAGGTATAGGCATTGACATTTAAACAAATGTAAATGCGATAATACAAAGTTATGATTGTGGTGGAAAATGTTGATGGGGCGGACTATTTTTACATTATAAGGTACGAGGGACATGAGTCAAGATGGGTATCAAGAAGTGTTCGAAAATACCTGCTACTAAAGATCAAGTTGGGTTATAGAGCTGTAGTATATTCAGGCTACGCACATATGTCAAGTGAAATTATTAGTGAGATTTTCTAGGCTGACATACAAGTTAGCTGTATGACATACAAACTTAGCTGACATACAAGTTATTGTATGAGGACATGCCTGACTACATGGTATGACTCCTTAAAGCATTATAAGTTTAATGCATCTTGCTAGGTGCTTGTCTTTCGCTTACTTGTAGGTTATCAAGCTATAGACATCAGCTAGGTCTGTATAGAGTAGGCTATACACTACCATAGCAAGCTAGTGTGACAGCATATGAACCACTGGTTCTGGACACTGCACACCAATATCACTTTTTAGTAATCCATGCAAAGTAAGGTGGAAAAAAAGAGAATGGAACAAGATATATAATATCGGTGGTTACGGGCATCGGAGGGCACTAGTGTCAAGCCGTGGTGTCTAGCGTGAGACGGACATCTGAGCAAGTCAGTCCGCTTGCCCTATGTGGGGAGTCCAGAGTCCGCCAATGCCCTGGTTTGGGAGAGTGTAGAGGTCGACCAGTGCGGTTAGACGGTTGTAGGGCAGGGTCTCCCTGTGTGAGTTTTGTACTTTTCTTAACTGTCTCAAGTTCACATATAACGACTTTTATGTATTCAGACCCAAGCCTTGATCTCTACCAACGCATTTCACATCACCTGCGGTATCTCATGTTAGAGAGCAAGTGCATGTATGTAAAATCCGCAAGAAATGACTCATTGGTGTCAAAGCCATATGGAATTCAAATGATATAACCTTTACTAACTGTCACTGTGACAGGATTTTATATGAACCCGCAATGTGGAAATTTTTTTATTTATTTTTTTTATCCAGTTTTGAATGTCTGTTGGCTATTGTTTAAAATGTGTAATCACAGGTTTTCTTAAATGATAACTGTAATCTTGAAATGTGTGGCAGCCTCTTTTAGGATTCACTCAAAATTAACGTTTAAAATAAAGAATGGCTATTCATTCTCCAAATTGCCGAACTGTTCATCTTCCCCACTCGTTTATCTGTGATATTGTTCTTTATGCTTCGGAAAAAGCCGTAAAATAAAGGGCAGTGTGTGAAACCTATAATCAGCTTAGTAGCTTAGTGCCCTGTACTGCATTAGTCACACAGCAATAATTTTTAACTAATCCTAGCTTTATTTAGGAAAATTTACATTTCGTGGAGTCTCAGGTATTGAGTGAGCAACCAGATTCTGCCGTATTCCATGCGTTCGCCAATCTCTAAAGGCATATGAAGTCTTTATTATATTGTTTGATAACATTGTATCACTATTGATCCCTTGCCAGTGATTTCTTCCAAGTTTGAGAACTGGTCACACGGGTTTTCTGCAGAGTTTTGTTTTAATTAAACCCATCTGGGGAGCAGCCTCCTACACTTTCTCCACCTATTAAATAGTTAATTTTGACAACCATAGAACAACAATGGAATCCTTAATCTGTTGGCTGGTGCCAGCAATTTCATAGACTCCTTTCTGTAGTACCCTGCACTGTGGGGCTGCTTCTAGCAGTGAACTCATGCTGGGTCACAAAAATCAATGGAGTGCAGCAAAATCAACTCTGATATAAATCACTTGTGAAACTTGTTTGTTATACTGGGGTAGGGGGTGCTTTTTATACATTATAGTATATAAAGGCTTAAAACCAACCAGCCGGGGTCACATGGCTATCGGACCCACAAAATAGTTTGAATATACTGCAGTAATGGTGGTAATTCTATACGGACAGGCTTATCCAAAGTGAATTTCAAAATAAAGGCCAAAATAGCCAAACTGCGAGAGGTTTTCCAGCTCCGCTATTTTGACATTGCTGTATAACACCAACTGGGAGATTCACTACAGTAAGAATTGTTAGCAAAGCAATGTGAATTTCAGATACAAAGAGAGTAGAGCTATATGTGACCGGAAAATAACCCGTAAAGGGATGCAAAAACCGAACACTGAAAGTCCTTCCATCTGCATTAAATCCAAGGTTTGCCATTTCTGCAGCAATCTTCCTCGACCAGCCATATTGCTCCCTGCTCAGCTGTTGACCACAGCAGTGTTTCATGGGAGTTGTAGTTAATTTGTTATTCTACTTTAGAAAGCTACAATTCCCTGAAACATTGGCTGTGTAGCTTGATAACACTATAGCTGTGTTTTTTGAAGTATTACAATGGAAACGCTGCAGACTGGAAGAGTCAAAAGTGGGCTTATGGAGCCACACGTTTCTTTAAAGAAAAATAAGAAACGGCTTGCATAACCATTTATAAGGGACACTGGTCACCAGAACATATACAAAAATCTGTAGTTGTTCTGGTGGAGTATAATCATTCCCTTTAGGCTTTTTGCAGTAAACTCAGAGAAAATGCAGTGTTCACATTACAGCCTAGGGACACCTCCACTGGCCACTCATCAGATGGCTACTAAAGGTGCTTCATGGGGCAGTGCTGCACAGTGTGACTGCCATTCAGTGTCTCCACCCTCTGCATGCAGACATTGAATCAATGCATCTCTAAGAGGAAAGTTCAATGTATCTCTGAGGAGATGCTGATTGGTTAGTTGTTTGACTTGTGCTAGACCTGCCCCTAATCTGCCTCACTGACAAGCTCGTCCAATCCAATGTGAAAGCATTGTGGGTGGGGGGTGCTAGATGGTGGTTTTAACACTATATGGTCAGGAATACATGTTTTTGTTCCTGACCTTATAGTGATCCTTTGATATTGCTCTGAATGTCTTTTTAAATGTAGCTTGAATTTGTTTGACGTAAAAGACTAGCCTACTTCCCGTTCATGACATAATGTTTAACACAACCATTTGCTTCAATCCAGGCTGCACTGAAAAAGTATCAAGTTGAGCAGAAAAACAAAGGAGATGCGCTGGAAAAATGCCAAGGAGAACTGAAAAAGCTCCGGAAAAAGAGCCAAGGGAGCAAGAATCCCCAGAAATATTCAGACAAGGAAATGCAGGTGAGATTCCCTAACTAGAATCCCTAGAATTATCCAGACCATGAAATGCAGGTAGAATTATCCAGACCATGAAATCCAGGTAGACTTATCCAGACCATGAAATCCAGGTAGACTTATCCAGACCATGAAATCCAGGTAGAATTATCCAGACCATGAAATCCAGGTAGAATTATCCAGACCATGAAATCCAGGTAGAATTATCCAGACCATGAAATCCAGGTAGAATTATCCAGACCATGAAATCCAGGTAGAATTACCATGAAATCCAGGTAGAATCATGAAATCCAGGTAGACTTATCCAGACCATGAAATCCAGGTAGACTTATCCAGACCATGAAATCCAGGTAGAATTATCCAGACCATGAAATCCAGGTAGACTTATCCAGACCATGAAATCCAGGTAGACTTATCCAGACCATGAAATCCAGGTAGAATTATCCAGACCATGAAATCCAGGTAGAATTATCCAGACCATGAAATCCAGGTAGAATTATCCAGACCATGAAATCCAGGTAGACTTATCCAGACCATGAAATCCAGGTAGACTTATCCAGACCATGAAATCCAGGTAGACTTATCCAGACCATGAAATCCAGGTAGAATTATCCAGACCATGAAATCCAGGTAGAATTATCCTGACCATGAAATCCAGGTAGAATTATCCTGACCATGAAATCCAGGTAGAATTATCCTGACCATGAAATCCAGGTAGAATTATCCTGACCATGAAATCCAGGTAGAATTATCCTGACCATGAAATCCAGGTAGAATTATCCAGACCATGAAATCCAGGTAGAATTATCCAGACCATGAAATGCAGGTGAGTTCCTTCTATGGTCTTCACCTGCATTTCACTAAGTGAAGATGAACGCACAGTGGATATAGCTCCAGCTGTAATACATGTCTTAGGTTTGATTCCTGGCTTGGTTTAATCCAGCCAAGCTCAATAAAAAGCATACTTTTAGGTTTGGTTTTGCTGACCTCTAGTCCCAAGGATGTGTTAAAAGCTATTAAATTATTAGTGTAGCTCTCTTGGTGAAATACGTTGAAATTGTGCGTACATGTCTTATTTGGAATAGCAGAAGGGGATGCTGGTAACGCACGATCTCAGGATCTTCATAGTTCGAGCGGTGCTGCTTGCCCACAACTCTTTGGCCTTGCTTGCTCCATGATTAAGTGTGATCTTAAATCACCTAGTGCCATTGAGTGTCAGTCTGGCCCTGTGTGCCATCATAAGTTAAACACAAGATCCAGTTTGGTTGACCACGATGAATGAATACTGCTTTCATTCGTGAAATTAACTAGTCGAATGGCTTTCTCTTCTTTGCACAGTCAGTTATTCACCAAATGCTAATGGTTTTCCAGACAATAGCAAATTTAAGGCTCAAAACTGTATTTTAAGGGATTCTCCAACAACTTTTAGGCAACAGTAGCCAGAGTGCAAAAAGTCAGTTTATTGACTAATTTATTGCGTTTTATTCTCACCATTTATTGTGTGATGGCTGCAGAGTGCACATATTCTCTATTCTGTAGTATGTTTGCACTTATTCCATTTTCTATTTTTGTTTTCCACAATTTAAAGAAAAAGATTGAGTGTTTCATACAGATTACCTTGCTGATTATACTGATAATTTTATAAATATGCAAAGGGATTGTTATTGCTGTGCAGATATTTCTATTGACAGACCAGTAATTACAGGTATTATTTCAGATGTTTATTGGTATTATTATTATTATTTATTATTATTGCCATTTATATAGCGCCAACAGATTCCGTAGCGCTTTACAATATTATGAGAGGGGATTTAACTATAAATAGGACAATTACAAATAAACTTACAGGAACAATAGGTTGAAGAGGACCCTGCTCAATTGAGCTTACATTCTATAGGAGGTGGGGTGTAAAACACAGTAGGACAGGAATTTGCAATCAAGAGAAGAGGGCAAGAGACAGGTATGTGAGGTAGGGGTTAGTCTTGGAGGCCATAAGCTTTCCTAAAGAGATGGGTTTTAAGGCACTTCTTAAAAGATGCAAGACTAGGGGAGAGTCTGATGGCGGGAGGCAGGCTAGTCTATAGGAAGGGAGCCGCCCGCGAGAAGTCCTGCAAGCGCGAGTTGGCCGTACGGGTGCGGACAACGGACAGGAGGTGGTCACGGGCAGAGCGGAGAGACCGAGAAGGGACATACCTATAGATCTGTGAGGAGATATGAGGGGCTAGAGTTGTTCAGTGCTTTATAGGTGTGAGTTAGTACCTTGAATTGACTCCTATAGCACACAGGAAGCCAATGTAAGGACTGGCAGAGGGGTGAGAGAACCGACTAGAGAGGAAAATCAGTCTAGCAGCAGCGTTCATTACAAACTGTAGGGGTGCAGTACGGCTTTTGGGAAGACCAATCAGGAGAGGGTTGCAATAATCCATGCGGGAAATTACTAGAGCATGGACAAGCTCCTTGGTAGTATCTGGTGCAAGAAAGGGGCGGATGCGGGCTATGTTTTTAAGATGGAATCAACAGGATTTGGCAACATGCTGGATGTGGTATGCCCTAGCACAGGATATCTGACTAAAAACTCAGACCAAGCTTTTACATCAAAGTGGACAGACCTGGTCTCGTATAACCCACCGCTTGATTTCTGGTTGCTTTGCGAGTGTGGCGCTTGCTTCTGCTAGCCTGTAAAGCCATCATAATGTTAAACATTGCACTTCATTACCTGTTCCATCATTTTTGCAAATTATGTTCACTGCAATAATGACAGCTGCAGAAAATTGATTGAAACTGGAAAGTGATTTTACCCAGCCTTAATTCACAGGATTTGTCTCAGTCTGCCATCTCACACGGAACTTTGGGCTTTGTCAATCGAATGAATGAATTTTCTTTATTTATGAACCAGGAGGAAACCAAGTGACCGATATTATGTCATGCTCTTATACCAGCTCCCAATGGGGTATCTTGGTACTCTGCTCAGATCCTATAGGCAGTCATGTATTTGGATTTAGTAAGCTTGTCCAAATGGGTTAAAGGGGAAGTGTCACTTATACCAAATATTGTAGGCCTCAAGGCATGCCCACCAGTCCAGGATTAAGGATTGCCTAGTTGTTTAAAAGAAATAAAAAATAACCTTAATAAAACTGAGTAATCCCTAAATACTGGACTATTAAGTATGAGACATTGAAAGTCACTTATAACTTTATTAATCTTTAGTTATGAGCTGTTTTGTTTTCATTTTAATTAATATAAAATATTTGGCAAGTGACGCTCTCATCACTAGCTCCCCATTCACATATAGTAATCGTATAAGCTTGTGAAGATGCCCCCAAGAATACTTGGACCCCGGCATGCTCCCATCCTAGCAGGGCAAGAAGTAGTATAGTAAGGAGATACCTTGCACTTCAATGCTGGTGGGTGATGAGTCTATCAGTATGCTGTATTTGATATAAGTATGCTGTATCTATATTTTTGACGGAGTGTCAAGCAACTTTTTGTGAAACCTTTTGGTTTTGGGGATATGCTCTGCATTCCAGGTTTTTTTTTTTGTTGTTTTTTTTTTTTTGCTCCCAGTGTCCAATGATTAAATTATTGGCTTTGACAAGACTGCACACCTTTTCTCAATAATTCAATGGCCCAAACATGTAAAAAGCAATGGTCTCTGCGGTATTATTGCCTTAATTCCTATATTCTCACATTTTCATTTTCTTTCTCATCAGACTGACAATAGTCTGAAATGATCAGCAGGTCAGTATTCTCTCCTGTCTAAAGCTCTTTATCCGTTTACAGAGTGAAATGGCTTATTGTTTTCTTAGCCTCAAGTGACTTCTCTCACCAGCTGGTACCACCACTGGTACATACACTCTAGTCTAGATTTGGGGGTGTCGCACTGTGCGGGCTCGGAGAGGAAGATACCGGGTCTTGTGCTGCCTGCAATTAGTATAGATCCGTATCTTCAGGTGAGACAGCCATTACATCCTTCGTGCTGGGCGTGTGTTGGTAAGAGCAGGTGCATGATAATTAGGAGATTAACTGGCTGGATTATTCGAGAGAAACCATACATGCTTGAGAATTAAAGAGCCTAACAGGGCCCTGAACCATTTAAAGTCATGGACACGTCATCATTTTCATTTCTACATTTTGCTTACTATACATTGATAACCTTGTTTATATTGTATATTGAATCTTTCTATGCTCTTAGTACAGGGATATAGTGCAAATTCTAAACCGTATACACTGCATTTGCTTGGTGATGCATCCTTTGGTTTTGGAATTGGCTCAGTGACTTCGTATCCAGCTGTGATATTTCATATTACAAAATGAAACGTGTAAAAGGTCTTCATTGAATTGCATACCAGAGTTGAGGGGTCTCTAATGCACTGGAGAATGCTTTGCTGCAATATTGAACAATTTAAAGTGTGCAGTTGCTTGAAGACTGGTCTATATGATGTGCCTATTGCGGGATCCACTGAAGTATCAGGTGGAGACCGTTTTGGGCCCCAAAGAGCCACGGTCCTCAACCATGACCTTTTTCTGGTTAGAATCCAGCTGCCATGATAACTGGTGCTTCTGCAAACGTTCAGTGATTGTGGCTCAAAGTGAAATGTGTAGACATGCAGATAACATTCCCGGATTGAGATGTGGGCATAAAGATACGCCAGTGGGTGAACAGATACGCAAGCAAGAATGTTTCTTGTAATGTATAAATTGTCAATGATATATGCATTGCACTAGATAAAATGCCAATCTATAATGTACCTGATGTCCCCTGGTGTTCTACAAACCTGTGAATGACAAGGCCTCTAAGGTAGGTGGAAACTGTTATATCGTCTAATTTTCCCTATTGTGGTATTGACCCCCCAAAATATAAATTCACATCGGCATGTGACTGAAAGACATGTTGGTTGCAGGTCCTCTAACGGTCATGTCCTAGTCCATCAAACGTGGAGTAAGGACCATATTTTTTATAGCTTTATTAGTCTATTAAAAAATTTTTTTCCTCCCATCCTTTATATCACGCTCATTATATAGTCTGAGATCCCGCATTGTATAGAAACCCTCATCTCCATGTCAGATTCTGCATAAATCAGGGTTCTCTTGTCGCTGAGTCGATGCCATTTGCAGCTGAAGTGGAGTTTTTAAGAAGCTTAATCTAGCTCTACACGGTTATTCCCAATGGAAAACCACATGCCTTGTGCTCATTTAATTAAGTGTTTTCTGGGGGATGTTTTTGGCAAAGAGACATCTTATTTCATGCTTTTAAACTAGGCAGATCCTTATATTTTTCTTTTCAGAAACTGTTCCATAAGGGATGGTAATTTGGTAAATAAGGTTCAGTGACCGACCAGTCTTGGCTGAATGTATTAACCCTTGCAGCTGTTGGCTATGTTACTCGGTGTGCTTTTAAAAAAAAAAAAAAAAAAATTTGTCTATGTTCACTAACCATGTTCCTGAGACAGTTTATTGTCCATCACACATTTTTGAAGCAGATCTCTTAGGACAATGGTGGAAACCCCCGCAGCTAATCAGCTTGCTTCCAGGGCCACTATCTAGGTATCCTTTATCGATACAGTCATTGCGAAGGTTGTGGCCATTTATTGCCTCTAGATATCAAGCCCTATCAAGCACATGCAGCAATTCTCACTCACTTTCTGTAGCCAATCGTTTGCCTTGCCTGGGAACCTGTAAATATCCAGAAACCGTAAAAAACTAAGTCCTTTTATGAATCTTACCTCTCCTGTGGTATAGTATTCTAGCTGCTATTCTGCCCAATGACCATTAGGGTATCAGAAAGAAAGATGAAACTAGTCCGACTGTCACTCCCTCCTGTTTGACTTTAGTTATCCAGCCATTAACTCAGTTGCTGTCCTTTGGAAGTGGCTATTTTCCATAAAACTCATCCTCCTTTTTAGGACCAGTGTTGCCCGTCCTCTATATATTTTTCCTAATTCTGAATTTAAGGATCTGAAACCGTCTGTACTGTGAGTCCTTACACAGCTTTGGGAGGCCATATATTTGTGGACTACATGTCTCACGGTGCTTATTCACATCTGGCGTTCCTGAATTAGCAATCAGTGTGGAGTGAGTTGGAAATTTATTGTTCTGTGGATTCTGCCATCTTCCAAGGGTGGTACAAGATATGATCTTGTTTCCAGCTACAGAATTGCATCCCTAGAGCATGCTAAGACTACATCTCCCATAATCCTCCGCAAACATTTTGCGAGTAACCTGCCCTATAAAATATTCGAGAACTTTTCATTTACCGACATTTAGAGGATCTGTCACTACCCATGGTTTCTATACTTATTATCCCCTAGATTTAACGAATGTGTTTTAGTTGTGAACAATAAAATAAAATGTAGAAAGCTACCAGATGTAGTCGCCTCTATCCTGGAACAGAGTGCCATCTATTTTTTTATTTTTTTTGCCAATCCTGGTTTGTGCCCTTTCCTCATGTTAGTCCACACTTGGAGGATTATGAGAAACGATGCTTGTTTGAACTGGACTATCTCTATTCAGAGCTGAATTTCAGTGTTGTGATTTCCATAAAATTGATGGTTCCTCTTATCTTTGTGATTTGGTTTGTGGAGCTTGTTGGCTAGCCAGCTTACTACTGATAACCATATCCGCTGTGTCAGGAGTAAATACCAAACATGTAGTGTGTAATCCTACCAGGGTAAGTCAAGATCATATTACCGGTCCTTAGACTGCCCGGGCTTTACGTATATAGACCAAAAATAATGGGAGCTGGAAATCAAGATGGGAGAGACGAGCTGGGGTCAAGGCTACCAGAAAACCGTAGTAAAGTGTAGCAGAGTTAAAATCAGAATAGAAAGTGTGTGTTTATATTTATTAAGCCACAACAGGGCATTGGACAAACCTTTTTATTAATAGTGCGATGTGTTAGCCTTATATCCATGTCCTTAAAACTTAAGAGGCAATAAAAAAATTAGGCAGTTCTGCGTCACTAGTGTGATGATGTTGACGCACATGCGATGCATCATGAAAGGGGACGGAATCGCTAGTAGAGGACTCAGAGCCAGGACGGAGATCGTGACTCCTTTCCAGAGCCTTACGTAATCGCTGAGAGGAGACCACAATGAGACATGACACTCCATGTGCTGTCTGTTAAACACATGGGGGGCTCATAGGGAACCCACCAAGTTGTCAGTGGTATACCGTAGCAATTCAGGTATTCAAAGGGTTACATATTGAGCAGCTGGGGGTTTACCAAGGTGCCCTCCTTACAGGGTAACTAAGAATATCTAATGCAGTCTCCCATTTCACAGAGGTAATTATCTACCACAAAATAACTAGAATAAAAATCTCTGTAGCTTTCAATTAATGGTGTTTTAATTATTCTATAAATAAGTTGTAATATGTACCTTTTTAAAAAGCCCTTAATGAGCTATGCTCTAAGAATTCTACAGCGAAAATTTCCACTTTTATTTTATGCCTTTTTTTTTTTTTCTCTGAGAAGCGTACCAGTGAAATTGAAATAACCTAGAGGTTGATTTCACACCGTTCAGGAGACTCCACATAACATTATAATCGAGCTACCCCAGACCCCTGGTTACACCCTATAATAGTATGTGTGAGATTGATGCAGCGCTCTTTTATGTTTCTCACTGCCTGTGCTGCCCAGATCTCCAGCTAACCATTTGATGGAACTACAAGCTGGGATATCTGAGCTACATATGTTTTTACAAAGACTGCTTTCACTGTAGTATACCATGTGGTGCAGAAACACAGAGAGCGGAGTCTACTCTCAAACCACCAACAGGACCTAAATCTGTTTAGTCAGATCACTTAATCCTCTTGGAGCTGAGCATAATGAAGTATGACTGGAAGGAAAATGCAGTACCTAAAGCAGTATCGCTACTTCCTGCCCATCCGAAATCATGCTTCTCATTATCAATGTACTAGAAGACTGGTGTCCTGCGGTGCCCATCTATTCCATCTTTATAAACACGTAGGTTTAGCTGTCTCCTCCTGGTGGTTCATACAGAATGAATGAAAACTTGATTAATAAATCCATAAAGTTTGTGTAATGGATTGAGAGAGATTTCAATGATCTATAAATGTCATTAGAACTGCTTGACATTCTCAATGGACTTTGATTCTTCTATGGCACACGATCTCATTATACCCGACGTTTGTATTTTTATTTATTTTATTTAATGTTAAATGTCTGTTTTTTTTTTATTATTTTTTTTTAATAGATCAGACCGTACACAGTACATGTAAAACCTAAAGATAAAATATACACTTAGAAAATTGGGTTAGAAACAAAATAAAACAGAATATTATGAACCAGCTGTGAGCACCTGTCACACGGAGTGCTTGCACCCTGCCATTACAGAGGGAACATCTCTGAAACATATCAGACTGGTCCCACCCATACGGGCAGTCCAGATCCAAAATGCCAGCAAGTTCCCTCTGCACAAGAGACACAGCAACCCCTGACGATCAATTCAGCATTGTTAGGCATCATCAGTGAGGCATAGCTGATATCTCTCTAGGCACCGTGAGCAATGGGTCCACGTCTGTATTACCCTTTACCCTTATGGAGAGCAAAATACAGGTTGCAAGAGAATACTGAGAACGGGCAGCAGCTGAAATAGCCTGCCCTTCGGTGGGTCCCCGCTCAGTTCTCAAGCTGGCTTTAGCTCAAACTTCCTTAAAGGGACAATGTAGGCATTCCATCTCTTAGCGTGCTGGGAGTCTCCGGGCGCTGTCTCTCCATTCAGTGTTAAGCCATTCCATCTCATTGAAGTGGTTATAGTACCTGGCACTGTCCCTCTATTCAGTGTTAAGCCATTGCTGAGCAGTTTAATATTGAATGATGGTACAGGCTTCCCACAGCCCTGCCTTCACTGGAGATGTGGCTAAGGTAGAGAAAACATTTACTTCTAGATCTACCAAGTCAAACAATGTCCTGTTTAGTCTTTAGGCATTTTTACCAAATCGGTTTTGTACTATCCTACATCAACATATTCAGACCCCAAGTCCTTGGACCTCCTTTATCCATCTTGAGATGATATCTGTTGGGTAGGACAAGCCTGCTTCACCTACTTTTTAGAAGAGAGCATGTTGTGTGCCTGAAATAGGGTTCATGGTATCACTGGAGCTTTAGCAAGGTACTACCTGACAATTAAAGGATCTGCTAGAATCTGAATATTTCAGAGACAAACGAAATATATCCATATAATGGGGGACATGTCATATGGGATCCCTGCATTGTCTCGGCAGACTTGCAACATGGTGTCCGTTCCAGACCTTTGATAGCATGAGCTGCATATACAGCAGTGTTTTCCAATTGGGGTTAAAAAAAAAAAAAAAATGGCAATGAGCAGTGATCTCCCTGCTCAGCTCCCTCGCGCGCACAGCAGTGATGCTGGAGCCGAAATATGACGCCACTGCTCCCTCGCCGCCCACACACCAGCCCCACTGGACCCCAGGGACTGCTCGCCAGCAGCCCCACTGGAACCTAGGGACTCCATGACAGCACTCCTAAAGGTAGGGGGGTTGGGTGGAGTAAAATATGAAAAAAAATTGTCTGTTAGTTTGTATTTGTTTGTGTGTCTGTCGAAGAGTATATGTGTTTGTCAGTGAGTGAATGTGTGCTTGTCAGTGAGAATGTATCTGTTCTTGTCAGTGTGTGTGTCTGTGTGTCAAGGCTTGAGTATGTGCCAGTGTGTATATGTCACTGTGTGTATCTGTCAGATATATATAAATAAATTAAAAAATAAATAAAATATATAATATATATATACACACACACACACCTTGAAACACAGATACATACACACACAGATACACTGTGTGCCACTATCTGCCAGTGTGTATCTGATTCATACACACTGGCACAAACACACACACCTTGACACACACACGGATACATACACACACACACACACACACACACTGTGTTTCAAGGTGTGTGTATCTGTGCAAGGTTTGATCTATGATGTTGATACACTATGTCAAAGGGTTCAACAGGAAAAATTAATTGGTAACCCCTGATCTATAGTATAGGGAAATGGTGGGATCCCTGCAATACCTTCTGATATTAACAAAAGGACGCTGTGCCCAGGGCCTAAGTAAGAAACCTACCAGATGTAATTTACCACGAAATAATTGGTGGCGTGTTATCTTTTAAGATCCATATAAGCTAGTCTATCTGATAAAAGTCCAACATTTCAGGAGAAATTGAGTCTGTAACCCCCTAGATGCATTCTGTCGGCCCCTGCTAGCCGTGATAAATCAGCGACACTTTGACTTTTCACAGCTGAGTTCTGCTTGAGTGACTTAGCTAGCTTGGCAGAAATTAGTCCTGTTTTGCAATATATCTGGCTATCGTGGCTATCAATTGTGCGGAGAGGTTAATCATATTCTTCACAGCCTACTGTCACGTTAAAGCAACCAGGCCTGTGATCACTCTTTCTCTCTGTGGGAACAAGCTCTTTTGTCGGTTTTGGAAGGTTCTGTTACAACTTTTGGAAGAGAGAGCTCTCTTTTAATCAGACCTTTTCTAATGATTAATCAAACTTTTGTGAACTCCAATGGGAACAACAGCTGTGGTTTGGCTTTGAATTAACCTTGTTTTTCTTGTTTTAGAGACAAACAAAATGTAGTCACAATTTGTAGCTTTTACAATTCAGTATTTTTTTTAATAAATGGTATGCAAGCCAATATAATTAACTGAAGTTAAACAAATTCGCTTATTTTTGTCCCCATCCCCCCAAAAAATGCTTAAAAGGTTAACATTTTTAGTGTAAGGTTTATTAAAAGGACATATTCTGTTTTAAACAATCGTAGAGATTTTGTACTACTTATAAACTCGAAATCTTGGTGTGTGGTGCCTTGACTCCGCTTGGGAAATATTATAAGATTAGAGTGAGCGTGAACCCTTGAGAAATTCCACAAACAAACCATAAAATAACAACTTACACATGAGAATTCTAATTTGAATCCCGAAATATTCGTGTGCAAATTAGAAGAACACCATTCTGTTTAGGATTTCATAAAAATAATAAAGTTCACAACATTAAAGGGCCACTATAGTCACCAGAAAAACTACAGCTTATTGAATTTGTTCTGGTGAATAGAATTCAGGCTTTTTGCTGTAAACACTGTCTTTTCAGAGAAAATGCAGTGTTTACATTACAGCCTAGTGATAACTTCACTGGCCACTCCTTAGATGGCTGTTAGAGATCCTTCCTGGGTCATGGCTGCCTAAAATGCATCCAAACTTTCAGTGTCTCCTCCCTCTGCATGCAGACACTGAACTTTCCTCATAGAGATTCATTGATTCAATTCATCTCTATGAGGAGATACTGATTGGCCAGGGCTGTGTTTGAATCATGCTGGCTCTGCCCCTGATCTGCCTCTTTGTCAGTCTCAGCCAACCTTATGGGAAAGCATTGTGATTGGCAGTGGGCAGGTCTAAATGAACAAAATAAGCAGCTGCAGACTTGAATAAAAGTTAAGATTTTACTATATTTATGGAGGCATGAGGGGACCAGGGTGGATAGATGGTGGTTTTAACCCTATAGGGTCAGGAATACATGTTTGTGTTCCTGACCCTATAGTGATCCTTTAAACCCACTGACAGCTGTAGTGAATACCATACATTAGATAGTTACAGTGAACCTGTCAAGGGGTGGGAAATATTAGGCAGCAAGTGAAAAGTCAGTCCTTGAGGTTTATGTGTTGGTAGCAGGAAAAATGGAAAGAATCGGAGTGACTTTGACAAGGGCCAAATAGTGATTAAATTAACATTTTTATTTTGTTTTGTCAACTTTCTTAGAATGCATGTCTGAACCAATTGAAAGGAACTGGTACTGCATGCTTGTGCATATATAGGCTTTTAACTCTTTTTTGATAACAAAGAATGGGCACCAATAGGTTCTTGGTCTCCTGGTCCCAAAGGGTTTAATTTTGTTGGACGTTAACTTCCATTAATTAGCGGCCCTTCATAAACAGCCACAAGATTCCTAGTTTCCGAACCCCTATAACCTCCATAGGGGCCCTTGTTTGGGATTAGGGATAAGGGCATAGGAAACGCCTGGTCTTGAAGTGTTGACTGAAGAAAGACTAACTTCTATTTTCTCTCCTTATGTATTTACACCACTTTGTAAATAGCAGTGTAGTTTGATTGTGTTTATTTTCATATGTGAGAAATTCCATTAAGTGGGACCCCATACTAGTGTGCAGGCCAAGCTGTCCCCAGCTATATCTATGGGAACATTGATTTACCAGCTGTAGACAAACCAGAGGAAAGAATCACTGGTTTTATCCATTCACTGTCTGGACAGATTGCAACTCAACATGATGTTATTTTTATGGGAAATTTCAGAATTGAACTACTCTTTCAGTTTTTTTCTTCTTACAGCTACTTATTATTCTAGCCTTGGGTTAGGAGACTCGTGTTAAGGAGGTACTATGTGTTTGTAAGTGGGTCAGGACATAAACACCGGAAAGATGTTGAGTGAGCATATTTAGAGACAATAGAATTTGTTCTGATTATTTCAATGCTTGATCATGTAGAACGGAAGCAATGTTACTATAACTGCATTGAGAGCACAGCACACCGGAAATACAATTCTATGGAACCACGTGATCCTGTATTTAATCTAGCTGTCCAACGTGGACCCCTCACATCTACGAGATTTATAAAAAACTTCTTTATTGAAAACTAGTGGGGGAAGACCCGGTTTATTTTGTACCTGTCTTTTTTTTGTTTTTTTATGTTCTGGTCTCCTGTATGTAAAATGTACTGGAAATATTGATATGTTCCTTATACAGAGTCCAGAAACTCCAGGCTATTTTCTCTTCTCGAAAAGGTATATAGACCCGTTAACATAATGCCAGTTATATCAAAACACTGGGGGCTATGGTAAAAGTGCTACCATGGGGTTTTTAATGAATCTATTCTAACATGTTTTAATTTTACACACATGTAGTGATATTTTTGTGCCGACTAGCTGCTGTTTGCACAGATAGCTGTATTTTATCCTGGTCTTATTGTTGATTTTTGGTTCAGAATTATAGTGCTATCAACCCAGTATTGTCACGGTGGAAGACATTGAGTATCTGTTTTTTCACATAAACTTGTGGTTCTAATATTAATGCTGACACTGTAGATTGACTTGATTGGTTGTAGACACTATCCCTTAATCTGACATTGTGTTGCCTGTAGAGGTCATTGGGGCCTTTGAACTGTAGATTTAAGATTATTCCATCGCATCCCTCCACTCATGAAGTCAAGTAAGCAATTTAGATAAATGTGCAAACATCCTTGTTCATCTTCAACATTTATGTTTTGAAGATATTTCATCAGCAATTTCCAGATGCCACTATAATCCAAGCAATTGTGTAAGGAATGGTATATATCAGGCTGTAGGCAAACTTCAGATATTGTGAACTATATTTCCCCTTATTCTAAAAAACAAAATTGGGTTACTAAAGGCAATCAACAATACGACATAATGGGCAGAACAGAAACATGGTGGGATGAGGCACATGGATGGGCAGCAAACCTAAATGGTTCTACATTATTTGGTAAGATAGAAAAAAAACAGGAAAGGTGGTTGGGTATGTTTGTATGTCAACCATGAGTTAAAGGGAAAATATTAAGCAAGTGGGATGTGGTGAGGAAAATGTGGAAGCTTTACGGGTAGATATCTGCCATCAATTTATTGGATGGTATCTGTTATGTTGATGGAAGAACAGCTGTAAGAATAAATTGAGAAAGCTACACATTTGGGTAACAAGTTAATTATTGGAGACTTTAATTGCCCAGACATTTTTATTATACAGTCGGTATGTGCGGTCACATTCTGAACCAACCATAAGCTGACTGCAGTTAAGTACATCAATTTTCCCCAAAAATTATAATTCATGTATATGTACACTGAAATCAGTGATGTTGTGTGTTGGTATATGAAGACCAAGAAAAGGCAGACATTGCAAATAATTTTTCCTCTATGTAATAAAGAGAAAATCTATGGCAGAAGATATGTAAATGATTGGATGACTCAAGCCAAGGTGCTGCAACAACTAAATTAAGTTAGTGTAAACAAAACCCCAGGGCCTCATGGTATTCACCCGTGAGTATATTAAGGAGCGAAGTGTGAAAATAAGCAAACCTCTGTTTTGAATCTTTCAGGATTCTTTTCTTTCATGAACTGTACTGGAGAATTGGAAAAAGGAAGATGTAGTTAATATATTCAAAAAGTGTTCAAATCTTTGCCTAGAAATGATAGACCTGTGAGCATAACTTCTTTGTCTGTGAAACTATTAAAACTGTTAAGGTATAATGTTAAAGACTTTATTAAGAAAATTATTGGCAAAAATCACCATGGTTTTATGAAATATAGGTCATGTCACACTAACCTAATTGCATTGGATTTGATCTATTTGGATTTTGCCAAGGCATTTGATACTGTTGCTCACAATAGGTTAATCTTCAAACTAAAAGAAATTGGTCTAGGTGAAAACGTTTGTTCTTGAGAAGCTTAAAGCTAGAGCACAGAAAGTTGTCATTAATGGTAGAGTTTTAAGCTGGACAAAAGTTGTAAGCGATGCCCCATAGGGTTCTGTTCTGGAACTGCTATTCATCATATTTATAAATGATCTTGAAATAGTTTTTGAAAGTTATGTTTCACAGTTTTCAAATGACACAAAACTCTGTAAAGTAATACAGTGTATGCGAGCTATTGCATCGCTGCAGAGGGATTTAGATAGACTTAGACTGGGGGACTGGTCACTCAAATAGCAGGTAACATTTAATGTAGACAAATGCAGTTATGCGCTTTGTGGTAAAAAAAAATGTACAAGCAATTTGTACCCTAAATATTAATGAATTAGTGATAACGCACGAAAAGGATTTGGGAATTGCTATAGACCACAAACTAGAGAACAGTGTGCAAGGTCAATCAGTAGTTGCTAGGCCAGGAAGGTATTGTCATGAATGAAAAGGGACATACATTCTCAGGATGAAAATATAATTTTTGCCTTTTTAGAAAAAATTGGTAAGACTGCACCTTGAATATCCTGTGTAATTTTGGGCACTCTTATAAAGAAGGATGTTAAGGCACAAAAAAAAATTAGAGACGGTCTACAAAATTGATAAAGGAATGGAGCATTTTAGTTATGAAGAAAGGCCAATACAAACCATTGTCTGGAAATCTGTTCATAAACTGGATTATACATAGGACACGAGGTAACACATTTAGACTGGAAGAAAGGAGATTTCGTTTATGGCAAATGTAATTTTTACAGTAAGAACAATAAAGATGTGGAATTCACTGCCTGAAGAGTTGATTTCATCCGAGTCTGTACAGATATTTAAACAGCAACTGGATTAATACTTGCAAAAACGTAATATTCATGTATATCAACTCTAACATGGGGTGTAATAGCATCTTGGTCCGGAGATCCATTCAGGGCTTGAGAGTTTTCTTTTCTTTTTCCCCTAGTTTGTTGCAGAATTAGAAAGTACTTCAAACTGGGGTTTGCTTTCTTTTGGATCAACAGCAAAAAGAGAGGCTGCACTTGATGAACACATGACTAAAAACAAATTATGTAACTAAAATGTAATTTAGAAGAACAATCATGAATTTATGACTGATTTCTAAACACATTTATTGTAGTTTAAAGACACGTTACCTGTAGTATTATTGCAGTGGAGCTCTATTATACACTTACACACCAACAACATGGAGCCCCTAGAAAAGAGGGACATTAGGAGAAACACATTGCAGCTTTGCTAACTGTTGAATAAACTGGGCTTGGAATGGTAGCAGCAGTTGTTAATGGCGGACTGAACTTTTCGAAGCCGTGTAACTGTTACTACGCCATATACCATTATTACAGGTCGTTATAAGGTTTAACGGTGGTGATCGGTGTCTACCTGACTTGTGATTTTACATTTTCTATAAACGCCCTCTAAAAGAGACTCTCAGTGGCTTTGTTCCAACTATTGCTTTGGATACATAGGAGTTCAGTGACTGGATTAAAAAAATACGTCCAAAATGATTAAAACGGAATGTTGTCCATGTATATTTTTGAGAGCAAACTAACGTGTCCAATTTACTGATGCATTGTCAGGCAAATTGGCTTCCGCAGCCTAGTTTTGTTGAATTCTCACTCAGTTTGTGTAGAAGAAAGCTTTGAGGGTGGGGAATAACCACATCCAAGGATGATAATAATGACAATAATAATTATCCGAATTAGAAATCTGCCAGAGTTTAAGTCCCGGCTTCCATAGACCATAGTGGCAGAAAGCAATGGTATCTAATTAGTTTTTGCTCCTTTTTTTTTTCCCCAGTGAAATTTTTTTTATTTCTATTCTATTTTATTCACCCCAGGGACATTGCAGGAAAACCTCCCTGCACTTATTTTATGATGAGATGGTTTAATGAACTTGTTTCTAGGCTGGAATCGTAATACTCACTTACTCAAACTGAAGATCCTACAATGGGGTGATCCATTCACAAAGCAATGATGTCATTATCTCGGAACAAAGGGGAATATTCTATTCCTCATTACAGTAGGGATTAATATCAACTCCTACTTCCTGCAATGAAAAAGTGACACGAACGATCGTATCGAGCCCTGACAACCTCCGGTATTGGACCCAGAATTCTATCCAGATTCACATCATGGCCAGCATTCTAGACGCTAACCAAATAATCAATCATTTCGGTCTTCTATGGAATATAAACGTATAGGCAGTTAATTGGATCATATTTAACATCTGTTATTGTATTAATTTAAAGGGGAGTATAAAAAAATATGATTTTATTTAAGTTCTATATAAAAGGATTGAAATAAAGTACTGAATACAGGTCTGCAAACCATAGCAACCCTGTAGAATGCCAGCAGCAGCGGTAAAGTTACTGCAAAAAAATAGAGTGAAAACAAAACCTGAAATATATAGCGCTTTTATGTAGGAGGATGGAGACGGGTAGCGCCGTTATTTAGGGGGATGGAGGCTGGTAGCGCCGTTATTTAGGAGGATGGAGACAGGTAGGGCCGTTATGTAGGAGGATGGAGATGGGTAGCGCCGTTATTTAGGGGGATGGAGACGGATAGCGCCGTTATTTAGGGGGATGGAGACGGATAGCGCCGTTATTTAGGGGGATGGAGACGGATAGCGCCGTTATTTAGGGGGATGGAGACTGGTAGGGCCGTTATTTAGGAGGATGGAGACAGGTAGGGCCGTTATGTAGGAGGATGGAGATGGGTAGCGCCGTTATTTAGGGGGATGGAGACGGATAGCGCCGTTATTTAGGGGGATGGAGACGGATAGCGCCGTTATTTAGGGGGATGGAGACTGGTAGGGCCGTTATGTAGGAGGATGGAGACATGTAGGAGGATGGAGACGGTTAGGGCCGTTATGTAGGGGGATGGAGACGGGTAGGGCCGTTATTTAGGGGGATGGAGACGGGTAGCGCCGTTATTTAGGGGGATGGAGGCTGGTAGCGCCGTTATTTAGGAGGATGGAGACAGGTAGGGCCGTTATGTAGGAGGATGGAGATGGGTAGCGCCGTTATTTAGGGGGATGGAGACGGATAGCGCCGTTATTTAGGGGGATGGAGACTGGTAGGGCCGTTATGTAGGAGGATGGAGACATGTAGGAGGATGGAGACGGTTAGGGCCGTTATGTAGGGGGATGGAGACGGGTAGGGCTGTTATTTAGGGGGATGGAGACGGGTAGCGCCGTTATGTAGGGGGATGGAGACGGGTAGCGCCGTTATTTAGGGGGATGGAGACGGGTAGCGCCGTTATTTAGGGGGATGGAGACGGGTAGGGCCGTTATTTAGGGGGATGGAGACTGGTAGCGCCGTTATGTAGGGGGATGGAGACGGGTAGCGCCGTTTTTTAGGGGGATGGAGACGGGTAGCGCCGTTATGTAGCGGGATGGAGACGGGTAGGACCGTTATTTAGGAGGATGGAGACGGGTAGGGCCGTTATTTAGGAGGATGGTGATGGGTAGCGCCGTTATTTAGGAGGTTGGAGACGGGTAGCGCCATTATTTAGGAGGTTGGAGATAGGTTGCACTGCTTAGTTTTTTTTAAATTTAAGATTGTTGGACAAAACAAAACACCCTGCAAAATGTTATTCACTAGTCCTACTAACAAAAGGCATTAAAATTAAGCTGCTTTCAAGCATAGGAATAATTACCCAACTCCATGATTCTCATTTCATTGACCTCAGTAGTCAAAATGGCTGTGTGTACCCTGCAATTGATATAACAGACAAAAAGATTGAACACATTTGGCAATTGATGCATTAACATACTGAATGATTGAATGTCTGTATATTTGAGATTTGCCCTCATAGTATCAGCAATTTCTTTCCTAATATAATTCATTCTTGTACACTAAATGAGAGCAGGAGCTAGCCCCGGTGTGCCCTGTGGGTGACTACTTCTCCCATTTTTTGTTTATTGCTGTTGAGCTAGCCTGTCTGTCCACCCACACACTTTGTATTTCACATCCACAAAAACCATCTGAAATAGTACTTTTCTCGTAATGTCTTACTTTGCTTACATGGCATCTGATGTGACCAGGGAAAAGTGTGTTTTGATGTTTAAATGCAGTTGGGGAAGGAAGGCTACGTGCACGCGTCCTGGAACCCATGGATCTTGCTGGATCTCCGTGTGTGTGTGTGTGTGTGTGTCTATGTACATTGTCAGACAGAGCCTGGATCACTTTGTACCCCGGCACATAGATCTCCTGATGGATTGGCTGTCTGGAGCGGCACAGAAATGGTCTAATTTTCAAGCTCAAAATACTGTAAATTTTGTCACCTTACCATTGTTTACTGTGCATCTGATGAGCATTATCTCTGTGCGGAACTGCAAATTAGGTTTGAATCATCCGTGTCAAAATGCAGCTATTTTTCCTTACACAGAACATTCTATCGTAAAAATAATTGGGAGCACTTGGCACTGCAGCTGATGGGGACAGTTTTCCACAAACAAATTCTGTTATCCATTCACCAAACCTATTTCAAAGCTTTTTGAAATCCTGGGAGACTGAATCATGGGAGATGGCCGCCTGGTAGCGGGATCATGGGAGATGGCCGCCTGGTAGCGGGATCATGGGAGATGGCCGCCTGGTAGCGAGATCATGGGAGATGGCCGCCTGGTAGCGGGATCATGGGAGATGGCCGCCTGGTAGCGGGATCATGGGAGATGGCCGCCTGGTAGCGGGATCATGGGAGATGGCCGCCTGGTAGCGGGATCATGGGAGATGGCCGCTTGGTAGCTGGATCATGGGAGACAGCCGCCTGGTATAGCTGCAGTTTTATCCAGTCCTGTATAGGAATCTCCCCCTCCCCTTACATTACAATGGTAACCAACAGCATCAATGGAAAATAAAAACCTTTTTTTTAGTTAGGTTTCTGTATTAAAGATTTAACTTAAAGGAGCACTATAGTGCCAGGAAAACACTCGTCGCTGGTGACCTCTCCTCTCCTGCTGAAGTCTGCTCCGAAGTCCTTGCACGCGCATTCAAACCACCCATAGGAAAGCATTACGCAATGCTTTCCTATGGATGTAAGCGTGTCCTCAATGCGATTTTTCGCATTGAGGATTGCAGAAGTGGCCTCTAGTGGCTGTCGGGGAGACAGCAACTAGAGGCTGGATTAACCCTCAATGTAAACATAGCTGTTTCTTTGAAACTGCCATGTTAACAGCTGCAGGGTTAAAACTAGGGGGGCCAGGCACCCAGACCACTTCTTCTGATCTGAAGTGGTTTGGGTGCCTCTAGTGGGCCTTTAAAGAAAGTTACTGTGGAAAGCTTTTATTAATATATTTTTTTGTAGGTCAAAAACTGCACCTCCGTTGTAAGATTAAAAATGCCATTTGTATCATTATTGGCTTTGGAAAGGCTCGTCTCCTGCCTAAACCCCATTGCGTTTTAGCTACTGATTTACCATCCAAGGGGGTTAGGACAAGACACAAATTTGTATAAAAAGTCTTTAGAAATTCTGAAGAATTAGATATTTGGCAATAAGGCACTTGGAAATTGTACTTAATGTTTAAAGCCATTATCCTATTCTTGGGTAACCTCGTGTTTCTCTTTGCATCCTCAGTATATTGAAGCAATCAGCAACAAGCAAAGTGAGCTGGAGAGTTTCGTCTCTGATGGGTACAAGACGGCGCTGACCGAAGAGAGGCGGAGATACTGTTTCCTGGTAGAGAAACAGTGCGCCGTAGCAAAGAACTCTATTGCCTACCATAACAAGGTACGGAAATCCATGACTTGGATTGCCAATTTGGTGTTATCATGGCAGCAATCCCTCTTTTATTGAGCTAATCGATATTAACCAATCGGATATGTCCGAACGTTTAACTGTTACTTCCCCCGTGCTTTAAAGTATTTGCTTGATCGCTTTGTTTCTGTGCTGTAGAGAATAATATTGCCCAGTCTGTAATTTAAAGCCACGAGTTCCAGATTATGCTGTCGAGCAAGGTAGAAAGAGATCAGAACTGACTGGTCTTCCTATTCGTGTCATGTTTTTTAGACGCCTCTCCTATGTCACCTTTCAAAACATTGTTTAAAAGAAGGGGGATTTACTGGCTCCAGGAAGGAGCAAGACCTAAATGTGTGTGTTTGTAGACAGTGCTGGGAAATCTGCCTCTCCTGGTCTGATCTCTCGGTTTGTTCAAAGCTGTGCAAGAGGCTTCCAGTGCTTACAGCCCACCTATTCCTTAGAAAAGGAGGAGGCGGGAGGGAGAATGGGGGGAGCAATTGAAAATGAAAGCCTTGTTCCCAACTCCCACACACACAGTTTGTGCTGCCCACATGCTTCTTACTCAGCGAGATGCAGTACCACTTGGCTGGAAGGAGGGGGGAGAGAAAAGCCCCTCACAGTTGCCAAAGAAGAAATCTCTCTACAGAGACATTTACTGACACCTAGTGGTAAGCTGTGTTTCTCCACAATAGCTATCTCCCTGTATAAAGCTTTATGAAAGCACTAGTAATACTGAATAAAAGACAGTTATGTAAACAGGGTAGTGCCACACTCTATTTTTGTTATTCTTAATATGGAATTATAATGCACAGTTCAGGGTCACCTTCAAAATATAGCGATCCAGAGCAGAGTTGTTAAAACCATACCGACCACCCAACAGCAGCCCAGGATTTCACCGTATCAGTTCCTCTCCAATAGATCTATTGATAAACTCTGAATTCTTGGTGTTTCTAGAGAACTGGTTTGAAATGGAGGCATAGATTTGCACAAAGTCAACAATACTGAACTATAAACAAGTACATGGATTCTGGAATGTTACTAATTTTGTGTGTGTGTGCGTAGTACTCCATATGGACTACGTCAAGCCGTATGCCAAGAGTGAGCGCGACATTGACCCACTAGTCCACATACAGCAAGGTCAGTGGAATGTTATTCAGGCTAGATGAGTGTTGGCAGATGATAGCAAAAAGAGGGAAGATGATCCAGTAGGAAATGTAGAAAATGGCTACAAGTATCTGGGGGACCACTAACACGTGGCAACCATGAGGAAGTGACAAGGAGGATGGCAACATCCAAGTACCTTCAAAGAGTCAGACAGGTCCTGGCAAGAACGAGATCCAAGCCATCAACTCATATGTCCTATCCGTCTTCAGGTACCCAGCTAAAATAATAACCTGGCCAAGAGAGCTGATCACCATGGATGTCAAAACCCGGAAACTACTCACTATGAATGGAGGAATCCACATGAAATCCAGCAGCCAGAGACTGTACACCAGCTGAAAGATAGGAGGTTGGGGCCTGATGAGTGTCAAGGCCGCAGTGCTAAATGAACTTCTAAGACAACAGAGGATGCAGAAAAGGAGTAGGTTTCGTGGCAAGACAACCGTTCCCTTGGGTGTACCACAAGCAGATCGTAAATATGCCTCACATTACAAAAACCTTCCAGTGGTTGGAAAAGGCATGATTAAAAGACTGCATTGAGACACTAATCCTAGCAGAACAGGAACAGGCACTCAGTACCAGATCAGTTATAGAATCAGGGGTCTACCACACCAGACAGAACCCAAGGTGCAGACTGTGCAAAGAGCCTCTGAGACAATCCAGCACATAGTGGCAAGGATAGCATACACTGAGAGACACAGCCAAGTTGCTGGGATTGTGTACTGAAATATCATCTGTACAGAATATGGGCTGGATCTGGCAAGATCGGAGTTACCACCAAGGGTAGTTGAGAATGACAGGGCTAGGTCCCGTTGGGACTTTCAGATCCAGACAGACATGCAAGTAGTGAACAACAAACCTGACATGGTAGACCAGGAACATAAGACTGCAGTGCTGGTGGATGTGGCAATACGTCAATGACCATAACTTTACAAAGAAGGAACATGAGAAGGTGGACAAATGCCAAAGAGGAGGAGCTGGAAATGCTGTGAAACATGAAGGCAGTAGTAGTCCTAGTTGTGATAGCATTCAGGGCTGTGACCCCTAAGTTGGGAGAGTGGTTTCAGCAGATTCCAGGTGGGACATCTGTGATCCGTGAGTTCTAGGAACAGCTAAGATACTGCACAGAACCCTTAGACTCCCAGGCCTCTGCTAGGGGTCCCGAGAAGGATGGATACACAAATACCACCCATAGGGGTGAGAATATAAATATGTATTATTTGGTATTTGGTTTTGTGTGTGTGTGTGTGTGTGTTTGTTTTTTTTTAATTCACAGGCTAATGTTACTAGGGATCTACTGATTATTGGTTTTGCCGATATCGGCGGATATTAGTTTTTTCTTGTTTTGTTTTGTTTTTTTAAATTTAAAAAATGTTTTTTTGTTTGTTTAAAAAAATTTAAGATCGGTTTCGGCTGATAATCCCTGGCAATATCAATAATGAATGGGTGGGCCGGTGCGTCCATAAGGCGGCACAAGCGGCTGCCTAAGGGCGCACCGGCTTGGGGGGGAGGGGCTAGATTGGAGTGACCGGCAGGAGGTGGGCACACATTGCCAGACACTCTGTGTAGCGTAGCCGAGCGGAGCAGTGCGCACCGTGGTACAGGAACTTTCCTGTACCCTGCCGGACTGAAAGGAAGTTCTCACTGAGAAAGCACTTTCTGTCAGTCCGGCCCGGTGAATCACCTGTACTGTGGTGCGCAGTGCTCCGCTTGGCCACTCTACCAGGAGAGACACCGGGGAGCGGGAACCAAGGAGGGGGAGATGCACACTGGGACCAAGGAGGGGAGAGAGGGGCACTCGGACGGGGTGGGACACTATGGGACAGGGGACAGGGGGTGGAGGGGTGGTAAGGAAAACTATGTACTGGGGGGTGGACACACTGAGGTACAGGGAGGAAAGGGAAAAGGAACACTGGGGTGGGGGCACTAAAACAGAAGGGAGAGGAACATTAAGGGGAATAGGGGGGGGGCACTAAGACAGGTAAGGGGGGGGTCCCTACCACACATATTTACACACAAACACACTGCATCCACTACACAAACACACACACTGAATCCACTACCCACACTGCATCCTCTACACAAACACAAAAACACTGCATCCAATACAACACACACACACTGCATATACTAATACCCTCACTGCATCCATTACACACACACACACACACACACACACACATAAATATTCTTGAAAACATAAAAAAAAAAATCCGACTGGCATGTATATTTTGTGCATTTTATTTGGCAAAAAAATAAATACGGTAAATGTACAGATTATCGGTTCTAAAAAAAATAAAGATCTGTCGATCCCTAAATGTTACATTGGTATTCTGACATGTTATGTCAGATGGCCAGCCATGGAGATCAGAAAACTGTCTTTAGAGTGTGGAAGGCTAATGAAAAAATGCAGTAATTCAATTTTTTTATGGTTCATTACCCTCAGGGCAAAGATATTCTCAACCAGAAGATCCCTTCATGGCAACAGTCATGCGCGGATCCCAACAAAATCCCAGAGCGAGCCCTTCAAATCATGCAGCAGATGGCTACAGGCAGCAACGGTACCATCATGTCTGGACCTCTTTCTGGTCCTCTGACCACGTCAAAGTCCAGTCTGTCTATTTCTGACCCAATACCCGGTGCCAAGCCTCTGCCTGTACCCCCCGAACTGGCTCCATTTGTTGGTGTAAGTATAAATTGTACAATGTTGTGGGCTATCCTAATTTTCTGTCAGCAGATTTGGTGTTGAGTACTCTTGTTCATCCTCACAGCGAATGTCTGCTCAGGAAGGTACCCCTATAATGAATGGAGTGTCCGGGCCACCTAGCAACAGTTATGAGCACTGGGGAGATATGAAACCGATTCAGCCCAAAGTATCACCATCACAGCCACACAAGCAAATCAGTGATTCCTATTCCAACACCCTTCCAGCCCGTAAGAGTGTCCCACCCAAGAACAGCTACACTGTTGGTAAGCAGATATAGATATATTTATGGACCTTTGTGAATTTATTTAGGGAAATGCTGTGTTTGGATGTAAGTTTAACAGCCTGCTTCTCCAAATGCAGCCCTCCAGCTTCTGGTAAACATAAACTCCCATAACCCTCTGTAAGTTTGGCAGAGAATTTTGTAAGTCTCATCCCAGGATATACTGGCTTACCATAAACGGAAAATGGTTTTCAATGGTTTTCTTACTTTGTCAATAATTGGGCAATGGAGAGTTTTTCTTCCATATGGATTTCTTTAGACATTACTCCATCCAACGACTATCTGGTATAAATGAGATATGTTGTCCTTTTTACACAATCTTTCCTTCCTATGCTTGTTTGATTCTTATGTGTTGTTTTTTTTGTTTTTTTTACTATTGGGTAGCCGAGAACAAGACACTGCCTCGCTCCAGCTCCATGGCAGCCGGACTAGAGAGGAACGGCAGGACGCGAGTCCAAGCGATCTTCTCCCATGCTGCTGGTGACAACACTACTTTGTTGAGCTTCAAAGATGGAGACTTTATCACTTTACTTGTTCCGGAGGCCAGAGATGGATGGCATTATGGAGAGAGCGAAAAGACAAAACTGTAAGTTGCACACCTTTTTAGAGGCTTAGCTCCTTCCTTTCTACTGGTCCTTTCTTGGTCTCCGTTTTGGTCAATTTCCGTTGTTTTAGGAAACTATGTGTTTTGGCACACTGCACTGCACCGACAAAGCTATCATTTTGAGTATTTCAAAACATGTTCTTACACTTTGGTTTTCTATATAGAAGAACAAATAAACGAATTCCTCCCAGCAGAGCTAGCAGTGTGCGCTGGCACCATCATATTATCTTATCAGACAGATGGCTTTTTTATTCTCATTTATTTATTAGAAATGTTTGTAATATGTCGGTAAATAACGTATAAGAACACTGGTGAAAATGTTCACAAGTACAATCTGTGACCGTGATTTTTGAACCCTAGGGAGAGGAGATGTGGCTGGCCATGCTGATTTGGTCTTTAATATTTCTTTACAGGAGGGGATGGTTCCCGTTTTCCTACACGCGGGTGTTAGAACGTGGTGGAGATGCGGGGGGCCGCTCACAGATGAGGTAAGCAGTAATGGTTACATGGCTAGAACTAGGAGATCTGCAGGGGACATGTCCTACAAAGCTTGTGTATAGTTCTCGGCATGGCTTACAAACCTACTGTAAAACATTCATTGAAATATGCTGACTGACGTAATAGCAAAGTATTTCACCAGGAAAGGTACATTAATCCTTTTACTAGTTTCCAAACACATTCTAGTGTTTTAGTATATATACATTTATTATTTTAAACGACAATTAAAGATTTAACCATCATGTGCATTTAGCATCATTGCTTGGTCCAAGCCTTGCACTTCGTCTTCTCTGGACTTCATGGATGAAAATACCATGTTATGATTAACTGTTGGGATCCATGGTTTAAAGGGACACTATAGTCACCTGAACATATACAGCTTAATGTAGTTGTTCAGGTGAGATCTATAGCTCCCTGCAGGCAATCTAATGTAAACAATGTATTTTCAGAGAAAAACAGTGTTTACATTGTTTTATAGGAATACCTCCAGTGGCCGTCACTTAGATGGCCACCAGAGGGACTTCCTATCATGCAGGGCCTTAAAAAGGCCTTGTACACGTCAGACATATTAAAATACGTCTGACGTGTGCAGGAGAGAGAAGGCACTGTGTGCGCGCCTTCTCTCTTCTGCCTGTCAGCAGAGGAGAGGGGGCGGGCCAAGACTGCGAGCTGAGCTGTCAGTCAGCTCAGCTCGCGGCCGGGCACACTGTGCGCATGCGCGTTAGTGCTCTCAGGACTTCAGAGGGCGGCATGAATGCCGCATGCGCACAAGGGAGCAATGACGCTTCCAAATAGAAGCGTCTGATTGCTCCCTGCTCGCTCCCGAGGTTCACGAGGCTCCTGGCGCTGGAACCAGGTAAGTAAAATTCTCTGCTTGGAGAGTCCCTTTAAGACAGTCTTCGTATTCTAAAATAACCACCCCTACACTCTCTATAGCTTAGCTGAAAAAGGATCCGTTGTAAGCATTTATATAAAATCCTTTCAAACTCGTACGTTTTAAAAGCAGTCTTATATCGTGACCTTTAAATATTATTACTGGGTTGGGGTGTAGTATGGTGTGCTTCATTATTTGTCTTTCAGCAGTTTACAACCAGGGAAGAGCAGCAGCACTGGGAATCTATTGGACAAAGATGACCTATCCATGCCCCCTCCAGACTATAACATGGCTGCCCGCGGCTTCCCCCCACAACCAGTTGGCTCCTTCAAGCCCAGACCTTACAGCGTGGCAGCTCCAGCTTTCTCACAGGTAAAGATAAGACCCAGATAATGTCGTAATCTCTGGTCAGTGGTCCCTCTAACAGAATCATTTACTCAATTTAAAATTCAAACTGAATTTCAGATTTAAAGGCACACTGTAGGTCTCATTGTGAGGCAGAAATGTGGTTTATGTGCCCCATTAAGGTCAAAATTGCCAAACTACAAAAATTCAGAGTGATTTAGTTTAGCTACTCTGGCCTTAAATTTGAAATTCAATTTAAATTAACCTTAAATTCTTGTTTTATATTTTAGTAAATAACTGTGTTTTTAATTTTTTGTTGTTGTTCTGTTTGGGTTTTTTTCCTCCTTAAAACGATTAAGGCTCAGAACTACACCCTTCCATTTCTATAGTAACATAATGAACACCTTAGGGTGTGGTTGTTCAATATTGCCAGCTCCGAGTACTTGATTGGGAGGGTGTATGGAGCATCTATTTACCCATGCACTACATCTCTCTGGTTAAGGGATCATATAATCCAGTTAGGCTTGTCCCGGGGCAGAAACTGGATTTTTTTTTTTCTTGGCGTGGTTATTGTTTTGAGGTTCCTTAAAGTGCAGACATTTTATCAGGAATGCTCTTAAGCTGTATGTAAACATAGCATTTGATAACTTGGAATTAAATCACGAAATACCGAATTGTAATGGATTGAAAACAAATGGTAAAATCTAGGTGGTGATGTAGATCAGATCTATTGCCGAAAATTTGCCATTTTCATTTACTACAATTTAGCATTTCGTGAATAAAAAACACCCATTGTTCTGAGCTACATTTATTGGGTTGCTGAGAATCCTGAGAACATAGGTCAGCCATCAGTGGGATATTGCAAATGGGTTATATTCTTTGTTCCATGTTCTTTAAGGGGATTTCAGATTTAGCTTTTATCTATTATATTCCTTTAGTGACATTTGATGCAATCATGAAGAATATTTAACAGTTTGAAATATCGGCAGCTTCATTGGCCTATTGAGAGGCATGCAATAATGTAGAATGTGCTGGAGGAGTATGACAACCTGTGTGAATTAGCCCTGTTCTCGTCTTACTGTGATACCCATTGACTGTTCCGTATAGAAAAAAGGCATTGTTTTCCAATATCAAAGCAAACACGGGTATAGCCAACAGTGAATCATGGTGGGGTGGCGGCAGTACTTTCCCCAGACCGGCCTATAAATGAGTGTTGTAACATAATCGATGCAGTGCTACTTCTCTTCGCCCCTGTCTAGTGCTTAATGATCCCTTACCAGTAAATATTAAACTCCTATGACACGGCAAGGTATGTATAACACCCCGTCCCTCAGCTATGTTAGTGCTAAATCTCATAAATCACAGCCAGGCCAAATTATATCCTATAATCCACAACTAATAAAATTGTATTTGTTATTCCTTGGCCCTCAGGGATCTTGCTGTAATATGTCATTGTAATTGGACTGTACTGAGGATTAATGCAGCTCATTGTGTTTTTTGTTTGTGTATTTTTTCCCTCCCCATTCTCAACATCCTACATACTGTATGTCATGTGTAGGGTTATTCTAAGCCCTATGGGTATTCGATACACAAGAGTGCCAGCGTTCTGTTCCCACAGTCAGTTGGACACTATAGACTATATAAAAGGTCAACACCCGTAAGTTGGTTAATCTGTGTGGCTCCTTCTATGACTGATCCTGGGTCTCACTGTTTGATTGGAATATGGCTCTATGGCCTCTTTGGTTAACATCTATATTGTATTGCTCAGTGCATCATGACCGCATCATGCGTTGGAGAGAGACAAACTCTCTCTATACTGGATGTCAATCAGACTGCTGCCAAAGCCAAGTCAAATAGTGAGCCAAGTCGTGATAGAAGATATCTCATGCTTACAAAGAACTTTCACCAGAAATCGTTGCAGCCACATACGTCATGGTGTCATTAACCAGCAGCAGAATATGATCTATGGTGGCAGACAGGAAGCCATTTTTGTATTGAGGGAAGATCTAAAGACTGCTCACAAAAGCTGCAGATTTTGCAAACCCTCCCCTTCTAACCCCGCCCAGACTTTGTGTCTGTCCAATCACAGACTTCCCAATGCAGCTCAATGAGAAGTCTTTGCAAGGCAGGTGCTCTGGGCAATTGCTGCCTCTCGACTTTATCTCCACTGAACTAACCAAACCAGGAAGTAACAGGACTGGGTGACTGACAGCCAGGAGGGTGTAACAAGGTTAATTTATAAAAGTGCCAATTTCTCTTGAAATCTGCACTTTTTGTTAAATGAAAAAGACATACTCTTCACATATTAAGCACTTCAGTGAAATAAACTGCTTAAAATGAAAAACTTCTCCAAGTCAGCTATGATTTCAGTTTGACTACTCTGGGTTTAAATGTGAAATTCACGTGGAAGTCCCACTTTGCTAATTAACCCTGCAAATGCTGTCTACAAATCAATCTGTTTTTGTTGCACTGAGCTGCACTCACTTCCAACTATAGGTTTAAAGCACCACATAGATAGGAGAAATATAGAGTTTAGAATCTGGTATAAAATCCTTGTGTGTGCTTTCTGGTGGGAGTCCTTCTGTAAATGCAATCCTTGTCTGTTTCTGCTATCCTGATGACAATGATAAAGCATCATTGCCTCTCTCCCCACCCGTGGATCAGCGGACGCTTGCTACATCAGAGTGGATAGTATGGACACACGGGTTTATTCCTTAAATAGCAAATTTGTAAATTTAAAGCTTACTTATTATCCATCAATCCTACCGCAACTCACTGTTTAGTGAATAAATCCCACAGTGTTTCCTTAGTCCTCTGCTTTTTAACCACAAAAATGGTTCAATTGACGCTTCCTCTATTAACCCTGTCCTGGCTGCTACTAGTGCATTCCTGCCACTAGCCGGCCCTCGGGCTTACTTAAATAATGACCCAATGAATATCACATGGTGACACGTTAATTGGCTGATTACCCCGCTAAATTAGTAATCCTCCTCTCATAGCACTGCCCAAGTCCTGGAACATCTGTACTGCTCTGCTTAGCAAAGTAAAAGTATGCTGATTTGGTTCACTTTATCATTAATTGCACTTAACGTATCGTTTTCCCATTTATTTATTTATTTATTTATTTATTTTTAATTCATAATCTTACTCACAGGGTTTAGAAGATTACGGAGCATCACGTTCAGCAAACAGGTAAGACAATCTTCCACGCTCAGTTTTTGTAATTATTTACGTGTGTATTTATTTGTAATGCCCATCCACTATATATTGTGATTTATTTCTTTTTTTTAATTTCTTTTTTTATAATTGGTATCGTTTTTGTGCCTTCACATCACCTGCAGTATCCCTTAATTTCAGGGTAAGGAACCGATCGCATTAGGTGGGGTTCTCTCCATGGATTATGAGGTTATTAAGGACAGTTTAAAGGGTTTTTTTTAGTAATAAAGCAGGGGTGATTCTTTCATCCCACCGTTTTACAATCCAATTGGTGCATTTATTCCAGTTTGTTTCTCTTAGCCGGTCCTTTTCCCATCTCTGTATTATTCGATGGGTTCCAGCTTTATAGTACACAAATCTATAGCATATATTCACCAAACGGGAGTTGTGCTGAGTACGGAGTTGGGATTTTTCTTTTCTCCAACTCTATTGCTGCCCACAGTATGTAGAATCTGTATCCTGCAGGAGGAAGATTAGTTCATTAAACCAAGGCAGTCAGATCAGGATTCTATCCGTATTCACTATGTGACTTCTCTCTTGCACCATTTGAATTGTATATAGTTCCATGCAGCCAGACACGCAGTGATTTGTGTCATGGTAACCATAGTGAATCTGGCATCCCAGCTGTGTACTTACCACAACGCCCTTCATCAGTTTACAGAACACAATAGATCGATAACGGACCTACAGAACACAATAGATCGATAACAGACCCACTCCACACTCCAGGGATATGTTACTATGATGGCCATGCAAACCGTAAACTGGGTCGCAACTATGTTTAGCAACTCTCATTCGTTACTTTGGCCACTTTAATAATATATCTCTACACTAGGTCAGAACCCAAAATTGGGCTTGAACATCTCTGGCAACTAGTCACGATACTCTATTTATTGAAGCATCACTGCCTTCCCCAGTGCAATGGAGACCAATTCACAATAAGAGGGGAATAAAGGTGTTTGTTAGAATTCCTGTGCTATTTATTTTATTACACCAGGTCTATGATTTGGGTCCCTATTACAATGTAAGGACCCACCACCACTGACAGTCTTACAATGCTCCAATTGGAGCAAGACTCTATAATCCTACTTTCATTGACCTTTGGTCTTTAGGGGGCCGGGTTGCCTTCTGGGAAATCCAACACTTTGAGCCATGGCTATAGATCCTCTGTATGCCAATCACAAGGGATACTGCAGGTCCATCCGTCTAGTGAACGTGTGCAGTCACACCTGCTAATGTGCAGCTCTGCTTTTTATCTCACAGCGGGAATGGCACAATGATATCTACTGTGTGAGGAGAGGAGCTGCTGCTTTCAAGACCTTACTCCTCTCTCCTTGTTCTTTCTTTATTTTCTCTATTTTCTGGGATTCGCACCTTTTTTTTTCCTTTTTTTATTGTTCTGTTACTCTTCTTTTTATGTATGATCGTCCTCTCATGCTTTGTTCGAAGTACTGTAATCTCTTTTCAGACAATGACTGGAGGGGGGTCCTAGCATGGCGTGGGTTTGCCAATCATAGTGCTTCATTTCATTCCTCCCCCCTGCCCCCGTCTCTTTTCTGACGCTTTCTCATGGTTTTGCGTCTTATTGGTAAGATTTCTTTTTTTTCAGAGCAGAAATTGCCAAAAAGATGTGTCTGTAATTACTGAACATAGTAAGCAGTTTTCTAACTGTGGCTTTTTATACAAGTTTTTAAAGAATGTGTTGGCAACTTTCCCCCCCTCTCTCTTTTGAGGTGGATGGTTGGATTGGTTGATCTTAAAGGACTTACAAAGACGAGCAGTTCGGTCCTGGTAAAAAGACCATGTAGGTGTTACGGTTTAAAGGGACTGTTACAGAACTCATGTTTTCTATTCCTCGGCTACAAACCATTTGTTTCAACCCCTGCTTCTAATCTTAGCCATAAATGGTCTGCAAACCTGTACACTCCTGCTTGCAGCCCTGTTATTGACAATGGAAGCAGAGGAGGCGATAAGGTGGTCATCCTGTGCAAGATTCTGCATGTTGTATTATTTAAGGAGCGTTTCATTAAATGTGCTCATCTCTTCATTGTGAATTCTGACTTTTGTTACATCTTCTTTTAATGTAACAGGGTTGAGCAATCAATTCTCTTAAGGGCTGCTAAATTGACCAGGTTGGAATTAAAAGGGATTCACACGTAATGGTGTTTTACACCCCTGGTTGGGATCCACAATGCAGTCTCCTCTCTTCAATCTTTAGTGAGTTCCCACCGGTGGGTAAAAACACACATGTGTCTAGTCCCAGATAAATTGTTTACCATAGCAGCACTTCCTTCCCCGGTGTAATACACAGACAATCCATTTCACATTAAAAAGAGTCTAATAATTTTATTGCAGTTTATAAAAGAAGGATGGATCACAGATTTACCCAATTTGGGAATCCATGAAAAGAATCTGAAACATTGACTGATTCCTTTGTTTTAGATCACAATCTCTATGTACGGAGACACTTTCTTTCATAATATCCAATGTAGAAGTCTTTATTTGTTGACCATGATAGACAACATAAATGGCAGGCATCCCGGCAGTGGGGGTCAATTTTATCTCTGTAACTTACCCAACCGAATTTCTGGAAAATACTACTAATGGAGCAGTCCGCAGCAGGGCCTGTGTGTCTTTTACGTCACACTGTAGGCACTGTAATCTCTTCAACGGATTGAATTGGTTATGGTGCCTTGAGTCTGTCGTTTCACAGTTTAGCAGAGATGTTTAGTTCCTGGCAAACTGCAGCCTGGTCTCCAATGATAACTTGATGGAGGTAGAGCTACAATTCAGGCTCGCTCCATACCAATTTATACCAGGGTTGAGGCAATGATTGGCTGAGAACAAAAGCTGACTATTAACACTACCCCTGGCATAGCTTAGCCATTTAATCATTGGAAACAAAGTTGTCGAGAACTGAGCATCTCTGCTCAATAGAGAGCAGAGTGTTATGGAACACGGCACCCAAGGACTCCAGGCACCATTACCGCTTCAGCTTATTGAAGTAGTTATGGTGCCCGTAGTGTTTCTTTAACCCCTTAAGGACCAAACTTCTGGAATAAAAGGGAATCATGACATGTCACACGTCCTGTGTCCTTAAGGGGTTACATGCAGACTTTTAAACTTATGTTAAGAGCAATATCCTGTATATTTTCACAATGAATCCTTTCAGTATAACCTTTTACATAAAAACATTTGCCCTTTGTTAAACCCTGAAAACCATTTGAAATCTGTTAAACGTGCTGTCTGGCATCTATGCCTCGTTACTGTACAGTCTGTGTCAGTGTCTGGCCAGCCCAGGAATTCCCTAAATACATGAATACATTGTATCTCCTCAGTCCTTTACTTTCTTTAAACTAAACATCCGTGAATAACCTGACCCGCTCTCTAAAATGTATTGAGCTATGGGGGTATAATTCGGAAGAAGATGATAGGATTTGTAGGATTTTTTTTGTAATAAAATGGAGCCACATTTACAGGTGCATCCATCAAGTTAAAGGAACATTATATTGCTAGGAATGGAATCCTGTATTCCTAACGCGCCATACTCGGATTGCAGTGAAAAGCTTTTAAACGGACCCTTTCTCCCACTCTTAGCTGGTCTTGCCGCGGCTTGCCCCATCAATCCAAAGGATTCCCTTAGGAAAGCATTGGCAGGTTATTGTGTATACACGGCAAAACGCCGCACTGTACCCTATGCATCTCCTTATAGAGCTGCATTGAATGAGTGCATCTCTATGGGGAGAGTCCCAGGGGGTGAGGGGACACTAGATGGGTCAGGAATAAATATTTGTGTTCCTGATGCTATAGTGTTCCTTTAAAGAACTATCTTCATGGGCCCTGGCCATGCAAAACACAAACTGATTTTATTGGGAAGCACAAATTACATTTTACAAATACAAGCGGGACATCAAAGGTTTGTTCTTAAAGGGCTTTTTGCAGCATATTTTTGCCATGTCCTAATGCAAATCCATTGATTCCCTCTCAATATGACATTGGTTTGAAATTCTGCATTGGGAATGCCTGGGTTTTTATGCTCTGCATAGTATTTAGGGACATTATTAAGCCATTAGTTATGCAGTTGGTTACAGCAGCTGCTAATCCTGCCATTTACTGCCTATTCATACTGGCCTGGGACTGCAAGTCACTACTTTAATACAGGGTGCTTCTAAAATACTGCAAAACATGTATTATTAACGCAATCCAACCATAAAATTAGTTATATGTATATTTGTATCTGTCATTGAAGCCACGATTGACTGAGATTAGTGACTCATACACTCGATGGCTAAGGATTATGGGAGCTGTAGTTCTCCCGTAACTATAAGATGACCGGTTAGCATACGCAATGTTAAAGCATATGTACTCTCTCCAACTCCATACACTATGGTTTATGTCCCAGCCAGACCATTGATAAAGCCATGCTTGTATACTATACTGCAAGCCAACGCTGGAGGTTCATGTAGCTGGATGGATTGCAGCCAATCACTCCAATCTGGCAAAGGGCTGAAATACAAATCCAAAGATTGTTTTCTACATTCCGATTTACAAATATAATCCCCACAAAGGATGGGGAGAGTCAGGGCTAACCCCAAAATGTTTTGCTCAATCATTTTTCGTCTTTCATTTGCTTTTTAACCCTCCTAAATCTGTGTTCATCTTTGTGTGTCTTGCAAACTTTAGAGACAAACTCAATAGGATTGGCGTTAATGGCTACCTGTATTGCTTCCTCACGCACTGATTTGGGATGTGGCATTTAACGTTAGTTCCTGTCATCTCTCGCCTGTGTCAAAACCCGCTGTGACATATTCCTCTAATATCTTTTTATATACATATATATATATATATATATATTATAAAGAAATGCCTCTTTCTTTTTGACATTGCTGGCAATATTTGTAGACATACTTGCATTATAACACGTTTTGTTACTGAACAGAACATCTGAGAAACTGTCTGCATTGATGATGTCATAACTGTGCTAACGATCTCTTAAAATCACTTTGTCCAGTGATGAACGGAATGTAGAATTTTGTATAAATGTACATTGAAAGTGCACCTTTTTTTTTTTTTGAAGCAGAAAACATGCCCTGTAATGCCGTTATTGTATGAATAAAGTTTTATTTATTGCATTGACATGGGGACTTTTTGGGAATATATATATATTTTTTATTTTAAAATCTTGCCTGCTTTTCGGACATGCTTTTCTCCTCCCCATTCATCAATGTATATACGTTTTTATTTCTTTATTTATGGGGAAGTGTGATGAGGAAGGGATGTGCTCTGTAGCTAACTGGGATTTGAATCGTTAAGCACCTGTATGAGTTTAAAAGGTCTACGTGGGGAAAAATAAACCTTTTTCTACAAACTGACTCCCACACCCCCTTCTTTTTTTTTTTATTAACTCTTCCTTGTACGCAGTCCATGAATTAATATTTAATATATTAATAAAATATATTATTTTGTGTATCGCCTTGTGCCTTAACCATTAACCATCTTCACATGTTAATAAAGAAACCATCTTTCTCCATCTGCTGACAGCTCAGCATCCCGTGTTGTGCTTTTATTAAAATCAATGATTATCGCAGAAACTGGTTCAAAAGCAAAGACCATAACTGCTGCACAAAAATTGTTCTCTAGTAGGGTTTACAGAATGTGTACTGCAATTCAAAAAAGAAAATCAATGTGTAGAACTTAACCCCTTAAGGACACATGACATGTATGACATGTCATGATTCCCTTTTATTCCAGAAGTTTGGTCCTTAAGGGGTTAAATATTGACAAGGAGGCATTAATTCACTGTAGAAATATGGATTCTAGTTCTAATTCTTCAACTCTGCCATATTCACAGCTTGGCTGTTCTGGCTAAAATAGTTTTGCAATTATTTTTGTATGAATTTATTTTTTTCATTTATTAATTCACTATTTTAATAAGGCAACCCACTATATTTTATTTATTACCTTAAACAATCAGGGATGTAGAAAAGATATGTATTTTTATTTTTTTATCTACTGCCAAATATTTTGTCAGCTTTAGACAGTACTTTACCACAAGAAAAACAAGTGTTTTTTTTTTTTTTGGTAAACACAACTTACTGAAAGTGAATTGTGGTGAATTGAAAACCAAATTCCAAAATGTATGTTAAATAAGCAGAGCTGGAGAAATAGTTGGTATTTTGCGATTCGGTGTTCAGCGGACTACAATTCACTTTAGTTAATAAGTGCTATAGAAATAACACAATTACATTTAGCTACGATTGCATAGAAAATGTGACTTCGGATTGCTCCAAAATTGAAGCTCTATTTTTACACCTAATTTTATTTTGTTTTTAATATATCCTTTTTACGTCGTTTTGGAGCAAATGTTTGGATTGCATTACTTTATGGGTCTGTCATCCTTGTTACAATACCAGCATGATGTTTGGCTTCCCTTGATGTGTAGTGTTCATTTAGATTACCTTATTGGCGTTTCTTCCTGTTCGTAGGAAAGTAACCCATAAAAATAGTAATGACCTAAAATTGATATACCGTAGATTGGACACATCGAAGTTCTGATTAGGTATGCGATTTCCCATCATGCCACTGGTCTTTAATTTATTTTTTACTTGCTGCATTCCTTAAATGAATATTCTTCATAATAGTTGCAGACAGAAAACAAGAGGACATGCTGTTCCTGTTTATATTCTATAAAGTACGCTGAAATCTATCATCGAGCGTCGATAGCTGCTACTTCTCAGTCTCTCCTGTATTTCATTTGTGTTTTTACACCACAGTGAATTGTAGGCTCAATACTGCGCTATTGGCACTCCTATTTCCAAGCGCCAGGCTGACTGCTTTCATAAATCTGATTGCCAAGTCAACCATTTTATAACAGACACTTCCACGTTTCAAATATTGCCGGGATGCAGAACCAAAGGATTGCCCAACACAAGGCAAATCCTACACCTAAATCTTTATTCTTTTGATTCCTACGTTCTATATTCTATCAAGCACACTTATCCTGCTGTCCCCAGTGTGTGTATTCATAATGTCATCTGGTAATTCTACACATGCACCCTATTCAAAACCGAGTACAAGATTTACCTTTTAATAGAAAATTAATAGGGTAATCAAAGCACCATCACCACTGAAGTATTTTGAAGCCGTTATGGTGCTTGGAGTCTTTATCTCTGCACACGTAGAGATATTTGGGATGGTGGTGTAACTCCACCTCTGGCAGTTTCATTATCCATGGATTTCCTGAATGGCTATTGATGTCAATTCTGTGCATTTTTCACACAGAGGGGCATTCATTGTTGATAGTGTTCAGCTGGCCCTCTCGGACAATGAATGAGTAGCAGGATCGTCATTCGGCTTCTACATCGAAGAGAAGTCAGATGTGGTGTAGCCAACTTTAGTGGAAGCTTGGTGCCAATCAGGACTGTGCTGCTGTGTTCCCTCAATATTCTACAGACAGCAGTTACATTGTAATGTCCGTATCCCTTTAGTGTAGAAGATATTGGGGGGGGAGTTTGGTTAATTGCCCCCTCCAGTGTGAGCTGCTGTGTTCCCTCAGTATTTTACAGACAGTGGTTACATTGTAATGTCCGTATTCCTTTAGTGTAAAATATATTGGGGGGGTTGGTTAATTGCCCCCTCCAGTGTGAACTGCTGTGTTCCCTCAGTATTCTACAGACAGCAGTTTACATTGTAATTTCCATATCCCTGTAGTGTAAGATATATTGTTTTTTTTTTTTGCTTAATTGCCCCCTCCAGTGTGAGTATTCTACAGACAGCAGTTACATTGTAATGTCTGTATTCCTTTAGTGTAAGAGATATTGGGGGTGAAGGGGCGGTTTGGTTAATTGCCCCCTCCAGTGTGAGCTGTTATGTTCCCTGAGTATTCTACAGACAGCAGTTACATTGTAATGTCCGTATCCCTTTAGTGTAAGAGATATTGGGGGTGAAGGGGGGGTTTGGTTAATTGCCCCCCTCCAGTGTGGGTATTCTACAGACTGCATTAGAAGAACACTGGCCCCCGCTCACTGACAATAGACTGGATGGAGGAAAAAGGCTTTGTGACCCACAGCTGAAAAATACATATAATAACATTCACTGCAACACTTGAAAATATATTTTTAATTATCACGTTCCCCAAGAACTTGTGGATTGTATTCCGCAGAGTGATTTACTGAATACTACCATGAGGTCAGTGAATACTGATACCCCTTTAAGGCACGCAGTTACGTTACAATGAGAAAGGAAGTTTTAGCAATTCACCTCTGCCCTCATTTCACGAGGACCCGTCACATCTTCTCCCATTAAATTTGCCTTCTGACGCTCTGCTTATGTTCACATTTTTGATTTTTTTCAAACCGTGTCTCATTTTTTTTCTGTTTTACTCTGAGCCCCACCTTGTGCCTTGTTCCTCCTTTTCCTGCAAATATTACCTGCTCTGAACATAAACTCCCCGAGGGTGGAATAAATTACCAGCGAGTGATGCAATCCAAGGTAGAGGAGTATCTCCACGGCTGCAGAATGACCATCATTCCCGGGTTCTCCCAATTCTAAAATTCCTAATCTTCAAATTTCTGACATTTCCTGTTTGTCGATGTCTGTAGCAAGACACTTGTGATTCTCCTTTAAAGGTATAACGCCAATAAATAAACCACGCATTCGTGTTACACAGGGTTATTCATTAAAAAAGGAATTACAGTGAATATCCATTCTGAAAAAGCCGGGCTCTGACTATAGTGAGTAAAAGAGTTTTTCAAAATCATCCATTTTGCCTCAATTTTGCTGTGTTTACATTTTGTTTTGCTATAAATCAGTTTATTGAATAACTCAAATAGTTAAAATAAAGTTTATTTTTAATTTGGGGTGTTACAGGTTGTGTTAAACTCTTTTTATATTAACTGTGACAATAACTCAGTGAATTCATTAATGAAAGCTCTAACCCATTATCTTTCACAGAAACTGTTGGGAAATACAGATCGAAACCCTTTAATACAGTGTATAATCTATGGTGGATTATGTATCAGAGCGCCCCCTGCTGCATCATTTTCACAATGCATAATAATCCGGTCATAAGAGTCCAGTCATTAGACTATAAAATGTCTTACTCCTTCAAAGAAATCCTCCACACAAGGGGTGTCTAACGGGGGCCGTGTTGGGTAAACTATTTAATTCTGTAGATCGTATTTGGGGAACTGTATGGATTAAATGGATTTCTCAATGACCATTTATATCAGTTTCTTGCATACGTTCAGGTACAGCACTGAGACCGTTTAATTAGCACACTGATCCTATTTAATTGAGCTGTGAATTGTTTCTGGTAAGGTACAGAGTGTAAGAAGAAATGGCTTGATTGTCCCATGGGAAGAGCTGCACCTATTTATACCCAACCATTCTTATTGTCTTACCATCTCTCCATGTATATGCTGGTTACAAACTGCATTTCTATTTGTGTTACAGTCTCGAAGCTGAAGTTGCAAGGTTTTGAGAGGTACCTACAGTTAGTAAGTGTTTTCATATGCCAACCCACCTCTCCCCCTTAAATTACCCCCTGCTGATTATTTAACTTTTCTGGTTTCATGTGCTCTCCTCAGCTTGCAATGGTTAAAATGAAAACCTAGGTATTAGTAGGCTGCATTATGGGATGACTAGGGACAGCAGAAATTCGGCTTTAATATTCGCCCGTTCCATCTTAGACTCACAACTAAAGTCAAGGCAGATCCCAGACAAACTACTGATATACCGTAATTACCATGAAGTTATTTCAGTATTTCTTTAATATGATCAATTAGAGCATTAAGCTGTTCAAAATGACAGCTCCTCTGATATTTTATTTACCCTTTAAATGCATTGAACATGCACCTTTTTCATTTTCAAAGAATCAATAGACATAATGTCATGTCCCTTACTGCTAGTGTCCATACAGAGTGTCCTGCCATACAGTCAATGCTGCCCACATACTGTGCGTGAATAGGATAAGACTGATGGTAGCGCTTTTCCTATAAACACAGGACATCTGACATATTTATAAATGTGGCTTGTTCATTCTGATATCAGAGGTCATGGGCTAGTTCTGAGCAATTCGAGAAGAGCACTGGAACCATCCCTCCACTAAATCACCATCTTTTAATCGGGTTTGGGTCTCGTTTCTTCCTGTTCTTGGAATATCTGAATTAAACCTTTCTCAGTCCTATGCATCTCCTTCATTATGTCTCCCACGTCCTTCTTCTGTGAAGGGTTGCATCCTATCTCTCACATCTTCTGGTACTCTGCCGCTCCTACCACATGTATTAAACCCCTCTCCGGCACCAGACTCCTCCCACCAGATACACGCTGTGTTTACCCTACTGAACACATGGGGTGTTATGTATAAAGTGGCCTCAAACGTGGTGCACCAGTGAAATGCGCCTGCTGGTTTCCATGGTGACTGACTAAATTTTAGTTCTCTAGACCACGTTTGATAACACTTTATATGCATAACCCCCATGATGCTTCATTCTCACTCCGTACAGGACTATTACTGCCACATATATTGTACTGTTACAGCTCCTCTGCAAGATGTGTTCGTCATCGCCACCTGAGCAGGACGCCTAACACTGTGTTTATTGTACTCTGTCTGATCAGCCTTCCTGTCATATATTTCATACTTCTATGAGGATTCCTCTTATTAATAATGCTATTAGAAAGGAATACACCACAAATAACAACAAAGTGCAAAGGGATTAGAGAATGATTTACCTCTTAACACACAAAGCTGCAGGTCTCCTCTAAATCTTCATAAACCTAGTATACAAATTACAGTCTACATAAAAAAAACAGAGAAACCCTTATAGGGCAACATAGTCTGTGCCCCCAACATGTGTTGTGGACTATTGAAGGTATATATCGCCCAGTATAGGGTATGTGCTGTCAGATCCCAGTCAAATATCTGCCAGTTTTTAACTATTTTTCAGTTTGTTTTTTTTTGCTCTATATAAGGTTTAAATTTTCATAAAATTGCACTTACAAAATATAAGACCGTAACCGCATATCACCAACACCTGCCAGGTTAGGTCTGTGCAGGATTCTCCCATTTCTCGCCTCATTCTGTGCTGGATTCTCCCGTCTCTCTCCTCATTCTGTGCTGGATTCTCCCGTCTCTCTCCTCATTCTGTGTAGGATTCTCCCATCTCTCTCCTCATTCTGTGCAGGATTCTCCCATCTCTCTCCTCATTCTGTGCAGGATATTCCCATCTCTCTCCTCATTCTGTGCAGGATTCTCCCGTCCCTCTCCTCGATCAGTGCAGGATTAAACCCCTCCTCCCCCCTCAGTCTCCCTTCTCATTCTGTGTAGGATTCTCCCATCTCTCTCCTTGTTCTGTGCAGGATTCTCCCGTCTCTCTCTCCTTGTTCTGTGCAGGATTCTCCCATCTCTCTCCTCATTCTGTGCAGGATTCTCCCATCTCTCTCCTCATTCTGTGCAGGATTCTCCCATCTCTCTCCTCATTCTGTGCAGGATTCTCCCGTCTCTCTCCTCATTCTGTGCAGGATTCTCCCATCTCTCTCCTCATTCTGTGCAGGATTCTCCCATCTCTCTCCTCATTCTGTGCAGGATTTCCCATCTCTCTCCTCATTCTGTGCAGGATATTCCCATCTCTCTCCTCATTCTGTGCAGGATTCTCCCATCTCTCTCCTCATTCTGTGCAGGATTCTCCCATCTCTCTCCTCATTCTGTGCAGGATTCTCCCATCTCTCTCCTCATTCTGTGCAGGATATTCCCATCTCTCTCCTCATTCTGTGCAGGATTCTCCCGTCTCTCTCCTCGTTCTGTGCAGGATTCTCCCGTCTCTCTCCTCATTCTGTGCAGGATTCTCCCATCTCTCTCTCATCATTCTGTGCAGGATTCTCCCGTTTCTCTCTCCTCATTCTGTGCAGGATTCTCCCGTCTCTCTCTCCTCATTCTGTGCAGGATATTCCCGTCTCTCTCCTCATTCTGTGCAGGATTCTCCCGTCTCTCTCTCCTCATTCTGTGCAGGATATTCCCGTCTCTCTCCTCGTTCTGTGCAGGATTCTCCTCTCTCTCTCTCTCTCTCTCTCCTCATTCTGTGCAGGATTAAACCCCTCCTCCCCCCTCAGTCTCCCTTCTCATTCTGTGTAGGATTCTCCCATCTCTCTCATTCTGTGCAGGATTCTCCCATCTCTCTCCTCATTCTGTGCAGGATATTCCCATCTCTCTCCTCATTCTGTGCAGGATTCTCCCGTCTCTCTCCTCATTCTGTGCAGGATTCTCCCGTCTCTCTCTCCTCATTCTGTGCAGGATATTCCCGTCTCTCTCCTCATTCTGTGCAGGATTCTCCCGTCTCTCTCTCCTCATTCTGTGCAGGATATCCCCGTCTCTCTCCTCATTCTGTGCAGGATTCTCCCATCTCTCTCCTCATTCTGTGCAGGATTCTCCCGTCTCTCTCCTCATTCTGTGCAGGATTCTCCCGTCTCTCTCCTCATTCTGTGCAGGATTCTCCCGTCTCTCTCCTCGTTCTGTGCAGGATTGTCCCTTCTCTCCTCCTCCTGTGCAGGATTCTCCCATCTCTCTCCTCGTTCTGTGCAGGATTCTCCCATCTCTCTCCTCATTCTGTGCAGGATTCTCCCGTCTCTCTCTCCTTGTTCTGTGCAGGATTCTCCCGTCTCTCTCTCCTTGTTCTGTGCAGGATTCTCCCGTCTCTCTCTCTCCTTGTTCTGTGCAGGATTCTCCCATCTCTCTCCTCATTCTGTGCAGGATTCTCCCATCTCTCTCCTCATTCTGTGCAGGATTCTCCCATCTCTCTCCTCATTCTGTGCAGGATTCTCCCGTCTCTCTCCTCATTCTGTGCAGGATTCTCCCGTCTGTCTCCTCATTCTATGACACTTCATTTCATTTTTTTTTTAAAACTGACCAACTTTATTATTGTTATGTATATAATATATATAATTTCTTTGTTTTAAAGGGACTCTCCAGTGCCAGGAAAACATATCCGTTTTCCTGACACTGCAGTCCCCCTCTCTCTCCCGTCCCCCATCCCATGTTGCTGAAGGGGTTAAAACCCCTTCAGTGACTTACCTGAATCCAGCGCCGATGTCCCTCGGCGCTGGATCAGGCTCCGCCCACGCTCCTCTGACTCATAAGATGTAGGTGGGGGAGACCTAATGCTCATGCGCGGCATTAGACCTCCCCACAGGAAAGCATTATTTAATGCTTTCCTATGGGGATTTTGGCGACGGTGGAGGTACTCACATGAGGATGTCCAGCGTCGTTTAAAACACTTTTCATGTTCTAACAACACGGAAGTCCCTCTAGTGGCTGCCTGATAGACAGCCATTAGAGGTGGACTTCACCCTTCAAGGTAATTAGTGCAGTTTATAAAACTGCAATATTTACAGTTGCAGGGTTAAGGGTGGTGGGAGTTGGCACCCAGACCACTACAATGGGCAGAAGTGGTCTGGGTGCCTGGAGTGTCCCTTTAAGTTATTGTTGTGTAAATCTAGCCTTTCTTATGAGCTTCTCCTAACTCTGGGGTTATGTATAAAAAGTATCTAGCCCTTGCCGGTAGTGTTTTGTGTCCGGATTTGTCCATTGTAATCGCAGAGTATAGAAGTGCTGACTTCCATTGGATTCTCCTCCCCGGCTGTCAAACAGGGAGGTTATCTTCCTCATTCTGTTAGACCGACAGAGCTAATGAAAGTGTCAGCCGCTCTCTAGCAATCAAGATGTGGCTAATAGTGGATCCAAACCCATGGCCTATTTTACACTTGCTAGTCCGTATTTCCGAGTCCCTCTGTCCTCCATGGAAAGCTTGAATCTTAAAATTAGAGGTTTCTCAAAGATAAGTCATAAAAGAGCCGCAACTTTTGCACCCTGAATGGAAAACATGCTCAATTAAATAAATGGATTTCTTCCATTGGGGTTATATCTACTAAATATTGCTTCTTTGCTTGTGTTTGGCCAGGGAGTGTTTCTTTAAAGGAATCCTTCAAGCACCTTAAACACTACAACTAATTTCATTAGCACAGCTCATTATATCATTAAAGCTTGTTGTAGAACTAAAGAAAGTTTTTGACAAAAGCAGGATGGATTACACACAAACGCTTTCACATACTCCTTACGTGTACAAAATGTATTGTGAGTAAACCTGGTATGCGATGGTGGGCCATGAACGCTGTTATAACCGGGTTCTACTGTGTCCAGCTTTACATTGCCGTCCAAACCCATAAAAATATTGAGCAAGTGCGATACCTACCTTATATCACTGGCAGCACAGGGAATGGGCATTAGTGAGTACAGTGAGCTGTAATAATACAATAAGCTGTAACAATGCAATGAGCTGTAATTTTACTGTAAGCTGTAATTATACAATGAGCTGTAACGATACAGTAAGCTGTGATTATACAATGAGCTGTAACAATGCAATGAGTTGTAATGATGAAATGAGTTGTAATAATACAATGAGCTGTAACGATACAATAAGCTGTAGCTGTCATGGTGCTTCGTTTCCCTTTAAACTCACAGTCCTCCTTAAGTGTTTCATGACTGAGAGCAATTGAAGTTACACATAAATAAAGATTAATAATCAGGATTATGGGAAGCTAGGTGATATATTATTAACCTTACATCTACACAACAATAACTTTAATAAAAACAAAACCATTTATAGACACATTAGGAGAATGTTTTATGCTAAGGAGAACATCAAACTGCACACAAGGGACAGATCAAAGTTAAATGCCCACAAAAAGGGAATTTTAATAGTCTAAAAGTTATGTGAGGGTTAACAAACTGCTGAAAAGATCTTAATCGGAGTCTTTTCATTGCCAGAGCTCCTTTTCAGTAATATTACCTAATTGTCCTAAACTGCCTATTTGTGTTTGTATATTGGGGATAGACATCTTTCATTTGTTTTCCTTAAAGGGAAGCTCTTTAGAATACTCTCTTCTTGTTGTGATGAAGGATGAAACCTTTTTAAAAGCAAGGCTGCAGGAAATGGATGAAGTGGTTATGGTGTCCCGTTTATGTAAATGGGAGCTTTGGGGCTATTGTCCTGCTTCAGGATGTATTGTTATCTTGTCCAGTGTGAGAAACTCGCATGGATCTGCTTTACATCTCTTCCACCTGTCTGTCCTAAGCTGAACCTGCTATAATCCTGCTGTGTCTTGGTGTTGGTTTTATGAAATCCCTATCCTGATGTTAATTAACGAGCCATCCGTACTAAGCAGATATTTACTAATCTACAAAAAAATCTATCCATATGCCCCTCACAGATACCCCTGTATGGTTTCCATGTTAAAATACATAAAGTGTAGCATAACATAAATAATAAATACAATTAACAGCAGCTTGGTTTAAAGTTATAGATGATGTAATTGTTCTGCAATATGAGGTCCGGGTTATAAACCCCATATCTCTCACATCTCTCTGGAGCGGACAGCTCCGTTACTCCAGTTTGGTGGCCAGACTTCTGACATTGGGCTGGACAGTCCTCAGATGGGGCTATAGACTAGAAACTTTCTCACCCAATGATGTGATCTATTCACTAAATGGCATGTCTAGAATTTAGACCAAAATAGTAGATTGACTGTTCGGCTGAGTGAAGATTCTTTTTCTTTAAGCTTTGTCCGCTCACTACAGCTTCCTGTGGGCAAACAGAGGGGGTCAACGTCCTCTTCTGTTTCAAGTTAAATCTGCATTTTGTGTCGAGAATGAATCAACAAACGGCGTCTCTGTAAATACACAAAATAGCCTCGTACTATCAGGGTTATTTACTAAAGTTGGAATTCTGTTCTTAAAGGGACACTCCGATGGTCAAATAATAACTGTTTAGTATGTATACCACAATGAAAACATGCATGCATTGAAATATGCATTTTTATCCATTCGGGATATATCTAAAAACGGCTTGCAAACACTGCCGATCTCAAGTCTGCAGCCTTTACAAGCCCTCCCAAACGTTCTGTGGCTGTCCAATCACAGACTTCACAATGCAGCTCAATGAGAAGTCTTTGCAAGGCAGGTGCTCTGAGCAATAGCTGCCTCTTGGGTTTAGTTTCACTGAGCTAAACAAACCAGGAAGTAACAGGACCGAGTGTCTGAAATTTGCATTTTTCTTTTTGTAAATTGAAAAACAAGGACACACTCTTCTAACATAGAGGCACTTTAGCAAAAACTACTTTACGGGTTCGGAGTGTCCCTTTAACCAGAAGGTTAAAGGATCAATATAGGGTCAGGAATACAAACATGTATTCCTGACCCTATAGTTTTAACACGACCATCTAGATCCCCTGGGCCCCTCATGCCTCCATAAATATAGTTATATATCTTACTGTATTCAATCCTGAAGCTGTAACTCTGCATGCTTTTTGCCTCAGAAAAACAAGCATTCTGCTGACATCATCAGAAGTAGTAGCCTGATCCAATCATAGTGCTTCCCCATAGGATTGGCTGAGACTGACAAAGAGGTAGATCAGGGGCAGAGCCAGCATGATTCAAACACAGCCCTGGCCAATCAGCATCTCCTCATAGAGATGAACTGAATCAATGAATCTCTATGAGGAAAGTTCAGTGTCTGCATGCAGAGGGAGGAGACACTGAATGTTTGGATGCATTTTAGGCAGCCATGACCCAGGAAGGATCTCTAACAGCCATCTGAGGAGTGGCCAGTGAAGTTATCACTAGGTTGTAATGTAAACACTGCATTTTCTCTGAAAAGACCGTGTTTACAGCAAAAAGCCTGAAGGTAATGATTCTACTCACCAGAACAAATTCAATAAGCTGTAGTTGTTCTGGTGACTATAGTGTCCCTTTAATTGCTCCTATTAGACCTTTTATTATTAAAATAATGTAATTATTCTCAGTTTGACAGATGCTCCTGTTACTTTCCCTGTAAAACCGTCCGCCTGTCTGTTCCTCTCCAAATAATGTATTTCTAAAGAAAACATTGAGCTTTAACCTCATTAGGAAAGTAAGGAATTTAGAAACACTGCAGTCACCATAACAACTTCACCTAAATCTTAAATCTAAGTGCCAGTGGGCCCCCATGTGCTCTCTTACCTTAAGGGGTTAATCCATTCTTGAATGGTTTAAAGCCAAAGGGTTGTCTCCAGTGCCGATCTCAGTTCCCCCTCGGTGGTATCCGGTTTCTGAATCTGTGTTACAGGAAGCGTTGAGTGGCTCCAGGCAGATTAAGTGGTTATAGTGCCTAAACAGTTCATCCTAATTGTTCATCACTAGGGCCCGAATTATTGTTATCATGTTGTTATAAATGATCGTAAATAAAGCAATATTCATAACCCAAGATAAACTAGATTTATTCGCTGAACAGTGAGTGGTATGTTCTGCAGTAGACTGACCTTCAAGTCCTCTAGGTCCAGGTCTGTACGACGCCTTGATTATTACAGTTTCCTAAAATAAGCCACATTGTCCATTTATTGTGCTGTTTGTCTGTATGTCCTGTGTGTTAATCATCCTTTCATTTTATAATCTTCATCTACCTCCATCTAACCTTACTGTTCCAACAGAAACCCTTTCCTTGAAGTTCGACTTAGACCCACCGTTACAAACGACAGATCTGCGCCCCTTGTGAACTGAACCTCCAGACTCCCTGCACAGAGACTGATTCTGCTTGGTCCGACCTCCAGTAGAGGTTCCTCACGCTGGTGAATTAGTTTGAACCAAGCAATTATAAGGGGACTAGGGTCTGCATGACAGCAATTTGGTTATACAGTGCCAGGAAGCACCTTTGTGTCTCGAAAATGGGTGGGATCAGACTTTTTTTTTTTTAAATATATTTTGGCAGTTAAGACTTCTGCAATAAATAGTTTTAACTCCTGTCCAGGCTGTAGGTAAGGCCATGCATTTTATTTTTATTATAATAAGCGCTTTACCTCCATACCATGGCATCTTGTGTGAGAATTAGGGGGGAACTATTAATTGACTAGTCTTCCCCCTCACAATGCCTACAAAATGTAAATAGAAATCTCACATCTTGTGTTTTTATTCCAGTGATTGCCGGTTATATTATATAAGGGTTATATACACAACCATTTTTGGAATCCAGAGGTTCCTTTAAAAAAGAAATATTAGAAAATAATTGAAGTGTCTTTTATGAGACACGCATAGGTCCAGACCTACTTATATAATATATAGACTTTATTTAATGGATTCAAATTCTATAGTTTGGGATGTGCTTTCTTAGCATTGAGGGATGTTCCAGCTTTTACCCTCAGGCCTTGACAAACCATAATGCAGCATGCCATTTGCACATTAATACTTTGGGGGTCACCGCTACCCTAGCAAGAGATTAGGTCCAATTCCAAGCGAGATTGCTCGATGTCCGCATGCTCTTAGTTGGTGAGTGAGGGTAGAGCTTGGAGGGGCTGGCCTCTCCACCATTATATAACATTTAAATTTATTCTATCCAATCATATATTTGTAATAAAGCTTGGTTTATAGAATCTCATTTTTATAGTAAGCTGCACTTGTTTGATGGAAACACATGCCAAAGAGGGTCTGCAATGCACGTGCAGCTCGGAGTTTAATATTAGAATGATCTTTAACTGTAAATGCATAAGCTTTAAAAAGAAAATATGTGTATGTATATTTATATAAAATGTGTGTGTGCGGAGATTTATAAAATAAACACCTTGTAGAACAATAAAGAATGAGCTAGATTACATTAACAGATCTCAGAGGTCTATAATCACTGGAAGCGATAGGCACTTAGATGGGCCAGGAATTAAAAGGTTTAGGCCATGGTGGCACATTATCTTACTAAATAAAACATCCAATGGTTAGGGCAGGGTAGCCAAATGTTCCAACTCTCTTTGCTAAAACCTGTGTGTGTTTACTGTCATTACGTGTTCTGTTAAAGCAGCTTGGTGATATTCAGATTAAAAGACCACTATAGGCACCCAGACCACTTCAGCTCAATGAAGTGGTCTGGGTGCCAGGTCCATCTAGGGTTAACCCTGCAGCTGTAAACATAACAGTTTCAGAGAAACTGCTATGTTTACACTGGTGTAAATCTAGCCTCTAGTGGCTGCCTCACTGACAGCCGCTAGAGGCGCTTCCGCGATTCTCACTGTGAAAATCACAGTGAGAAGACGCTGACGTCCATAGGAAAGAAATGTTTTCCTATGGACTGATTGAATGCGCACGCAGCTCTTTCTGCGCATGCGCATTCTGCGTTGCTGTCAAAAGAGGGAGGAGAGTTCCCCAGCGCAGAGGGAGCCCAGCGCTGGAGAAAGGTAAGTGATTAACCCTTTCAGCCCCCTAGAGCCCGGCAGGAGTGGGACCCGGAGGGGGGGGGCATACAAAGACCCTATAGTGCCAGGAAAACGAGTTTGGTTTCCTGGCACTATAGTGGTCCTTTAAAGAGAGGGATACCTGCTACCCCCCCCAGGGATGTGGACCTGCGGTAACAAACTTGCAGCCAGGGCGTAAATAGTGAGTTGTGTTTTATTAATGGGGCACTTGTAGCACTATAACCACTGCAATCAGCTGTAGCGGTTATTCTGCTATGTATAAGGTTGTCTGGCATCCCCTGGCTTTATGTCAAACTAACTAACTGCTGCTGAGAAACCATCCCGTTCCACAATGTTAACACATTACAAAATGCTGGGTTAACCAGCCTGTCCCAGATTAGATCCACACTCGATAATAGTGCTGTTTGGGGGTGGGCTATTATTTCAGGAGCGCCTTGTTTCTGTTAAGCTTCAGTTTAGTGTGACCTAAACAGAGGGAAGCTAGCGATCGACATGTACCACCATAACCACTACACCAGGGCACACCTTGTACCATAACCACTACACCAGGGCACACCTTGTACCATAACCACTACAGCAAACTATAGTTCTTGATCTTGGAGTTTTCCTTTAAATTATAAAAAAAATAATCAGTAAATCAAGACAATTTACAACATTATTCTAATCAAGCAGCATTTTCATTTGTCTGGGAGCGGTATTAAATGATTATTTAAATTCACCCTGCAGTGTTCTTTGACATTTTTGCCTCCTTTTTTTTTTTGTTAAATGCGATTTCAGTCAAATACCTTTTTTTTTAATACAAATAAAAATACTTGCCTCTGAGTGTCTGTTTGGAAGAGGATTTCCACCTGCAGAGCTGTTCCCAGGACCCTTTTAGAAGTGAGATCCTATCCAATGGTGCCTCCTACTCCCCACCATTTGTGTAATGCAGGACACCCCTGCTAGTCCTGCATCTCATGCGCAGTTCGATGTGGGCCAGACTCTCCCAGTACCCAAAGCCATCAACATTCTTCTTCTCCCAGGATTATGCAGAACTTTATATGAGCTGTGCCAGGTTAATAATTCATTACAATACAATTTTTTTTGTACAGAGAACGTAAAGTCTATCTCCCTGTCATGCCAGCAGCAGTAGGAGGGCGGACATCGTGTGCCAGAAGAGCTCCTGTTTTTGCCAAACTGCTCAATGCTTTGCCAAAAACTGTTGAGGTTATGGTACTTTGTGTCCCTTTAAACTCTTTGTTGGGGAGCAGATATGAAGACTACCCAAATTTGTTTCTCATCACACACTGAAGTTAAATTGTGTTGGAGTCACTGCAGTACCTACCTACCTGCACCTTGACCTCTGCCACAGTGCTGGCAGCAGATACTCCGCCGTCTGTATGTTTCCTAACGCAGTGACGGCTAGCCTTGCCATAGCACAGAATCACAGGAAATTTGGCAAACGTCTAGGGAGGCAGCGTTACCCACTCATTCCACAGAGCCAAACAAGAAAACCAGGAAGTCACATGTCAAAAAAACCATTCTGTTGCATTTTATTGAACGCTCATTGCACATGTACCCTACTTCTCTAAATAAACATTAAAATAAAAACAAGGGAAAAAAATAAAGATTAGTCTAAAACCAATAAACCCCTAATGCCGCTTTACATCTCTTTGGCAACAATAACATACGTTTGTCATTTTCTCTTCATTGAGTTACCCAAGATGAATTGTACAAAAATAGCACATACTGTGTACAGTGTTCAGAGTGCACTGAGCGAAGTGAAGCTGAGGATGCTGGGAATGTGCGGCCTCTCCAGCTACGATCCATGCTCCAACTTGTTCCTCTATGAACTGTAACATCAAATTCTTCAACAAATTACACCGTGGGGGCAATTCAATAAGCAGTGAATTCACTAGTGCAAAGCAGGGACTTGTTTATTTTTTTTCAATTTTGCCCAACATTTTAAAACTCGTCTTCATATTGCCAAGTGACGCCTTGTGTGAAGCACGCTGGACTACAACTCCCATCGGTGTCAACAAGACAATATAACTTCAAATAAGCAACCCCCTCCCCAGATTGTAAGGCACCCGGCACCTTGAGCTAAGCTATGACAGCTGCCCATATAGAAAATGTTTCATTCCGCCTCCCAGGGGAACATCCACATCTTAATCACCAGCACAGATTATCAGGCCAAAAAAGCCAAAATGAAAACACAGCTGGACTGCAGATTATTTCTACCTCGGATATTTCGGCCTAAAATTGTAATTTTGTTTTTACTTTCAGACTGTTCACACTTCAGTAAATAATCCTGCATGACTTTGTTTTAATGTGTAAACACTTTTGCCCTTCCCACTACGCCATTACACATCGCACTCAGATGTGATCACCGCCTGCCGTTTATTTCAATTTATGTATCGGAGCAGCTGGGAGATGATGTCTGTATGTGGATGATGGAGGAGAGGTTTGTCTGCATAAATAATTTGTGTATTAAAACAAACCGCTCAGTGACTGTAACAGCTGATCTATGATGGGGGAAGTGGTCAATGTACAGAAGGAAGGACAGGTTTGTAGGGGTTGAGAAAAAGTAGTCTGACAGGTAGGTACTAAGGCTTTCCAAACGCTCTCCAATCTCTGGGTTATTTGGTGCCAGGTATTACACGTATTCACTGGCAAAGCAAGTGAGAAGTGGCTGGCAGTGATGGGCAGATTGCTCCAGTTACTCGGCCCACTAGGAAATTCTATTTAACCAGTGTCCGAGTTAGTGAAGGGATAGCAGGAAATCAGCTCTCTCTCCCCTAGGATCCAATCCATGTCGGCGTCACCTTTAGTAAAGGCATATTGCTGAGAGAAAGACTATTTGGAATACTGTGTATCCAGACCGCATTTCCTAACCTCACGGGGTCGATCATAAGAGTGGAGGGATCTCAATGTATATCATCTGCCATCCCCTCGTATCTAATTAAGTTGGACACACCTAATTAAACCTACCACTAAAGGGACATTCCAGTCCTATAAAGCTGCCAATTTCAAGAGAAATCCACTTTTTCAATTGCCGTTAGTTGCACCCCCTTGACGGCCCCCTTGAGTTTCCTGCCTTACTCGTTCATAATACTTATTATAGAGAAGCACTGGTTTCAACCGCAGCATGCGCCATGTGTCCTAGTGAGAACCATCTAACAGGATACAAGTAATCAGTATTGATAATGTCACAGGAGGGAATCTGACTACAACAAGGAGGCTCGCGATTTTTAATGGAGAAATGGGGACCCAGTAAACTAAAATCATTAACCGCATGTGTCAGTTTTTGGGGTCCTAGCATATCTTGCAAAGACCCCGAAAGTGACAGATCCTGTGTGGGGTGCAGGAGAATGTAAGTTTTACTTACCTCAAACTGTCCCCCACGACCGCCGCCATCTTCGTCTTGCTAGTCTCTTCAAAATTGACTTCAGGGCTCCGCCTTTTGTCAAACTCAGACTTTTCCATAAGACAAAGTAGTCCCTACTTTATGTTCAGACATATTTGGATTGAGTTGAAATTTTACTGAAATTCCAACACAATCAATGAGTATTTCATAAAGAATATATCCTTATAAAATATTGAAACATGACAGATCTGCTTTAAGAGCACATACAATTATTATTATTTTATAATTGTAGTGTGATCCACTGCAAGCTCCTTCATGGCAGGACCTCCATCCTATACAGAAATGTGTTTAATCCTATTTAGGAATGAGTCAACATAAAGTTGCTCAACAAAATGGCTTTGTGTGCCAAGCATTGCCCTCCTGAATAACGCAACTAACATTTATTACAGGAGGCAAGGCTTCTGGGCCGAGACCGACGTAGGAAAAATAAATTCCTGAATACACTCCATAGTTTTGGTTTTATATATTTATTGGATTTATCCTCCAAGATTTGTTTATAGCAGAAGTTAAATATCGAGGGATATTACCACCAATCATATATATAGACTATATATCTAGGCTTTGTAGTGGTGACATAGATGTGACACCTCTTGCCAAAGTAAGACAGGGGCTGGACAGGTTGTCAATCAAATGATAGCCACCTATAATGTATTGAGATGTTAAGTTCCCATTCTGTCGAAACATTCAATGGACCATAGACAATCTCTCACGCTGCAATACTTTAAATGTACTGCAAAAAACTGTAATAGTGAGAGCACATTAATGTTACAGCAGCCACGGTGGGCAAGATTACCAACATGCACAAGCAATTTAGCAGGTGTTAGACAGAGGAGAACTATCCTATGAGATAGACATCTGCTTTACAACTGCAACCGCCGCAATGCTTTACCAGCTTCAAGGCTGCCACAATATCATAGATGTTGCAATTGTAAAAGCTGGGGACCTACGTTTTGGCCATCCCTGTTGAAGATGGATCGTCCAGACTTATGGAACATAAATGGAAAGGAGAGCAGAAATTAAGTTGATCCCTGGGTATTCTGTGTGGAGGTTTGGTGATAAAGTGCAATCGCTGGCAATCATGTCAAAGGCTACGCGTTAATGTGAGAAGAAGATCTGTCTTGGAGAAATGTTTACGTTGATGAAATTCCGGTGTGACAAGGACAACACCACAGCACGAACCGCACCTTTACTATGATAGTTTGTGAGATGTTTAAAGAGATAGAGTGATGTTGGTGCAATGCAAAGATAACTATGTTTGTAGATGTGTAAAACAGTCCTGGTGATATGAAGGTCATTGTAAAAATAAATCCTTTGTACAGTTAGCTTTACGCCTTCGATTACAGTATATACACTGGGTCATACTGCTTCTCCGCAGCTCTGAACACCCACAAACCCCAGGACTTGGAAAGATAAATCGTTCTTTTATAATCTGTTTACAAAAAAATAAATATTCTCACACATCCATCTATGTAACCTATATAGACATACATTGCAATATGCCATTATGTACTATGGAGAATGCAAGATCCTGATACATATATTAAATGGCCCCGAAGGCGCAGTCAGTTTTAAAACGTGAGCACAGGTAAATGGACCATGAATAGCGGCGTCCAGAGCTACACTGTACATGGAGCGATACAGCACGTGGCTGCGATATACCAAGCCACTAGTCCTTAGTTTTCACTTCAACTGAGCGTGATAAGACAGGAGAAGGTGGTCTATCGGTTATATACAGAGTGAGGACTAGTAGTCAGAAGATGGAATAAATAGGGTTATTACAGCATAAATCCGTTCAGATTCAACATTAACTCCAGTCATTACAATATATGGATATATCAGTGCTTTTCAAAGTTAATGACAGTAGAAAGGTTTGTTCGACCAGAATTTTCCAAACTACGTGTGTCACTCGCTCCGGGTATAAGAGTTAACGACAAGCGCACAGGAGGTTAGACACATTTTTGAAGCCAAGCCCATGAACTGTCGGTTATGGACACACCGTCACAGTGTCACAGTCACAAAGCAGATTCAGTGACACCGAGGGGGTTCCAGGCCGAACGGCATCCAGACATAGACCAAACTGGAGGAGAACCATAATAATGACGATTTGCAGACAGTCTATTAGCTGCACAGACACCAATAAAATCCAAAGAAAAACTTTGTTTCCCTGCAAAGGACTCTGTCTGAAAGAAGATACGTGAGACACATACAAACCACATTCACCCGCATCCACATACAGCATTGTGTAGGCATATATAGATATGTGCACGCACACACACGTAACTCGTTCTACAGATACACAGGTCCCATGCTTTCTGGAGCACAAACCAAAAAAACAGGTGTGCACTCCCAGACAATTTCCAAAAATAAAATAAAAATGTAAGAATGCCCTGAACAAACTGGCAGTCACACGCAATGCATACAAAACGGCTGAGCATGTAGCAGTGGTTGGGTCACGGACAGAGTTTGTGGACAGCAGCAAACATGAATTAAACCTCTTCCTTGGAATCCCCACTCCTCAGCATGCGTTGTTCGGTCCTGAGCTTCAGGCATCTAATGTGAGCCCCAAACTGAAATCTCACACCCGTCCCCCAGAATTGGTGCTCCCTAAAAAGAAATCACAAAGATATCATCAAAATGTGAATATTCAATGGATCTCCTTTTTTTAAAGTGGAAATGTGATCTACAGGGCTACTCGTGTTTAATAAATTAATGGATATTTCTGTCGTTTTTCATTTTTCAGACAGGGTATTTGTACTCTTCTATTTTTTTATTTTTATTTATTTATTTTAAAAATTCTTTATTTTGTCGTGCATGTAAAATACAAAGAGACAAGCAATGCCACAACAGCTATTGCCAGCTGAGTAATCAACAGTTAGGGATACTTGTATGGACTCTAATAACATTGCACATTTTAATAAATATTGTAGGATAATCATCGGATAAACGAACATGTCAGCTACTAGACCATGCGTGTGTGAGTAAGAGAGATCATACATAACAAAGGGAAACATTAGCTTGGCTCACAGATTGGAATCATATTTTAGTCAAAGATGGGGCCAAGGTCAGGCTAGGACACAGCAGTAATATACTGAGCTGCTTACACCTGTCGTAGTACCTGAGCTGAGCACACCTGTCATAGCACCCGAGCTGAGCACACCTGTCGTAGTAACTGACATCACATGCGGTTAATAAAAAAAAGATCAACCGCATGTTTCCAACTAGTAGCCTGGCAACATGCTACGCTAGGTAAAAATAAGAAAACTGACTGTAAGAATCTTAGAGCAGAGCTATGAGAAATAACTGCAACTAGTTACCGTTGGGTAGGTATGATAGTCCTGTGTAGCTCTCTATAAAGTGTACAAAAAAGATGTAATTGCATAAGGCAGGAAGCAGAGGGGATTCTATAACCAGACGACATGGCACTATGTACAATTTGCCTGCTTCTTAGCCAATTCCAAGAAATGGTAAGGATCCAGAGTATGCTATTGTGCCGTGTCAGGAGGTCACGCCTTCTCTTTTGTTCTGTGTCACCCTGAGCGGATGCCGAGAGTGGTGAGCAGGCGATGACTGCTTGCAGAATATCCCTGGAAGCCACATAATTTGGAGGTAAGTCGCCCATCCTGGATCTTTGCCCAGAAGCGTGGGTGTCGAGTTGAGCACATCTTCGGATGGGGTCCCTGTCCAGAGCTGGAAGAGGGTGCAGGCATACCCACCACCTCTGCAGGTGGAGATTGAATGGGGGGTCTGCTGTGTATACGCCTCCAAAATGCCTGGAAGATCCGGTCAAATTGTGCGTTGTAGCGATCCTTCCACCGCTAAATCTCTGAGCCCTCTTGGTGCTGTGGAGTCTGTGGCATGGACGCCATCTTAGTCGCCATGCGGTCTGTGGCTTGCGAGGGGAGATCTCTGCTGTAGGTAAGTATGTTTCCCCAGCGTGGACCGGGATATCCCCCACCGATCCACAGGGGGGATGCAGGGCTTTAGGTGAGCTGCTGTTTAGATCAGGCCCCATGTCAGGGGAGCGTCTCCCCCGGACACTAGGCCGCAAGCTACACCAGGCTTCATGCTCTGATATTCGTATCGCTCAACAGACTTTTGTAGATCTGCAAGCTCCCACTTGTTTCGGGAGCAGACCACCGTCTTACAAGCCTGGAAATATTACGCTTTTAGGCAGTAAGTGCTGAAAATTTGCTCATCAGCACCAGAGCTCTCACAAGACACATCTGGCCATCTTGGCTATCAGGCCTCGACCCCCTCCTCCCTATTTTCTTTTTTAACAGCTTGTGCTGAATGGGTTCCGGTGACTGTAAGGCGGCGCAGCCATAACTCATTATTTAAAAATGGTAAAATGAGTTGCTTAGTGAAGAAACTCCAGTGTGATTTAAGAAAGGGTTTAAATGGAATGTTTCAAGATACAATAAACTGAGCTAGCAACGTAAACGTTTTATTATTAAACGATTACGTGTTATAAAGCCTCTGTGTGTATTATTTTGTATATACCTCTGATCACTGGATATAATGTGCGCCCATTTTCTGTGCAGACAACCATCTTTAAGCCCTTTTATGCGACCCTGGTGTATATATGATTACAACCATTGCAAATGAAATTCCCGGCAGGGAGATTTAGAGATCGCACAGCGCAATGCTGCTCACTGTACAGGCTGCCCTCTGGAAGTGCTCCTACCCGGTCAGAGACCAGAAGGGGACCTTCCGAGGTGTCTGCTCCACAGACAGCTCACCAGGATAACTGCTGGACCACCTCACTGCAAAAAAGTAAGCTATATGTGGGGAGGCTGAACAGGAAATTACAGCCTCCCCACATACAATCACCCCCCCTGCACACCCTCACCTTGTCATTCAGCCCCTCCCCCCACACACTCACCCTGTCACATCACTCCCTCCCACACACTCACCTGTCACATCACCCCTTCCCCCCACACACTCTCCCTGTAACATCACCTCATTCCCCGCACACACTCACCCTGTCATTCAGCCCCTCCACCCACACACTCACCCTGTCACATCACTCCCTCCAACACACTCACCTGACACATCACCTCCTTCCCCGCACACACTCACCCTGTCATTCAGCCCCTCCCCCACACACTCTCCCTGTAACATCAGCCCATCTCCCACACACTCACCTGTTATATCACCTCCTTCCCCGCACACACTCACCCTGTCACATCACCCCCCCCACACACAGTAACCTTGTTACAATCACCCACACACTCGCCCTGTAAACATAAGCCCAGTCCCTCACATGCACATTTACCCTGTCATATGACCCCTTCTCACACACAAACTCAGTCACCCTGCCATAGTCACCACCTCCACCACACACCTTGTAATATCATCCTCCAACACACACTCACTCTGTCATATGACCCCCTCACAATAACTACTCACAGTCACCATGTCACAGTCACCCCTACACTAACCCCTCACGCACAGTAACATTGCCAAAGTCACTCTGTCACAACCACCCTGCCACAGGCACAACCCCACAGAAAGTAACCTTCATACTCAAACACACACAGCACCATTGTAAACACAACGCACACAGCAAGATTACAGGAAGCCTCCCCTTATACATATAACACACTGCAAGCAGCTCCCTCCACACACAGAGATACATGTGCTCCCAGACACAGATATGCATTGCAGGAACAGTCATGGATACAGATACAGATGCACAAGGATACTCACTACCATGCACATACACACTACACAATGCAAGACATGCACACACAGGTACAAATACACACTGTGACTGTGACTGTATCTGTCAGTGTGTCTCTGTACATCATGTGTTTGTGTATGTACGTTCATGTCTGTATCGAGGGTATATATGTGCATGTATCAAAGATTATATATGCATGCATAGCTATGTGTGAATCCAAAGTGGCAACATGGCTGCAATATGAGGGTGATATGATATGGGTAATGTCATGGTAATGTGGCAATATTTACAATATACATAGGGATATTTATACATACACACACACAACTAAGACCTGAGTGCAGTTAGACAATGTATAGTGAGAGGATTATAGCATTTGTGAGGAATAAAGTCTTTGTTACATACTGAGAAATATTATTTATTTACCACTCTGCTTTCCTGTTAACTCATTAATTGGCAAATTATTTTTTTAAAGTTTTTCTGTCTAGACAAAATCTTTGTTTTTGGTTTTTATTAATTAATGTGCTATCTAGGCATACTGAAACGAAAAATACATTTACACATTAATTTCCAGGACACACAAAATACTCGGATTCTAGGGGGGTTTTCCTGCAAAGTGAAGGGGTAAAGCCTTTCTGACCAGAACAGAATAAAACTTTGCTGGTACCGATTCCGAAATCCTGGCATCTTAAAAAAATACATGAAGCTTCTGACCAAAGAAGACTAAAGATGGCAGAGGCAAAGGGTAAACAGAGAGTTGGCTATTAACATACACACACACGCAATATATATATATATAAATAAAAATCAAAATGCACTCACAGGTCTTCTGGTTAATAGGAAAACTGGTGCTTTAATAAATCATCAGTGATGTACAAAAAAAATCAATCGACGTTTCGACCCTGCCGGGTCTTTTTCAAGATCTTGAAAAAGACCCGGCAGGGTCGAAACGTCGATTGATTTTTTTGTACATCACTGATGATTTATTAAAGCACCAGTTTTCCTATTAACCAGAAGACCTGTGAGTGCATTTTGATTTTTATTTTTGTTTATATATTTGACGCCAACAATTTGCACCCAGGCATGTGAGTTAAAAATGTATATTTTTTTGGAGGTGAGTGCCAAGCGTTCACCTATATATATATACACACACACACACACACACACACACACACACACACACATTATATACATATATATACACACACATACAGACACGCATTATATATATATATACACACACACACACACACACACATTATATACATACACTTACATTATATAGATATACACACACACACACACTATATATATATACACACACATACACACGCATTATATACATACACATACATTATATAGATATACAAACGCATTATATACATATATATATATATATATTTGTGCTCGGAATCTCTATTATGTTAATGGAATGTAGAGGAGGAGCAAAGTTGGTTGAGGTTGTCCCGAAACCAACATACGAGTAGGCCTGTAAAAAGAGGGCCCACAAAGAGAAATGTGTAAAGGAGGGTGTAGGTGGGCGGGGTCAAAACAGCTTGAACGGCAAAGGAAAGTAGGGGGGTAGGGTTTATAAAGGGTCATAACTCCTCCCACAAATTCAGGCCAAATGGACTTTCAACATATATACACACACATATTATATACATATATACATACATGTCATAGGTTAAGCTCTAACGGTTCCTTTTCACCAGGCTCATTACAGACCATAAGCACGATTGCAAAAATCAATTTTTTCCTAAAACCTTATATACTGGTTCCTTATACTTAGGATTCGTATGTTTTTAGGCTCTACTACATTTCCTTCAAACAGTCTCCAGGAAGTGGTATCCCAGTATCCTGTATTACTGTATCAGGTAAGAAGATTTACCAGTTGCTTTGTCTTCCCCTTGAGGCCTCATTCAGCCTCCACAGCCTCATTCAGCCTCCCCACCCCCCCAACGTGGGTTCTAAACGGGCCAGGGCTAAGATTCTTCACTACGATTTCAACAACAATCACCTAAACCTTACACCACTTTGCTACTACTAATTTTAACGATGCATTGTTTGTCTCTCATTTCTATATATCATTACTTAGACCTGCGTCATTACCGCAGTTTTGCCAAGTTCTACGCCATCAACCACCAACAGCCTACCTGGTATCCTGCATTTCAGTACCAGGTATTGTTAATCTTACTCACTAAGGCCTCACTTCGCCTTCGTATCATTTAAATTTCACAATTGTGGGAACCCAGGGGCTTGTCTCTAATTTCGGACCAACGTTCAGGTCCCTCAGCTTACACAGGTTCTTACGTTACAGTGTCATTGATACACACCTATCCATACGTTCAACATTTTTACACCAGGCATACCAGTGGCACGCCTCAGGCCCACTAGCGTCTATCTTACCCTTAGGATACCTTGACCGGACCTGTTCCCTTAAGAAGCAAGAAGATATATTGAAGTCTTCCTGTGCCTTGTCCAAAGGAATAGGACAAATACTCAAGGTTAGTATCTACATACGGTCAAGTACACCATTCAAAGAGACAAGCCCCATCAGGCATTTAGGTTAGGCACTGGCCTTAGCTATCCTAAGTAAATACACTGGTCCCGTGAGGTCTACTCCCCACCTCAACACGGAGGTTCAGCCCCACGACCAAATCCTAGTTAGCCACCTCGTTCGCCCTTCTTTAGGGCTTCCCATGTCACGGCCACACATTTTGAATCTCTTACGGTCACCGAGAGGCCAACATCCTGCCACCACGTTCAAGTGGCCACGAATTACCTCGGCCCAAACCATAGGTAGAGGCTCTCACCGCCACCTGTCACTTGATTCTAGGTAAATTCTTCACATCGCCACTAGTTAGCAGGCCAGTTCTCCGAAGGTCTCATCCCTACCTCCATGATACCCTACTTATCCAAATTCATTATTCCTGTTTCAGAATGTCACAAGAATCTATCCCAATCATCGATCTGCCGTTGGACGAAATACCCAGCACGGCAGTCAGGCCTGGGTCTCCAGAGGAATCCCTCACCCTTTCTACCACCAGATCCCTGAGATATTGGACCATTCCTAAAATTTCAGCAGAGCTCAGACTCAGGGGTATCCCCTTTCCAGCCAAGGCTAGAAAGGCAGAACTATACAGGCTCCTGACGGCACAGGCCAATGACCCGAGGAATGGCACTAGTTCACAAGGGCCACCAGTTAACAACTCAGATCCCACTCAGAAGACCCTGGCTGCTATTTTGGACAACCTCCAAACGATCAACAACAGGCTGCTGAAAGTGGAATCGGCCATAGCCACACCAGGTGACTTGACAGGCCCTCCCTTGGTGGTCTCTGCTGTACAGACTGGCATACCCCTCATTTCCCTCCCCCACCAGCCACTATCACTGCCCTATACGTCTCACCGGCCCACTCTGTTCCAGCTTCCATAAAGAAGGAAATTCTTGATGGAAAGGATGTTAATCTAGTGTCTCTACTCATAGCCTTCCAAGACATCCTAGAGAACAGAGCTTGTAATTACGGTGACATATCAGTAGTCTTAAAAGCCAGAGATCCACAACTTAATAAGAAACTTTCCATTCCCCAGTTTGTCATCGCCTTTGGCATTTATCGTGTTGTTATCTGCACGGTGTACCCACATAGGACGGAAGAGCTTGATTTATACATGCACAAGGTGGTTGACTTAGGCATCAAGTACGGAGGGTCCTCATTTTATGACTATAACAAATCAGTGTCGGCCGAGGCAGCTACTCATCTGGCACAGTTCAACATAAAAATCGACTGGTGCCAGAACTGTTTTGCCGTCACTTTGCCGGTTTGAGGCCCCTGTCCTGTGCCTCCTGTAGTTCCACTTCTTACTACACCGACTTGTGCCCTTGCGATGCAGACCCTTCCACTTCCACCTCCACTTCTCACCACTCCTTCACCCCACACACAAGCCAGGAAGGCAGGCAGAGAGACAAGCTGGGCAGACCCATTTCATTCCTGGGCAAGGCGCAGGTGTGCAATAACTTTAATGCGGGGGCATGCAGTTACAGTGCATGCGGGTTGTTGCACATCTGCTCCATTTGCTTCAGAGCTCACACCAAGACCATGTGCCTGGCTCGACTGTCACTAAGACATGAGTAACCAGGGTTTACATTGACATCCTGGATTTCTATCTGTATTCACACCCAGTTAGGCATTTGGTAGTTTTTCTGATGACCGGTTTCTCACAGGGGTTTTCACACGTGCCTTATTGCCATCCCCACAGGTATACTTGAATGCCCTAAATCCTATTATCTGCATCCTATGACTCGCTTATGGTGGACCACCTTCTGTCCACAATCAAGGCTCGTATCATGTTCAGCTCTTGCTCATCTTATACAAATACTCCAATAAAAAACGTTTGTTTATTAACCTCACTGCACCTCATTTCTTCCTCCATTCCCAGCATCAACTCTCTCATACCCGCTGAGGAGTTCTCACTGTAATATGCAGGGCCAGATTAAGAGCCCAGTGGGCCTGGTGCTGACAATTCTGACGGGCCTGATTACAGAATCATATCGACCAAAAACAGTAAAACACTCATAAGCATCATGTATCTGATGGAGATGGTGCTGGAGAGAAAGAAAACAGCAGCTATAAGAAAACACATACCCTAGGCTAATCTCTCTCTAATTTATGTTTTCAACTTTCAAGTAAATCCATAACCCCTAACAGCAACGTCCAATCAAGCAGGAAGTCAATGGGCACGATAAAAGGGTTTGCCACTGACACAAATCACGTAACCTGCCAAAACGGGCAAACATGCCCAAAAAGAGGACATTTCTGCTCAAAGAATTAGAAGGCCAGCCTGACATGAATGCATGTCAGGCTGCCTGCCAATCATGCAGCTGGCCAACTAAGGGCATACTATGCAGACAACACCCTGAGCTTGGCATAAATGCATCTAATGATGCGCTCACTCAACGCTTTCTAAGGACTGTCCCCTAGCACTCGCTGGTCCACTTGTCTCCTTACCTTCTTACTAGCAGGCAGAAGATCCTGGTATATGGTCTGGGACAGAGTAAAGCCAAATGTAGTGAGTGTAGAAGAAAGGGAACATGCCACAGTGTTAGAGAGACCAAAGTCAGCATTACCTTAAAGGATCACTATAGGGTCAGGAACACAAACATGAATTCATGACCCTATAGTATTAACACCACCATCTAGCCCCCCCTGGACCCCTCATGCCTCCATAAATATAGCAAAATCTATATTCAAGCCTGAAGCTGTAACTCTGCATGCTGTTAGACTCATAAAAACAAGCAGTCTGCTGACATCATTAGAAGTGGTGGCCTGATCCAATCACAGTGCTTCCCCATAGGATTGGCTGAGACTGACAAAGAGGCAGATCAGGGTCAGAGCCAGTATGATTCAAACACAGCCCTGGCCAATCAGCATCTCCTTATATAGATGAATTTCATTAATGAATCTCTATGAGGAAAGTTCAGTGTCTGCATGCAGAGGGAGGAGACACTGAATGTTTGGATGCATTTTAGGCAGCCATGACCCAGGAAGGATCTCTAACAGTCATCTAAGGAGTGGCCAGTGAAGTTATCACTAGGATGTAATGTAAAGACTGCATTTTCTCTGAAAAGACAGTGTTTACAGCAAAAAGCCTGACGGTAATGATTCTACTCACCAGAACAAATTCAATAAGCTGTAGTTTTCTGGTGACTATAGTGTCCCTTTAACTATATTCATTGTCAGCCAGTCCACACAAGTTTTGTTCCCATACATCCCACTTAAGTTTCCATACTTAAGTAAGAGTATGTGAAAAGTAGTTAGAGTTGCCACCTTTCTTGGAAAAACATACCGGCCTTACTAATTTGCATAATTAAATATGTATGGATGACATCACATGATGTAAATCACAAGGAGTGATATAAGAGAAAATGCTGTAAAATCACCAAAAAACTACTTAGTTTGATTCTGCTGTATAGATGGATTCCTCCCAGTGCCCCCATGTCTCCCAGTGCCCTCATGACTCAGTGCCCCCATGTGTCGATTACTCCAGGTCTGTGTTCCTATGTATCAGTGTCTCAGTGACCCATGTCTCCCAGTGTCCCTTAGTGTCTGCCATAATGTCTCCCAGTGTCCCTTAGTGTGTCAGTGTCTGCCATATTGTCTCCCAGTGTCCCTTAGTGTCTCAGTGTCTGCCATAATGTCTCCCAGTGTCCCTTAGTGTCTCAGTGTCTGCCATAATGTCTCCCAGTGTCCCTTAGTGTCTCAGTGTCTGCCATATTGTCTCCCAGTGTCCCTTAGTGTCTCAGTATATGTCTCCTTGCAGCCTTTCCCCCATCCCTTACTTCCCTGAGCTGTAGGCTGTCTCTGCAGGGTGGGAGTTGCTGTCTGGACTCTCTGTAGCTGCACCCCTGCAGAGCAGTGAGTATAGATAGGCAGGGAGAGATATGCTGGAACTTCCTATCCCTGCCTGTCTCCACACACAGCGACCCCTACTGGCCAGTGCTGGTATTGCAGAGTAATCTCTTGTTTATACTGATAAAAAATACCAGCATTTGTATTGCCAGTATAACTGCAATATTGGCACCGCCAGGCAGCCCCAAATACTGGCTGTGCCAATAAAATAAAAGCCAGATGGAATCCCTAAGAGTAGTGTGAAAAAAAAAAAAATTTTTTTTAATTTTTTTTTTTTTTTTAAATCAATGGGCCTATTCCATGGGCCTGGGCCTGGAGCTGCAGCTCCATCAGCCCCTATGTTAATCCGGCCCTGGTAATATGCCAAAATTGACGACGCCATGCAAGCTACTATCTCAGCAGGTAGTAAGGCATGGTTAAGCAAGACAGGTATAACCAGCGCCTTTAAACTGCTATCCATTCACCCTTCACTACGGCACTTGTACGGTGTTAAATGGAGGGATAAGTATTTTTTCTCTACCCGGCTCACGTTCAGGTCTAGGAGCAGCCCAAAGTTATTTGACATCATCACAGAAACCATCTGCGGGCTGCTCCTAAACATAATCAGGTGTCCGTCAGTTAACCACTATCTGGACGGTTTTTGTTGCTTGTACCAGGCTCACATACACCCAGCAGTAGTCACAGCTTCACATCCCTTTTCATTACACTCAGGGTCCCTCTGTCACCAAGCAAATGCTTGGTCCCTCTACCAAGCTCGTTTTCTTGGGCATAGTCTTAGACACCACAACTTTTCAAGCCAGCCTACCACCAGAGAAACTGACTCACATTAGGGACGAAGTTGTCCTGTTCCTACAGAGTGTTGCGTGTGCAGGGTAGGGACTTTAGTCCTCACTGGGGTCCCTTGTCTTAGCGATACATATCATTCCACGGGGTGGGTCTTTTTGTCTCTAAGCTACTTCTTTCGCTCCATGGGGAGCCCGACTCCTGCCCAATCATTCAGGACGATCCGGCCAGGGCAGGTTTACACACGTGGAGTAGATTCCAGGCCTAATGGTACAGGGTCTCTTTGTTCATTCCACCACTTTCAGAGCTCTCACCCACAATTTAAACAGACACAGCAGCACACACAGGGTTCGCAGCCATTTTGGCAACCACTGGTTAGGGATTACTGGCCCACTGAGACGGATGCCTTGCCAGCCTTTAGAGAAACATTCACATTGTTTCATATCCCTGGTGTCCATAACACAGCTGCTGACGCTCTTTCACGCTCTCAATTTCAGGTCTTCTTCCAGGCACCCCCTTAGGCCCACCATCTACCATCCAGGATACCACCACCGTACCACGAGCTAATCCTGGATTAAGCTTTTTCACCCAACACCACTATCACTTACGCTAGGGCACTGACTATTTTTAACAAATTCACTGCAGAGTTTTACTTACAAGGAGACGTTTCCATTAAAACTATGGTGGCTTTTGCCTCCTTCTGTCACCTACACCTTAAATTATCACACAATACCATTAAACTCTACCTTACCGGGGTACAACACCATGTCCTCCCAACCTTCCCTAATCACGCACCTTTCTTAACTTCCTACCCTATCAAGAAAATTCTCAAGGGTATTTATAAGGTTACAGTTCCCCCTGGCACTACCAGATTACTGATAGATGGGCCCATATTTAGGCTTCTAAGCGACCTACTGGACAAATCCCCATTTGACCGTAATACAAATCTGGTCATTAAATCCGCCCATCTTTTTGGCTTTCTACGGTTTCCTCAGACCTAGTCTACATAGTCTTTCTACAGTATCACAGTCAAACGTCAAGGAGATACTGCTCTATGCCTTAAACTTTCTCACCTAAAGAAAGTAGAAGACCACTACATTCTTTCATTACCTTCTACCAAAACCAATCACACTGCTTATCCAACTATCATTCCCCTCTTCCCTACCGAGAATCTTTGGTGTCCAGTAAATATACTGGATATACTCCTGTTGCCTCACCACACGCACTCACCAGAAACTCCACTATTACTACTCCAAGGGCACCCACTCACCACAGCTAAATTCATTTCTCATGTCAGAACCCTACTATCAAGGTTGGGCTACAACCCAGCTTCCTTCTCTGGTCACTCATTTCGTATAGGCGCAGCATCATCAGCTTCAAGCTCTAATACCCCAGTCCACATCATTAAGAGACTAGGACACTGCAAATCCTCAATTTACAATACTTATATACCTCGACCAGAGAGGGAGCTTCGACAAGTTTTCAGAAATCTTGCAATAAAGTGTGTTTACTCTGAATCCTCTTTTTGCCCTCTTTTTATTACAGGCCTACATGTACATTGGTTTCGGCACACCTCAACCAACTTTGCTTCCCCTTCTACATTCCATTACGTATTAGATAAATTCCGAGCACAAGTTGGAAGGCCATTTGGCCTGAATTTGTGGGTGGAGTTATGATCCTATATAAACCCTACCCCCCTACTTACCTTTGTCTTGCAAGCCGTTTGTCCCCACCAACCTACACCCATCTATATTAACAATTCACCTTTGTGGGCCCTCTTTTACAGGCCTACTCGTATGTTGGTTTCGGCACACCTAAACCAACTTTGCTTCCCCTTCTACATTCCATTACGTATTAAATTCCGAGCACAAATATATATACACACACACACACACAAATTATATAGATACACACACACGCATTATATTAATATATACACACACACACAAATTATATAGATACACGCACACGCATTATATTTATATATACACACACACACACACATTATATAGATACACACACGCATTATATACATATATATACACAAACACACATTATATAGATACACACACACACACACACACATTATATATAAATATATATACACAAACACACGCACTATATACACACACATATATATATATACACACACACACACACACACTATAGAGATACACACGCGCGTTATATACACACTCACACACATTATATAGATACACAGACATGCATTATCTATATATACACACACACACAACAAAATAACACACACAGCCATATTATATGTATAGACATATTGGCACAGAGAATGAAACAACTTGAGCAAAGATATTCTATGAAATTCTGCAATATCGGCTCGGTTCATTGTATATGGCACTCAGATAATATTCCTCACCTTGTACAGAGCTCACGTCAGAATCAGCCACTTGTGTAATGGAGAAGCGGGACGGGGGGGTTGGAGACACACTAAACCTGGAGAGTTGCACAGATGGCGCTGGTTTTTGGAGGGGAACAGGGACAGGGAGGCTGTGCACTTCGGAACTCAGCATAGCTGGCGACAGTGAGGTGACAAATACGGTTTTCACGGGTGTGACGGGCAAGTCAGAGTCCCATTGTAATGTTCCACCTGCAAACAAGGAAACCGTATGGAGTGAGCAATGTGGCACTTCCCATCATACTTTACAGACCTCTCTGTGTTAACCCCAGACCAGGCCTCGAGCTACACAATTAGATAAAACATTTACTTGTTTCCTGTGCGATCCCAGGCCACGCTTTGACATGGGAATGTAATGACTTGCTATAAGAGTGCTAGTAGGATACTGCCACCCAGGGGTAGTGGGAGTTTAAGTGCAGGACTTATTTTTGTGTATTTATACTAGTAAGGTACAGGTTGAACTTACTCTCTTCTAAAAGGTGGGGGTCTACTGTTTCCTTGTGTGGGCTCTGCTCCCCCGCTCTCTGTGCAGCGCTGGGCCCGTTATCTGGAGTTGTGTTGGGGAAATCCTGTTCTGCCAGTTCCCTGGTCGGACTCTCCTAAACACAAACGTAGAACACAGTAAGAGTTAAAAAGTTGATAGACAGACAGATATTTGAGCATGTTGAACGAGCATGTTGGAGCATTTCTGGGGACATCTCTTCCCCGCTGACTTACTGATTTCTGGGGACCTCTCCTCCCCTTCTCCTCTGACTTACTGGTTTCTAGGAACCTCTCTTCCCCACGACTTACTGGTTTCTGGGGACCTCTCTTCCCCAGGACTTACTGATTTTTGGGGACCTCTCCTCCTCTGACTTACTGATTTCTGGGGACCTCTCCTTCCCTTCTCCTGTGACTTACTGATTTCTGGGGATCTTGAAGGAGGAAAAGAAACATTGTGTCTGCTCTCTCTGTGCTAACTGACAGGTACAAATGGTGGAGCTTCTAACAATGATTGACTCCAGGGAGCTAAGATGGAGGTGCCCAGATGTAGGATGAGAATTTCTAAATTTAATTCTATTTTTTATAGATAAGTTACATAGTATTCCTAGTATTCCTGGGAAGTTACACTGATTATCAATCTCTTGTTTAACTGCTTGTAAAAGCAAAAGCATCTAAAAATGAAGATTTGTTTAAAAGTTTAACATACAGAGATACAATCATACGTTGGTCATCTACCTTTAATAATGAACTAACCTGATCAAACAAGTAGACAGTGACGTCATCGTAGAAAGAGACTGCTTTCTTTTTCCGATCGACCTCTGGACAGTGGGTCTGGGGCACAAAGTTGGGCAGCTTTAGAAGGCTGCGGAGGTGCCCAGAGCTGCCATTTTCAGTGATGATTATAGGCACAGCCCCGTGTTCCTCCTCGCTCTCCTCACTGTGTTCCTGGATGTTATAGCAGCGAAGCTCTTCATCTGATTCATCACTGTCATCACTTTCTTCATCCTCATCCTCATCTTCTATAGTTGGAGACTCACCAATCCGGCCCTCCTTTCGAGGAAGTGGAGGAGAGAGGCATTTTGAAAGATGGGTGGCTCCGTGGGCTTCTCTGTGTAAAGATATCGCCTTTTCTTCTTGTAGCCCAGTGGTGAGGGTAATAATGCCTGATGCCCCTTGTTTGACAGAACATCCTTTGGTCAAGGAAATCTGCACAGGGGACAATGTGAAGGTACTGTGAGGGGCAGACTCTACCGTTGATTGGGGACTGGGTGCCTTATCCAAAGAAGATTCTTTGAGGGATTCCATGCCTAAGCCTTCATCTACAGAATCCTCTCTAACTAAAGAGTCAGGCTGCAAAAGTGAATGATCTTTTGGCACAGGAGATGGTAGTAGAGGTGACAAAGTCCCCAGGGAACACTGGCTTTCGGTGACTGTAACATCACTTTTTAGTTCAGTTTTGGAATAAGGAAAACTTTCTGCTAAATGGCAGTCTAGAGGCTGTAACTCCAGGTTAACGCTTGTTGGATCACCAGGACATTCTTTGTGTACTTCTTCCACTTCCTGATCTTTTCCTTCCTCGTCCTCATCCTTTGTAGAAGACTCGTAGTCTGAGAAGTATGCCGAGTCTCTGTAAGGGTTTTTGGCATCCAGACTTTGTAATTCACTGCTTACTGACCGTGAAATTGACATTTCTCCAGGACCCAAACCATGTTCTTGGGATTGACTTAGTTGATAATAAGGCTCGGTATCCCTGCTGTCCTGCGGTTCCTTTTGCACAAATTCTGGGGACTCGTAATTTTCAGTGTCATATCCACTGTCTAGAGCTTTGGGCTGCCCACATGGAGCATAGGATCCAAGGCTGAAGGCTTCACAGGAGCTTGCAGTTGACGGCATGTCTAAGGAATCCAAGGAATCTGGGGTCCCTACCTGCTTCTGCAAAGATCTAAAGGATTGAACTGTGTCACCTCTCTCATTGGACAAGTCAGTGAAGACTCCGGAAGTCACTTCCATTGTGTCCTCATCGTCACTGTCACTCTGTATATGATAGGAGTCTGTGAGAGGAGGTTTATCTGGGGTTTCACTTTCTTTGCTGGGTGAAATACACAGATCATTTATCCCCTCTGATGAAATGTTTGGACATAATCCTTGAGGGAAGGGAACCGAAACTCCCTGTTCTGAGATGTCAATGGTGTGTGTAGGTTCCGGCAAAATACGAGGCTCACAGAGCCATAATAAAGTAGCACCAAGCGGATCCATGCCTTGATTCAAGTCTTTGACTGCATTCATTGGAGAAAGCAATGAAACATCTGTGTGTTCTACACAGAAAGTGCTAGATTCAATCTGCCCAGCTTCTGCTGTAGAAGGAGAAGCTTCAGTGTCATGTTGTCGGTCCAGCCATACTGAGCATTCCTGCCCAAAATCAGTCACCTCACCGTTTGATAATTGGTCACTTGTTTCTTCAAGTGAAGGACTGACATTTTCGATATCACTAGACTCCATGTTCTGCCAGGATTCAGGACCATATGGCTCAGTGTCTGCCAGTTGGGATTCCTCAGTGCGGCGGTTGCACCATGTGTCAGCATTGTGGCCTTGTGGTGCACTGGAGATGTTATTGTTGGACGAGGCATTTGACGCCCAGTGTGGGGAAAAGTTAGTGAGCCGAGAAGTCATCCCAAACAGTTCTCCCTGAATATCAGTATGTGGGCTTACTTCTTCGTTTTGTACTGTGATAGAATCTAGATTTGAGCTGCATTCTTTCTGCCGTTTCTCTTCAGTTTCTGATCTGTCTACAAGTGCCAACTTTGCAGTGTCCAAACGAGCCTGGCACAGTTGGCTCAGACATGGTGAAGCCCCAAGAGGGTCAATGAATCCACCAGCTTCACAACTCTCTGCCTCCAATGGGTCAACATGAAGCTTCTCTTGTGACCCAGCTTCTCCAAAAGGTTCGTAGTTCTGTTCACTGTGCTCACTGGCTGGTTCCTGATCACCTGCAGCAGAACACATGGCTTGTCCCAGGAGAGGCTCCATGGACAATGAAATAGAAGGGCTATTTCCAAAGGAACCGTTTCTTTCACAACCCCCCTTATCTTTTACAGATAGCCCCCCATTTGGTGAAATGTCATGTTGAGGAAGGCTGCTGTTCACTGGCTCCTCAATACGAATATAATAGTCTCCAGCAACTGAAGGGCTACGGGCACTTAGAACAGGTACCACTTCAAGAGGTCGAGAGCTGGAAATGCATTCTTTGTTCTCGTAACACGATGGAGAAACACCCAAGCTCAGTCTGTCCCCTGTGCTTGGTGTATAGTACATATCTTGGTAGGGTGGGCACCCTGGACTCAGTGGGTACTGCTCATGTCTCCCTCGTTCCCACTTATACTCAAAGTTGAGCCCCTGACTGGTCTGGGTAACTGTTAATACATCATCACCATCCGAATGGAATCCATCTGAAGAGAAATGCTCCAGCAGAGGGTAAGAGGAAAGTTCAGACTCATGATGTCCTCCACTACCAGCTCCACCATTGGGCTTCATGGAGTTCCAGCGCTTCTCAAACTCCTCCTCCAGTTCGCTGGCTCCCTTCACGCTTAAGTAAGAAAGCAGAAGGTGGACCTCCTCGGCCGTGGGTCTTTGATCAGGCTGAAGCCAGCAGAACTGCATCACCTCGAACCTGCAATCACAGACACAATCAGTAAGTAAGTCGTCACGAAGAAGGAATTCTCTGGTGTGAAATCCCTGCTCTTTGCACAGGTAGCTCTACAGTGATATTTCCGATGTGTTTCTCTGCGTTAAATCCCCAGTGTGCTCTTTTCCAAGCTAATAAACCTATAGTGTACAACGTATGTCTTTACAGTTAAATCCCAATGTGTTTGTTTTTTCCTTCTGGTAAACATGCAAAGAATAAGAACCGATTACATGGTAAAGGCCAGTTTCTCTGTGATATCATTTAACGACAGTAAATCTATCCATCCATCCAAGCTGTAAGTTTGTTGTGTGATCCATGTTTGATTGGAATTAGATTGCTGAACATATTCTTAAAAAACAAAGAGGATTATTCACCAAATCAGAAATTTTGGATAATTGGCAGGGGGATTATACATTACAGGTAAAAAAAAAAAAATTTACGAATCTACAACATTTTTTTTTTTAATTACATTTGCAATTTCCCTGTCACTTAATAAGGAATTAGTCTGCGGTGTCCTGCAAACAGATGGAAGAATTGTGTTTTTAATTTGGTGGATGCCTGCGCAGTGTAAAGCTGCGTGTATCTTTAATTATAGATACGCTATAATGCTTAGCACTGCGTCACAGCTGTAAAGTGAGGTGGTGTGCGCGGAAACAATCAACAGACACTATTCGCATTCTCTCAATGCTCCTGTACATATCTCATTTCAGGAAAATAATAGAACCGTCAGCAGCCAAATAGCTACTTAAAGTGCAATGTTTTTCTACCTTTAGCTTCTGTTAAATAATAATAAAGGTATTTTATAATCTGCCGTGTGCCTCTGGCAAATCACCTGTCTGCATGCAAGCCTCGTGTTATATTGCTGTGATAGAGCTGCGCTGAACACAACTTAAAAAAAATACATATATTTTTGCTAACTAATCCCCCGTGTGGATGTCTGGAATAACAAATTAACCTGTCTCCTCTTTAAAGTAAAAAAAACAGTTTAAAAGTCAACGTAATGAAACTTAAACTGTTGTTAAACTTCAAATTCTTCAGTGATGATGGAACTTGTAGTCCAACAATGCCCAGAAGGATAGCGTTTTCCCAGATCAGAGTGGTGTCAGTAGTTGTCATGAGTCGGGTGTAAAAATGCATTTTAAGGAACGTGTCCAAATAACATTTTTGGAAATTGTCGAACGAATTGAATTGTTTCACCTGTTGAATGTACAGGTGAGATCGATTTGGAATCGATTAATTCCTTTATAAATTAACAAAAATGTTATTAGAACAAATAGCTTGAAACTAAGTCCAGTTTCCGTGGCCAGCTGCCAGCTCCCAGTCTATGATGGGTACTCGTTACTCACCATCGGTCTGAAAGCAGCTGCTTGAGCTGAGGCTTAGGTAGTTTAAGCTGCTGTTCCTTGATAACATAGCACAGAACCTGCCGGTCCGAGTACTCTTCGTATGGCTGACGACCCAACTCAAAAAGTTCCCACAAAGTAACGCCAAGCGACCTGCGAAGGTAAAGGGAATAGTTACTGTGGGGTAAAGCACATCCAAGCAATGTCCTATTCGTGGGGCCAAACAGAAGAGACCTCATAATGATACAACTTACGGAATGTCTACATCTGTATCGTAACCATGAAACATAAACCTGACCCCCCCCATTAGTGTCCGATTGTGCATTCATCCACGGAACTGTCTGATCATTCACAGGTCACTCAATCTTCTCTTGTTTCAACCAACATGAATCACTCACCCTGAGCTTCTCGCTCCCATGATTCAATGTCACACTCAATTCTTTATTTACCTTGCTTCCAATGGACCCAGATCACCCACCCCCCATCCTGCCGCCTTACAATATCTATATTTAATACTGGCTGCAGCATTAGCCGGATTACTGTATATTGTGAATGGTGCTGACTTTCTTAGCCTCCTAAAGTCAGAGGTCTCTATAAGACATCACTGTGCAGGTGGTGAGGCTAAGGCATTCTCGCCCGGCCGTTAACGTGGCTGTTTGGGTCCTATACCTCGGAACCACACCCTACATCTTCCTGAGCCGATCCCTCATTACTGCCAGCTGGTATTTACAAACCCACAGCACAGCTTAAGTGCAGCTTTCAGAATATAAACATTATAAGGAATAAAGTTAAAAGCTGCATTTATCTGCGCAGAAATGCATTAATGTGAGAGCCCATTGTGGAGGGTCAGAATAGAAAGAAAAAAACCTAACAAACAAACATGCTTTCTGCCACAATTTACATAAAAGAGACAGACATTGAGAGAACATGACAGCAGGTTACGCACCAACAACTGAAGAGAAGAGAGAAGGAAATACAAGGTTATTCTCACCAGATATTGCTTGTTTTGGTCTGGTCCACCACAAGTAGGTTCCCATGTACCTCGTCGATGAGTTCTGGCGCGATCCAGCGCAGTGGCACCCACAGCTGGTCCGATGTTACGAGGTAATCATCCTGCCAGGCATAAACACAGCTAGTTGCTCAGCTTCAGCTACAAGCTCCCCTGCCGCTTCCTCTCCCCCCTCCCTGAAGATCAGCAGACGTCTGAGTCACCCTGACGGAGAGAGGTTAGAAAGTCCCCTCCTCCCCCTTGGGGCAGAGACGTGCTCTGAACTTGGAGAGTGCCTAGTTCCCCCTTTACTCTGTTTAATACGGGCAAGCTCAGTGCCTACTTTGGCACCGACCGGGGACAGCTGGCACAGTGCCAAGGTGTTTGGTTACAAACTGCAGAATGTGTGTAACATAGTAACAGGAAGGATGGTAAACCCCACTACCCATGGGCAGCACTGCTTGGCATCGATAAAAGGCCGAGGAATGCAGAATGATAGGTTAAACTGATTGCTGTATGGCTGGTACTCACATCTTTACTTGCAGCATTCTATTTACTAAGAAAGATGCAGTGAGTGACAGTGCTGTACACACAGCAGGTAGACTGTACCAGGCACTCGGAGAGCAGTACAAGTGACATGGAAAAAGGTAGCAAGCAGGGATGTGACAAGGTTAATCCCATCATTTACGCAAATGCAGGATTCAACAGCCCCCAATCTGCTCTTCTCCTAAACACCAGCTTGAAGGATTAGAGCCTCTCTTACATTCACACAATAATGTTTGGGACCAAGCAGCTTACAACTCTGCATGGAGGCTGCTCCATGTACACACTACGCTTTCAACAAACTGCTAGTTCTATATCTAAATATCTCAGGACTGATATAATGTCTTAATACAGCAAGCAATGTCATACAAAACATGATGTGACGCACAACTTGACGCTACAATTGTTGTAGTGCCAGAAGGAGCAGAATCCCTTTCCCTTCTGGCACTGTAGCTCCTACCAGGTACAGCAAGCCATGTAAAGCTGAGGCTGATGGAATTTGAAACCTAACCACAAGTGCATTTGCCTGTGCTTGCACACAGCTACTCAGTAAACTGAGTACCCTTACTGCTAAGGTGCATTACAAATCAAGAGTAATAATTTTGTATAGCTCCAACATATTCCACAGCGCTGTGCTTACCCGGTACTTGGAATGTGCCAACCCGTAGTCACCAATTTTCACAGTCAGATCAGCAGTTAGGAGGCAGTTTCTCAGAGCAAGGTCACTAAGCACAGCAAGGGGGGAGAGGCAGAATTAGATTTGATTACGGAGAGGTTCCTAACAGACATATATTAATACAGGACGATTGCTCTTTCTAACCGTTTGAGATACGCACAAAAACAAAAAGGAATTCTGAGTCACATTGCAGGAAAGGGGCTGTAAGTAGCCCGCCCCCCCATTTAGCCCTGACAGTATAATCCACTTATAACCTAGGCAACTACAAGTCTTTTCATATTACGGCTCCGCAGCCATAGTAGATTAGAAGGATCTCTCTCTCCCTCTGACGGCAGGATTTTATTTTGTTTGCAGGCTGGGATGTTCATCTCCGAGTACACCGTCCCAAGACAAATATCCTGGAACAGTCTGTCCTAGACCATCTTCTGCCCCATGGCACGCCAAGCCTTTCAACACACAAAAGCATGTTCCCTGCTGTCTGTGCCAGCGGCTCGCAATGACTGTGTAATTAAGAGCAAAGCGATACGTCCTGGCCTCACCTGTGTCTGGCTAGGTTAAGATGGTGGACTCTCTGCAGCTTGGCAACCCAGGCGTTCACAACGTGGAGTGCATTAACCCATTCATTACCAGAGCTCTACACACACTCAGATTTTTCTATGCATTTACTTCTAAACAGACACCAGACACAGGGAGTTGTTTGCTTGTTTTTTAATTATTGCAGGTTTTTAAGCATCTATAAATCAGAAATAGCCCAGCTGTGACTGAAGCAAAGTTGGAAAATTTTTCCAAGTCAGATTTTCTGGACAAACTTTTGAAATTCCTTACAATGTATGATTTAGTGAATAAACCCAAGAGAGTTTCCTTAACATAAATATAATGTGTTTAATCTAAAACTCTGTCAATTCTCCCCGACACACTGCCCGCTAAACCCAAACAGTCTGCCCATTCTCCTCGACACACTGCCCGCTAAACCCAAACAGTCTGCCCATTCTCCCCAACACGCTGCCCGCTAAACCCAAACAGTCTGCCCATTTTCTGACACACTGCCCGCTAAACCCAAACAATCTGCCCATTCTCCCCAACACACCGCCCGCTAAACCCAAACAGTCTGCCCATTCTCCCTGACACACTGCCCGCTAAACCCAAACAACCTGCCCATTCTCCCCGACACACTGCCCGCTAAACCCAATCTGCCCATTCTCCCCGACACACCGCCCGCTAAACCCAAACTGTCTGCCTATTCTCCCCAACATACTGTCAGCTGAACCCAAACAGTCTGCCCATTCTCCTTGACACACTGCTGCTAAACCCAAACAGTCTGCCCATTCTCCCCGACACACCGCCCGCTAAACCCAATCTGACCATTCTCCCCAACACACTGCCCGCTAAACCCAAACAATCTGCCCATTCTCCCCGACCCACCGCCCACTAAACCCAAACAGCCTGCCCATTCTCCCCAACACACTGCCCGCTAAACCCTGTCTGCCCATTCTCCCCGACACACTGCCTGCTAAACCCAAACAGTCTGCCCATTCTCCCCAAATCCTGTAGATTCCATCTTAAAAACATAGCCCGCATCCGCCCCTTTATTACGCAAGATGCTACCAAGGAGCTTGTCCATGCTCTAGATTGGTCTTCCCAAAAGCCGTACTGCACCGCTACAGTCCATAATGAACGCTGCTGCCAGGCTGATTTTCCTCTCTAGTCAGTTCTCTCACACCTCACCCCTCTGTCAGGCCTTACATTGGCTTCCTGTATCCTATAGGAGTCAATTCAAGGCACTAATTTACACCTATAAAGCACTGACCAATTCTAGACCCTCATATCTCCTCACAGATCCACAGGTATGTCCCTTCTCGGTCTCTCCGCTCTGCCCGTGACTACCTCCTGTCCGTTGTTCGCACCCGTACGGCCAACTCAGGCTTGCAGGACTTCTCGCGGGTGGCTCCCTTCCTATAGACTAGCCTGCCTACCGCCATCAGACTCTCCCCTAGTCTTGCATCTTTTAAGAAGTGCCTTAAAACCCATCTTTTTAGGAAAGCTTATGGCCTCCCAGAGTAACCTCTACCTCACATACCTGTCTCTTGCTCTCTCCTAAAGAGCAGCCCACCTTATTTGACTGCAAATTCCTGTCCTATTGTGTTTTTTTACCCCACCTCCTATAGAATGTAACTATAGTTTGAGCAGGGTCCTCTTCAACCTATCGTTTCTGTAAGTTCTTTGTAATTGTCCTATTTATAGTTAAATCCCCCCTCTCATAATATTGTAAAGCGCTACGGAATCTGTTAGCGCTATATAAATGGCAATAATAATAATAAACCCAAACCGTCTGCCCATTCTCCCGACATATATTGATTGATTGATAGCAAAGTCCCACATTTTACTGTAAAATTCTGTAGCGAAATCGGTCAGAGCAGTAGGTAATCATTTTGACTATCTGTCCCATTGATCTTTCCTGTGATTCTCTTTTTTACACGAGTGAAATGGGTGAAAACAGGGACAGTAAGTGCTCCCATTGTCTCTTATCATAGTTTGTATTACTGATTAGCTCTTTCTTATTCACAGATACAAAGAATGTACACATCTAATGTACATAATAAATCTAGTCATAAATAAATTAATACCAGCAGATATTACCAGGCAAAAATACAATGTCATTTCACACATAATGGACTACTCAACAGAAAATAAGAAAATGACTGCATTTGGTATTATTATTATTTTTTGCAGCGTTCCTCCATTTTTCACTCTTTAAAGATCAACTGAGGGCTATGTGACATGCCTTTACCTTAATATCTGCATTAAAAAGAGTTTATCTTCTGGGCACACAGACAACCCACTATTTTGTTGATTTTGTTTTAAGCCAGTGGTCAATAATTTTAGTATTTTGTTTTGCCTGATTAAATGTCTCCTATTATCTTGGTTAAGTCCACTAACGTGTGCAGAGACCGCACATGCGCAACACAGACAACACAGGTTGCCAGGCAGAACTGATTGTCTAACAAAACCAGCGAACAGCTCGTACAGCTACTAGGTGAAGATCTGGGGTTCACCAAAGTCACAAGGGACTCATTACTAACCATTCATAGTACTTATTTGTGTGACTGTGGTTATAAAATAGAAATCCCCCTCCTCAGCCCTACCACCGCAGGGCATTGGGCCATCATAGATCTTCGATCAAGTGGTTTTACTCCACTCTGCATGTGCTGCAGTCATTAATGGACTGATAGGAGCTGATCTACAGATATGCGCGAGCGAGATACCTGTATATCCTCATTCTTTACTCTGCTCGCAGGTACGGATTCTATTCCTGTGTCTCTGTTTATTTTAATAGTTGCTCTAGGCTTCAAAGCTTCCGTTCTGAGCTCAATATTTTATATTTCATATTGGTGATTATTTTTATTGGTATCGAGGATTCAATCATTAGATGTTACTGTCCAATCCCGTGCACTGATGAAGATGACGAAGGAAGGATTGGACCTGATTATTAACACCTCACTCCACGCCACACAGAGTTTGGGAAGAGGGGAGTTCATTCTACAGTTTTCCTGTTTAATGCCAAGAAAATCCACACCTTTAAGGTCCTGAACCCCCCAGACCTGTCCCAGTTCTTGGGAGTCTCAGGGACCCCTGCTCATTTATTTATTTAGGAGGAGCCAAATTATGAATCCAAACTTCAAATATAATGTTTCTGAGCCTCACAAAACAATGTTTAATTACTTAAGTTTGACAAAAGCTGTATAACGGATAAAAACATTTATATATATATATATATATATATATATATAGTGCAAATGGAAAGCCTGTGTATCACTGCATGATTTAAACATGAACAGAAATCAATCAGTTTTAGGAGGGAAACATAAACCATAACGAGCAAAAAAGTCCCAGTCACCTTCACCAGTCACTATGCGATAAGAGGGCCTACCATCACGTTTCTGATAAATATAGTATCAGATCTACTTCTGCATTGCTACACTGTATCAATAAATTGCATTTTACTTTTTTCTGTTTCAAAGAATCTTACAAAAGACAAAACTATAATGTTTAGTGATTAACAGAGGTTTTAAAGGGTATTTTAGTGAGTAGCATCAATCAAAAAGCTGTTATTGTGGTACACATAGACAAGATTCCCCCCTAAAGCCATTCATGTGCTATGGACCTCGGCTGAAGCTAAGAAGAACTTTAAGGGTCAAAATGGAGACGGCTAAGAAATAAAATGTGCAAAAAGGACTGTCAGGGATACGGACCGATTGTTAGATTGAGAGATAATAGTGATTTATTATCATTGATGTTAATTGCTGACTGCATGGAGGTCCAGCTGGTTCCCTAGGGGCCATGATCCTCTACGTTATGTTATGGTTTAATAATTATACGATAATTAGCTTGTATATAACACAAAGCAATGTGTGTGTCTGCTGCCTTAAAAAATCCGATTTGTACAGCATTGTATTAATAAACAAGTCTTATCAAAGACATTTCCTCTAACTGAAACCTCATTAATCCCCTCTGTCACCTTGATGAACAGACCCACCTTACAGAATGCCCCTTATTGGTAGCAGTATTCTGTTATTTTCAATGGTATTTCTAAACTAAACACAAGTGAAAATGTGAAATATAGAACAAAAAAAAGCAGGGAAAGGCAAGGAGAAATGAAAAAGACAGAGAACCCGTCCGTCGAAGTTAGGACAGAATACAAACGATCTACTTAGCACACAGAAGAGAGATACGACTTTAGAGACTGGTTGAAGAGTATCAGAGAGTGTCCAGGGCTTGGTGAATGGATGTGGCTTGGTGACAACAGATACATGGACAGAGATCGCTGACGTGACGGGTGTCAGATGACGGGTGCACGCTTCCATCCGTGGGACCAGGAGCTGTGAGTGCCGCCTGCAACAAAATCACTGATGCTGGAGCTTCTATGTCCCACTCATTCAGCATCAGGATATTGTTCCAGGGGACAAACCGAGAGAGGCGCCCAGAGATGTGTATCTGGAGTAAGTGGCGAGGGGAGCAGGTGACAGGGATAAAATGCTGAGGCTCCAGGAGGGGAAGGAACTTTATCAGACACGTGGAGAAGGAGGGTCGTACATCAGAAGTCACTATGCTAAATGACACAAGTAATCGCTTCTAGAAATGTATTGATTGCTAGAGAGATGTAACACAGGATCATGGACCTACCTCACCCAACATCATCCCTCTTTCTTACCTGTGGGTGTAGTTATTCTTGTGTAAGTGCAGCAGACCAGAGCAAACCTCACAGCCCATCCTCTGTAGTGTCAGGGGGTCGGGGGCAGTGGACTCAGTGGCTGCACAGCTCTGCAGGTAGCCTTTCAGATCTCCCTAGACATAATCAGATGGTTAGGGTCGAACTGAAATCTCTTTCCACATCCCCCAATGAATTATATGTTTTACATTTCGTATAAAACCAAGCCACATTATAAGCATTAGTGGTTATAAAGGTTTTACAATATAAATAATCAACGTTAAAATAGAACTTGGTCTTTGAAGCAAATATTTGCTGTTCAGTTATTTAATCCTGTAGAACAGGGGTTCCAAACCCGTCCTCACGGCCCACCAACAGTCCAGGATTGACGTATTTCCCTGTTTTATTCCAATGGAGATACAGACAAAACCTGGGCTGCTGGTGGGTCTTCGGGACTGGTTATGGAAATATTGCTCTAGAAGGTCCGCTGGAAGAATTACAGACTGTCAATTAAACATAAATTCCATGTTTTCAACAAATATGTTAAGAATACATATATACATTCTAAAGTACAGATTTGTTTTGGTGAATGTTATTACAGTTAGCATGCATTTGACTGTTTAAGCTGATAAAACATCGACGTTTGATAGCTGTGTTCGTTATAATCAGGACTTGAGTGCAAAGAATCGCCATGATAATGTGAGTTTGTACTATCCTTAAAGGGACACTATAGTCACCAGAACAACTACAGCTTATTGAATTAGTTCTGGTGAGTAGAATCATTACCTTCAGGCTTTTTGCTGTAAACACTGTCTTTTCAGAGAAAATGCAGTGTTTACATTACAGCCTAGTGATAACTTCACTGGCCACTCCTCAGATGGCTGTTAGAGATCCTTCCTGGGTCACGCCTGCCTAAAATGTATCCAAACATTCAGTGTCTCCTCCCTCTGCATGCAGACACTGAACTTTTCTCATAGAGATTCATTGATTCAATTTATCTCTATGAGGAGATGCTGATTGGCCAGGGCTGTGTTTGAATCATGTTGACTCTGCCTCTGATCTGCCTCTTTGTCAGTCTCAGCCAATCCTATGGGGAAGCAATGTGATTGGATCACGCTACCATTTCTGATGATGTCAACAGACTGCTTGTTTTTCTGAGTCTAACAGCATGCAGAGTTACAGCTTCAGGCTTGAGTACAGTAAGACTTTGCTATATTTATGGAGGCAAAGGGGGCCAATGGGGCTGGATAGTGGTTTTAACACTATAGGGCCAGGAATACATGTTTGTGTTCCTGACCCTATAGTGCTCCTTTAAATTAATCAAGAGGGATTCACTAATTCCCATGCTTTAGCAACTCAAAAGTGACCTGCATGAAAACGGTCATCAATCTCAGAGACAGACGTCACATCACTGCCCCAGTCTCTAGTTCTAGGGATAGACTGTTACAAAAAAAGGTTTCTGGCCCATCTGCCGGCACTGACATGGCCATCCCGAAGGTTCTATCCAGATAGACATCATTGAAAATATCCCTCAATTATTGCAGTATCCAGTGGTGTGTAAAATTAGATTCTCCTTCCAAACTCCTGTGCCAGGTTACATAAGATGCCAGCAGGGTACGATTTCCTGCCCTTTTGTTCTCTTTTGTGTTAATGAGCGGGTGAACTTAACTCCTGGCACTGCGCCCAAGCAGACATTTTAAAGGTTACCTGTCCTCTCTTGAACTCCCGTGTTTCAGGAACTGAACTTACCAATGAGCAGAACTCCATGACCAGCAGGTAAGGGGTGATCTCTGCGCACTGTGCCAAGCACTGCAGCAGGTTGTCATGTTGGAGGACTCTGAGGATAGAAGTGGCCAAGCGTTAAAGAATGCTAGCCCAGCTGAACATCACAACGGGGGAATGATTTAATGACAATAAAATAATTCTAAAAGCATCACATTCTAAAAACGTAATTTTTAAGGTTAGACATATACATGCATCCATTTTCAAATATACAGTTTACTAGATCACATGTCAATTATGACCTTTACCAAAAAAAAATTTAAAAAATCGCCCTTGGCACAGCAGTTCAGAAACTTTGCGTTTCCACAATTTTCCTAGAATCTCATGAAAACAAGCAGGCAGTATACACTGCTCCAGACCTCAACCCCCATTTGTTCAGGACCCCTGTGCCATGACCAGCTGTTTTATAACAATGCACAGGTTACAATCTGATTGAAATAAAGCTCAATAAAGGGCTGCGCAGGTCCCCTGTTTGGGGGTCAGCGAGGTATTAGATTTGTTCACTGGTTACAATATCTAGCGTAGCAAGACTCAGATTAGGTACACGCTAAGTTTGGCTGTTTCAGGGCAAATTTTAAAACCGGTTTATTTATTTTTTATAGATCACAATTTGAAATATTGTGAAAAATGAATAGATTCAGCCAGTGATAGCGTTTAAACCTCTAGCAGTCCCTCTTCTCTGACTCAACTCAACATATAATAACACAGGAGATTGTCTGCAGCACGTCAGGACAGGCAGCTTCTCCTTTCCTTTGTGCAAAGAATAACAAACTGTCAAACGGGGAGAGAACAATGAGCCCTTTCACAATCATTACCTGGTCTTAGGAAAAAAACATTTGTTTTTAAATTTGACGCGTTAGAAAGCAAATAATAATAATAATAATAATAATATTAATATATAATATTAGAAATGAGCTAGGACAAGGATGCCTTCAGGCTAGCTGAGCACAATGGGGAATGTAGGGTTCCATAAAGTTTACCAAACGTGGCCATTAGGTAGCCTTTGATCCCCTATACACAAGGTGCTGGATCCCCCAAAATAACTGAAAGGGACACTCCACTGCCAAAATAAATAGAAACCACTGTTTAACCCCTTAAGGACTGAGCCAAATTATACACGTTGTGATCAAAACAAAACGTAAACAAAACCTGGAATTTGCGCTTTATGTCTGTTCAGGCGTAATTCACCTCTTTCGTATTATGCGCACCCACAATTATTATATATTATTTTATTCAGGGGAAACAGGGCTTTTATTTAACATCAAATATTTAGCTACGGGACATAATATCATATCAATACAATATTTTAAAAATGTGAGAGAATAAGAATTTGTTTAGTTCTACACGACATTTTAACTGTGATTGTCATAATATTGTTTGCTTTTACTGCAATAAATAACATATTTGTATTCAGCGATGTCTCACGTGTAAAACAGTACCCCCTGTGTACAGGTTTTATGGTGTTTTGGGAAGTAACTGGGTCAAATTTAGCATGTAACATTTTTAATTTTTTACTTTGAAATTTGCCAGATTGGTTACGTTGCCACAAACACTGGCCAAATTTAGTGTTAATATTTGTTTGTGTGTGAAAAATGCAAAAAACTAATTTGAATGACAATTTTGGCCAGTGTTTGTGACTAAGTGGCTACTAAAAAGACTGGACATACCCCATTTGCAATACCATGGGTTGTCTACTATTGCAAATGGTATGCCATCATGGGGGTAATTTTTATTCATGGACTACCATACAGTCTCAAAGGCAACGTAACCAATCTGGCGAATTTTAATGTGAAAAAAATGAAACGCAAGCCTTATATTTGACTCTGTAACTTTTGAAAACACCATAAAACCTGTACATGAGGGGTACTGTTATACTCATGTAAATGCACTGTTATACTACATTTTACAGGCAGCAAGGGGAGTACCTCTCATTCCAGAAACTCCCACTGCTGGCACTGTTGTGGACGGCTAGGCTGTCCGGGTGATCATGAGGTCCTCGCAAGAACCTCGCATTCACATGGCCCAGGAAGGCCAGAACGGCAGCAGGGGTGAGTCTGGTTTGCGGTGGGGGTGCCAGGTGAGTCCCTCCACCGCAACCTCCGGCATGGGATCGCCGGCGAGCGGGTAAGTAAATAGGACAGTGCTATGCTGCCCGCCGGCGTTTAGAGCCGGGTCCCCAAGGACGGCATAGCACGCCCGCTGTCCTTAAGGGGTTAATAGATATATGCCAAATGAAAACATGGATACATTTAATTAGGCATGTGTATCTAAAAACAGCTCCCGTTTAACCCTGCCCAGACTTTCTGTGGCTGTCCAATCACAGACTTCCCAATGCAGCTCAATGAGAAGTCTTTGCAAGGCAGGTGCTCTGGGCAATTGCTGCCTCGTTTATCTCCTCTGAGCTAAACAAACCAGGAAGTAACAGGACCGATTCTCTAGTTGAAACCAGGGGGAGTAACAAAGTAATTTTGTAATATAATAACAAATGTAACTTATAAAAGTGCCAGCTTCTATTGAAATCTGTACATTTTATTTTTTTACAAGTAAGCAACAATTTCAAGATTGTACATCTATTTGTAAAGAATTTGGCAAGAGAACTTAAGAAAGCAACATTATAACAGACATTCCAAACAGCGTCATCTAACAGGAACTACGTACCACAAACACATACTGACAGCGTTGGTGAGTGCGTCTGTTTGCAACATACCTGAGATCACAGAGTGTTAAAAAAGTACACAGTGCTTGCTAATTAATGGGGAACTGTCACCTGAGCTCAGCTCTACCTTATTTAATAAAGTCCCAAAATATTAATGACAGATTGTGTGAGCCGTGTCTCGTATTCAGAAAGCACAGAATGTATATTACATCCACCGTCCCAGCTTGCAGACATTGATTTATTGTATATACTACAGTGAGGCAGGACAATGAAACGTGAAATCATTGTTAAAAGATTTACATATTCCGCGTTATTTACCAACGAGAGAGCTGTCAGGAATTCTAATTTAAGGCCGAATAGGCGAACTGCAAGCATAGCTGATTGGCAGAATTGACTTTAAATTTGAAATTCACGTTTAAGTTCTGACAATTCTCACTTTAGTGAATAATCCAGTTACTTAGGATTATTTACTAAAGAGAGAATTCAAAGTGAATTTCAAATTTAAGACCAGAGTAGTCAAACTGACAGCATAGAATTTATTATCATATCCAACGATAATGTTTCAGAGGTTCTGCTTATATTTGGGATACTGACTGGAGGTCTATACTGGACTAGGTCTCTACATGTAAGGGACTAATGGGGGTTAAGAACAAAGAACATTCATGGGCCAATTTTCTAAAAGTGAGGCTGTTTCCATGGAAACCAGTAAATATTCCTGCTGTCAATAAATTCTAACCTTAACTCTCTCTGCTCTTTATATCTTACTCTCTGGCCCTCGAGAAACAATTAACTGGTTTGGTAGACGCTCAGAGTAAAGACCCGGCGTACAGGAAGGGGCGAGGTGTGAACTTGTATCCTGTTCCCAAGACTTGGGGTGGAACCAAGACACCGTATTCGAAAAAACAAGGTTCAAGCATTCACTCTATCTAGCCGTAAACCGAACAAGTGAAAGGAAACAGGCAGGGATATTTTCCTCCACTAACGGAACCTTATTACATGACTACAGTATTAACAAACTGATTTATGGAATCATAAACCCTTATTACAGCAGATTGTATTTTACAATATAATTAAACTAGAGTAACATCATTGGGAGATATATTAATTAGAGATATTTTACAATAAATAACCAACAGACTGAAATAATGCTGACAGACAGACACAGACACAAGTGACGAATGCCCTGTTCAAAGAAGCTTACAATCTAACTATGTTTCCAGTTAAACTATTTGGGTCGAATATTCTGAAATTCACTACAGTTGCCAACGATTCACACTGAATTTATTAACTCCGATACACACTTGAATTTTAATTGTACATTCTTTATTGGTTATTTTGTATTCTTAAAACTAATACTAAAAGGAAAGATGAAATAAGTGGTTATAGTAGTTTTTCAGTATTACGTGTGTGCAGACAGTGGGATAATCTTGAATGTTTTGTGCTACAGAATTAACTGGCGCGATATAAATAATCAAATAATAATAATAATAATAGTAAGTGGATTACTGTAACCCTCTCCTGACTGGTCTCCCCAAAAGCCGTATTGCCCCGCTACAGTCTGTCATGAATGCTGCAGCTAGACTGATTTTCCTCTCTAGTCGGTCCTCTCACACCTCAACCCTCTGCCAGTCCTTACACTGGCTCCCTGTATGCTATAGGAGTCAATTCAAAGTGCTAACCCACACATTTAAAGCACTGAACAATTCTAGCCCCACTTATATCTCTTCACTAATCCATAGATATGCCCCTCCTCGTACCCTCCGCTCTGCCCGTGACCACCTCCTGACCGCTGCTCGCACCCGTACGGCCAACTCGCGCTTGCAGGACCTCTCGTGGGTGGCTCCTCTCCTATGGAATAGCTTGCCTACTGCCATCAGACTCTCCCCTAGTCTTCAATCATTTAAGAAGGGCCTTAAAACCCATCTCTTCAGGAAAGCTTATGGCCTCCCAGAGTAATCTCTACCTTACATACCTGTCTCCTGCTCTCTCCTATGGGACAGTGCTTTGCTCTCTCCTCCAGCTCTGCTTCACTCCTACTTGATATTTCTTGTCCTAATGTTTCTAATACCCCACCTCCTATAGTCTGTAAGCTCATTTGAGCAGGGTCCTCTTCAACCTATTGTTCCTGTAAGTTTTCTTGTAATTGTCCTATTTATTGTTACATCCCCCCTCTCAAAATATTGTAAAGCGCTACGGAATCTGTTGGCGCTATATAAATGATAATAATAATAATAATAATAATAATATAATGACACAGTGAGAGCCTTCACGTAAAGGGTTAATGTAGACATGCATTCCTTTCAGAATGTTCATTCAACAGACGCCACCTACTGGCTAAACTTGGTATAACATCGTCTTTCTGTGAGCAGGGGGCTTGGCGATGGATACATTAATTGGCTGGGGAATTGGTGATGTAACATGCATGGGACAGGTACATACCTGTATGGGTGGGTCTCTTCTAGAAACAGCATCTGTTCCTGAACACTGGCGCTGACCTTCAGCTCTTTCACAACAACCTGTGTGCTGCTTATCCCCGAGTTCACCTCCCCGAGCAGAACCTAAAACATAATGCAAATCAGACATGGCTAATTACTAAAGTAAACATTCAAAGTACATTTCAAATTTAAAGGACCACTCTAGGCACCCAGACCACTTCACCTTAATGAAGTGGTCTGGGTGCCAGGTCCCTCTAGGGTTAACCCTTTTTTTTTTATAAACATTGCAGTTTCAGAGAAACTGCTATGTTTATTAATGGGTTAATCCAGCCTCCAAATCCTCTAGTGGCTGTCTCATTGACAGCCGCTAGAGTCGTTTGCGTGCTTCTCACTGTAAATGCTTTCCTATGAGACCGGCTGAATGCGGCACAGCTCCTGCCGCGCATGCGCATTCAGCCGAAGAGGAGGATCGGAGGAGGAGAGCTCCCCGCCCGCCGCTGGAGAAAGGCGAGTGTTTAACCCCTTCCTCTCCCAGAGCCCGGCGGGAGGGGGTCCCTGAGGGTAGGGGCACCCTCAGGGCACTATAGTGCCAGGAAAACGAGTATGTTTTCCTGGCACTATAGTGGTCCTTTAAGGGGTTAAGGCTGAACTGAAAGTAGAGCTGATTTTTTACCATAAATTTGAAATTCACTTTGAATTGTCGATTTAGTAAACCCTGACAGTCCCAAATGGACACACGTCAAAATTGATATTCACTAATAAAGGGGGATTTCTACCATCCCCAACCCCAAATATAAAGAGAGAGAGAGAGAAGGATAGAGAGAGAGAGATGAATAGCTTGCACTCACGGTCTTTTCTAGGTTTAAAATCTTAAATCTTTTACAGTAAATCCATAAAAAATATTGGCATTTCAGCCCTCCTTCTGGGCTTTCATCAGGATCAAATGTATATATACAAGCCACATATAATGGGTGTGTTAACTGAAATATCACCAAATCTCAGGGATACAGTTTTTAACAAAATATTACTGCACTCTTCTCAAACAAGCTGACTGTAATGCATTGTACAGCCAGCAGGGGGCGCAGACATACACCTACCTTGCCAAACCAGCCATGTCCAATCTCCTTCAGGTAAAGTAGACTTTGCCTTCCCAGGTCTGTGGATTTGAGAAGCTGCACTGTAACAAACAGAAAAGAAAAAAGAAAAATCACCTCCCTTATCTCGATATGCTTTACCAACCGAACTCTAAATTATTAGATTACCATCTCATTGTACAGAACTGCAAACTATGTTGGAGCTGTATAAATAATAAACTGAAATATCAAAGGATCTCGGTTTAAAGAAAAGTAAAACAAGAATCTGGTAAATTGGCATTAGTCACAGAGGGAGACTGGAATAAATCGGATGCGTTAAAGGTCACGTGTAAAGTGTGATGTCTCTATTTCCACGCAGAGGTAACGTAACATCATGAGTAAGGTTAGGAAGATAGCTCAGTTGGTTAATGTGCCACTTCAAGCCTTGTTCAATGAGAATCAAGCCGATTAACCCCGGGACTATTATAGGGTTCCTGAGAATAAAGGTAAATATGTTCACTACTAGCTAACTGTATACTAAACATGTAAAGAGGGTTTCTTCATGAAAATCTAATCACAGTGAATTAAAATCCAAATTCTTAAATTGTAGCTAAAATTTCTAAGCTGAGAATTTCTACAAAATCAATAACATTTTCATAAACATTGGCATTTAGATTCTAAGTTACTACAATTTGGAGCCTAGTGAATATCCCAGTGATACCTGGCCCCATGGGGCCCCTGACAGCGAAGATGGTGCCATCCATTCTGAAAGGAGCATTGTTATGCTCTGGGTCTGGTGTCCCCTTGCCTTACGATTTGGCAGAACATGGCTGAGTGTTATGTGATTTGGACAAACTGTAAGGTTCGGAGAATACATCAGATATTATCATCACACAACTCTAGCGTTAATGAGAAAAACTTTCAATTCACTTTGAATTCCTGACAATTAAACTTTGTAAATGAGTTTGTCAGGGTTATTAATTAAAGGGTGAAATGCTTGGAATTCAAAATTCATTTCTAAATTTAGGCCAATGGCAGTGCATTTCTAAGGGCATTGTGATGTAAAAATGCTGGTAATAATTAAATTATTTTAGTGATTGGAGATTTTAGGGTTGGGGTGGCATTCAGGAGGCCTGTGGTTAGGTTTGTTTAGAGTTACGGTACCTGCCTTCAAGGTGTTTTGAACTATAATCCCTATAACTCTCGATCAGGTTATGCGTTTACCATCCAAAGCACCTTGAATACAGGTATCCCTTACCATGGGTCACCATTCACACCAAAGTGTCCTCCAGCCCTAGACACCCATAAACCTCCAGACTGTGCCCCACATTAACACAATACAATAATAGTATAAACTGTGCTACAATGATTGCTACAATAAAGGATGTCTATAATGAAATCGAGATAAATTGCATTTCCAAATGAAATTGTCCCTAAACACACACGCTACCAAAATGCTATCACTAGGAATGTCAGCAAGTGGCTGGACAACATGCAGCTAATGATCTGCTGGACTATAATTCCCATTTGTAGCTCTGATGGGCATTGGAGTTAATCCGCACAAGAGATGGAAAAGTACAACTTGTCTGACTAATATTACTGGGAAAGGATGAGGTCTGAGCAGCGTTCAAACATTCCCCGTATTCATTTCACATTGCAATTATCTCTCTGACATTTAGCCTCTCCGTGCTCCCACGCCAGCCATCCCACCACCATGCCCTAAAATTCCAGGGCTGCATGCTGGCTTGCAGTGACACACAGCGTCATTGTGGCCTGCCTGGCACGGCTTCTCACTGTCTCTATAGACACAAAGACACTGAGAGCATTCTGTGTAGCATCAACGCAAACATGGGCGGGCTGGGCATCTGTGAAAAGGGTCCCTTGTCTGCTTAAACGTCTGTACTTTGAGGGGTTTGTTTTTTACGTTCCCCATTCCTTAGCACACCCCTTTGTTCTCAAGGAGAAATAAAATTGAAAGCGATGAATTCCTCATCCAGATTCCAGTCCCACTCATGGCCAGTGACGGAGGCAGCCCTGGACAGCTATCGACATTGTTTCGGCCGAGCCCACACACTGCAAGAAGGTGATGCACTAACCATTTTTATATTCTCACCCTTTCCGAGTGGTACCAGATTTGTGCCTTGTTCCCACAAACATATACAAAGCATACACATTCCAGAACACCACACAATCACTATCACTTTAACAACGCTTATTTTTGCAATAACATTTTAATGCAAGTTTTTATAAAAACGATATAAGGTGAGGAAGTTTTTTTGTGAAAACCTAAAATAAATGAAAATAGAAAAAACAACAACTCGTTCCTCAACATCATCCACAGAAAAATGTATTTTCTTGAGGGCAGTGACTACCCCTGTACAATGTAGCAACAAGGCTGGGAGTGCCTAACATGAGACAGGTGTCCGACAGAATCTGTACCACTACCTACTTTCTCACTGCGTACAAGCGTAGCAGGGAACTTATTATTATTAACAGTATAAATAAAAAAATAACACAACAGGTAACAGTGTGGTCTAAAGAATCTTATTGGAAATGATTGAAGGAATAGCATTAACAGTGAGTATTCAGATGGAATTTTAAATTTAAGGTTTAAAGATAGCTATGCTGTCAGTTTGGTTACTGTGGCCTTAAATCTGAAATTCACTTTGACTTCTCACTAATAAATAACCCTGTCAGAATTGTATTCCCAGGATAATAGAAGACGTATGAGGTAAGGCAGGTCATGGGTACACTAACACGATCCAATATTTATCCTGTAAACCAGCAAATATTATTTAAACTAGTTCCTCAACTTTGTCCTCAGAGTCAGCAGCTAAAAGAATGTAGAGGGGGTCCCTCTAGTGCAAGAGTGGCCAAAAGGTAGATCCCCCTCTGTCGTACAACTCCCATAATGCTATGATAGCTGTAGATCTACCATAGGCCCATCCTTGCAGGGCTGTATTTGTAAACAGTGTTTGTATAGAGTTTGTGTGTGCATGTAGGGGTGTATATGTATGTATTATTGCCATTGGTATAATGCAGGGTGAGTTTGAATGCAGGGTGTGTTTGTATGTAATGTTTGTGTTTGTATGTAATGTTTGTGTTTGAGTGCAGAAGTGTGTTTGTAAGCACGGCATGTTTGTATATAATGTTTGTGTTTAAATGCAGGAGTGTGTTTGCAAGCAGGGCGTGTCTGTATGTAATGTGTGTGTTTGAGTACAGGGTGTGTTTGTATATAATGTTTGTGTTTGTATATAATGTTTGTGTTTGAGTGCAGGAGTGTGTTTGTATGTAATGTTTGTGTTTGTATATAATGTTTGTGTTTGTGTTTGAGTGCAGGAGTGTGTTTGCATGTTGTGCTGATGTATGATTGCTGGGATGTATGCTCTTACGTACATACACAGCCACATACATACCTACACAGATATAGCTACACATTAACAAACACATAGGAACACACACTGACACCTACACACACCTTGAGACAGACACACGTACACACCGGGACCGGGCCCCTGTTCAGCAATAACCTACAGGTGACCCCAAGTTCATCGATCACCCGATGGAACCCTCAAGGAGCAGCTGCACCAGAAATAGTCCCACCGCTGCCCAGAGTCAATATAAGGAAGGTTATTTACTAAAGTGAGAATTGTTCAGAATTCAAAGTCAGTTCTAAGTGAATTTTAAATTTAAGGTCAAAGTAGCCAAACTTGGAACATTTTCCCAGGCAGCTCTGCTCCTAGTTCAGCTACTCTGGACTTTAATTTAAAATTCACTTTGATTACTGGATAATTAACACTAAAATAACCCTGAAGGTGTCCAATTCTGCATTTTGTATTTTTTTTATGTTAGTTTATTTAGAGAGGATTCTAGCCAATCTGATTTGAAAGCAAAATAAAATCTGGTCTCAAACAAAGTGAAGGTAGGGCTTTCAGGGCGTATCCGTTTATGGAAAACAGCTTTCCCTGGCACCACTAATTCCATTTAAATTAATGTATTAAAATGCGTGATCCCTGGATTGGAAGATATACAAAATATAACGCATTCTGGAGCAGTTTAAGTCTGGGTATATAAGAAATAATTTAGGTATACCCGAATATTTCTCCAAAATTACTGCACCCCTCACAGGCTTAAATGCATTGGTAAAGGTATGTGTCTGTCCTCACCGCGCGATGGGAAATCTCAGAGATCACACATTTTCATTGAAATTGTCCAGTGGTGTCATGGTGAGATGCCACCAGGTGTAGTTTGTAAAGTCTGGTCACTGCTCTCAAAATGTGGCCGGTTTCTAAGGTGTGTATTGCATGTGACCATTTTTCCAGTTATGGGTTATGTGTGACTTCCTTGGGACTCGAGGAGAAAGGCATATCAAGAAACTGGGTAAGGGTGACACCATGAGAAAACAGTTGTTCTAGAGAATTGTTGGGGAAAAAGGTATTAATCCAGCCTAAGGCGTACCTAGAGGCCAAGGTCATGATATTGGGGAGGTTTAGATTCAAACTGACGATGGTTGGCTGAAGGCAGCTCAGATCAATTTTGGGCTTTTTGCCTTTCCGTCGGAAGTTTGTAAATAATGTGTAAATGCGCCTCTCATGCTTCCTAGAAAGGAGGGGAGGTGAAATTTGAAATGGATAAAGTTGTTTTGAGAAAACAGTCAACTTTAAGAAGAAAGTTCATTTATAAATTCAACAATTAGAAGTATCTATTTTTCTATTCAAAGTTTGATCTGACAGTTTTTAAAATATATCTTGTATAAGGGTTAATAGTTGTGTTGGAATGAGAATCACCAAGTATTTCATACATTCAGATTGCAAGTTGAGATTTGCAGATGAATGGTGATACTCGATGGAATGGAGAGTATGTGAAGGATCCAGGTAAGAGGGTCAAGAGCCAGGTTAAAAAGAATCGTAATGAGCGGCCACTCCTTTCTCACTCCTGCACCCATTATTACCTGACCGGAATCCAGACCATTTGTGGAAATGCGAGTGTCAGGGCTATCTGAAAAATAATCTGTGAGATTAAAGAACAGGATTCAGAAAAACATGGTACTTATGGATGCAGGATAGATGGTACCGATACACTTGGAAAATTCCCATTTTTAATTCCATTAGGACTGGCTCGAAGTGTGGACATTATCCAGTGCTGTAAGCTAAACTAATCCGTGCCACAGCTGAAACTCTGCTTCAATACTACACCTTGTATATCCTCACAGTTTACAGACACAACATGGAATGGTACCACATGTGTCAAAACACTACAAACTATTTTGCACGGGTTATGAAAGAGTTAATAACTTAAAGAGCCAGCTCAATTAGAAAATTCCCTGGCGAGCTGCACTCGATCCATCCAGTATTCGTCTTGTATTGCCTATAAGTGACAAGGACAAGAAGATGGCAGAGCGGAGTACCCAGCAGCCAGGAGTGACAATTACTAGCGACTGGTTTTAGGAAGTGGCAGCGGATGAAAAGGAGGAGGATATATTGAAGACGTAACCAATTTACTAACCGTAACGTGATGCTACAAAAAACTTATATAGTAGGGCAAACAGTTTTACATGCTACGAATCTAGAATAAATACGATTTATAAAATGCTAGCACATTCCGTGGCGTTGTACAATGTTTGTATTGGCCGGCAGTGATAGTATGCTCCGTACCCAGCGTAACACAGATATCACGCAGAAGGACCTCTCCTTACCTGATCTTCCAGGCTGTTTGGACATTGGCACGGAGACCTCTGTAAGAGGCAGAACATACACCTCGGGCCCATTCTGCGCCGCGGGGGAGCTCTGGACAGAAAATTCAGTGGTGTAATCTTCTCCCTCCACATTGTCAAGCTCCTGAGGACAACAAGGGGCCTTCATTATTTCCACATAGAAAAGAAGAAAAAGAAAAGGAGGGACAAAGAGTTTTCTCCAGAAAACAAGAGGTTAAATCACTTAAAGGCAAAGTACGGTGAATTGACAACCAATTTGCAAAATGTAACATACAATATGAAGATGATATTTAGGCCGAATTGTTTTCAATACTATCGTCAACTAACAGTTTCATTCAATAAAATGTGTTTACTTTCATTTTAGTCTAAAAAGGCTAAACTGAAAACAAACATATTTTTCTATTTCAGCAATTTGGTCAAAATTTTACATTTACTCTGAATATCTGTCAACTCACAATTTGGTTCATACCATGGTGTGATAGTTTAGAGGATACACCCTATGTACTAATAATTTATTTATACAAAATGGCGCACATCCAAGATGGCAGCCGGCCTGTCGATTGCTGACGTACAGTAAACAACAGATGTCACAATCTGCTTGCAGGTTTATAAGCTAGTTATTGATAAATGTGGCCTCACTGAAGGTCAATTACATTGCCCATACTGCTCTAAAGATTGCATGAGTATCTTGGGAAATGTAGTTTGCCAGCATCGGTTGGGCTGACCTAAGCCAAACATCAATTCATTGCCCTGGTTTGTTAGTTGTGCATAAGTCTCAAATCCCCCACCCCCCAAACTGTATGAAACGTGTGGAGTGCTAATAGTGTCTGTGTGATAATGTTAACTCGGCGACGAATGTACATGTTTCAGAGCTGGAAATTAAATTATTTAACGGGGAGACAGAGGGGTTAAGTGTGCCCTATTATCGCTGTTCCCCCACCCTTGAGCAAGCTTTCTAAATAACCGTATCGGCTGGCCCCTGACACGCTCCAGGAGTCGCCATGATGCTATTACTCATGCATGACTTAGCGTGGCATTACAGCTGGCACAGGGATGACCCATTTCCTCTGTATTGAAAGATGCCAGCTGCTGTCCTGTTTACAGAACAAGTATGCCACACGCATGCCCACAGGCTCCCCCTCAACGCTGCTGCCATCTCCTCTCCTGGGCATCTACATATGCACGCCATGCAGGCACGCTCTCCCAACTGGCAGTCTTCGTACATGGGAAAATCAGCAAATACTGTGCAGGAAGCACTGATAATAGGAGTACTTCGATCTAGGGACAAAGGAAGCTTCAATTTACAAATCTAGGAGTGAAAAATATCTTAACTTTAAATTATAATTTGAGCTGCGAAATCTAGCCCAAAACAGCTGGTTTGTAAGAAATATCCAACTCAACTTTGTTAATAGGAATGGTGTCCAAACTACCTTAATAAGTTTACAGTTATTAAGAAATTATTATACGACAATTCCCGTAATCCACAGCCGACGAGAGCCATTAGTACAGCATTAGCATCTACAGCCAACACTAAAATACAGACAACGTACACTATATAAATATTTCAATGAAAGTAGAGGTTAGACAGCTGCTGATTGCCCTGTACAATGAATAAAAAGTCACTATACAGGGCGGCTGATCAAAGTCTATAGTGTATATATAGAAGATTTGTGGCCAAGTCATTACAGAATAAGTCAATAAAAGGATTGCGCCTGACCAGGTATTTGCAGCCTCACTTGCGACGTCCCAGAAATAGATGCTGAATAATATATTATGTATGACTGCACATAACAGACGGAAAACAAACGACCCCAGTCTGGTAGACAGGACACGGCAACGCCTTCTCTATAAAGAAATATTTAGCAGGTAGAAATTAATAACTCTGAGTTGCTGGAGCAAATGAACAATTTTGGCGATACCCTGAGGTTAATCGCTAAACTGTAAATAGCGTTGGATTGAGAATTTTAGACAAAAGTAGCCGAACCGGAAAAGGAGATGGGTTGACGAATTTTTCCATTTCGACTATCTGGGTCTAAGAATTACAGTTCTTGTTTTAATGGATAAACCTTGCTAAAATGCTGCACACTCTCTCTCTCTCTCTCTCTCTATATATATATATATATATATACAGTATACTGTATAGTTGTGCTCCCATCAAGATACGCACAGCATGATACTACATTAAACCACGCAGCTATTTTCATAAAACCAAAGAGAACAGAGAATTAAAAGCAATCTGGGAGAATATTTCTACACCCACACACCGGTACACATATTAATAACAGCTCATGACGTTATGTATGTAAATGCAATTTGTCAAAAAAAGGGTAGCTGTTGGTCTGCTCTGCACCATGTATCCAAACACCCCATTTATACAAACACATCGCTAAGACTTTTATATCCAGTTGGGTCAATAAGATTATTTCACAATATTTTATCTTAATACAACAGTTATTTGGTCAAAGGGAAAACGAAACCTAGCCACGATATTTTATAAATATATCTATACACACACACACACATTTAGACCCCCTCACATTATGACACACACACCGTTTGACGAAATTGCGTCACAGACACACAATTCTTACCCCTACCTCGCCATGTTTGCAAGAAAAAGCTTTAACCCCAAAAGCTGCCCCAGCGATCAGGTAGGAGAGCGTCAGCATATCAGTATTGGGGTAACAGAGACCCGGAGAGGACTGGCCCTGCCATCACACAGCCTGTCTGAGCTGGCACAGCCCCTTACCACGGTTCCCTGTCTCTGTCTGGCACATCACCACGCTCAGCCGAGCTTCAAATCAGAATCCAGGGACTGTGCTGGAAATGGGGGCGGCGAGATCACCGTCACATAGTTTTGTAAAGCCTCGGACATGCCATTCACTGCCCACTCTGTGTGTCACTATCACAGGGCCTCCCCTCTGCACGTGCCATCACAATGCCATTATTATCTAGGGGCACTGCATGCATTGAGACTCCCCAACCTGCTGTATGGAGCCAGAACAGTTAATGTTCTCTTAGAACGAGTTATATAACCAGCTTTATTTATTTCAGTAACACGCTACGTTAATGTATCTTGTGATATCTTATAAAGCAGAGTGTGGGTGCCTGTCTCATGCAGTCAATCCCTATACCAGGGACGGCTAACCATGGCACTCCGGCTGTTTCCCATGATGCTCAGAATCGCAGTTCACAGACGTGGAAATTGCCAGAAACACTAACCGCTTTTCAGCTTGAAGGATAAACAGCGAAATTGGGAAATAAATCTCCAAATCGTGTTTTCACGTTGGCTATTTGGTACCTAAACCTTGAAGTTTTACTTAAAATTATAACAATTAGTTATTTTCAAATTCAAGGCAAAAGTAGCCGAACGGAAAGCATGGCCAACTATGAGAATTTTAAAATTCAGCTATTTTGGCCTTAAATTTAAAATTTACTCGAAAATCTCTGTAAGTAACTAACTCTCTCTTGGGCTGATGGGCTGTACATGAAAAGTGCTTATAGGAAGAAAGTCAATTAATAAACCACGGAGGAATGATGCTGCTGGGAATGGAGTTACACCTCCGGCAGCAAAGGAGTTAAACTCAGAATGTGCAGCGTTTCATAGCGAAACACCGACATACAGACTTCAGACACCATGACCACTTTATCGTATCACTGAAGTGGTTATGGTGTTTCGGTTACCTTTAAAACTATTTTTTTTATCTCAATGTTCCCTATACACTGATCAGCCACATTAAACCCACTGCCAGGCGAAGTGAATTATATTGATTATATAGTTACAATGACACCTGCCAAGGAGTGCGATATATTGAGCAGCAAGTGAACAGTCAGTTCTTTAATTTCATGTGTTGGAAGCAGGAAAAATGGGCAAGTGAAATGATCTGAGTTACTTTAAAGGACCACTCTAGGCACCCAGACCACTTCAGCTTAATGAAGTGGTCTGGGTGCCAGGTCCCTCTAGGATTAACCCTTTTTTTTTATAAACATAGCAGTTTCAGAGAAACTGCTATGTTTATATTAGGGTTAATCCAGCCTCTAAAGCCTCTAGTGGCTGTCTCATTGAAAATCACAGTGAGAAGACGCCAGCGTCCATAGGAAAGCATTATGAATGCTTTCCTATGAGACTGGTTGAATGCGCATGCAGCTCCTGCCGCGCATGCGCATTCAGCCGAAGAGGAGGATCGGAGGTGGATAGGAGGAGGAGAGCTCCCTGCCCGGTGCTGGAAAAAAGGCAAGTTTAACCCCTTTGCTCTCCCCAGAGCCCGGCGGGAGGGGGTACCCTCAGGGCACTATAGTGCCAGGAAAACGAGTGTTTTCCTGGCACTATTGTGGTCCTTTAACAAGGATCATAATGATGGCTAGACGACTGGGTCAGAGCGTCTCCAAAGCGGCACGTCTTGTGGAGTGTGCACGGTATGCAGTGCTTAGTACCTACCAAAAGCGGAGACCCAAATTATTGAAAAATGTAATTCTGTCCGTGATAGAAAGATACCAGAACACACAGTGCATCGCAGTTTGCTGTGAATGGGGTTGCGTGGCCGCAGACTGGTCATGGTGTCCATTATGACCCCTGTCCATGACTTCAATGGGGACGTGAGCGTCAGAGCTGGACCATGGAGCGATGGCAGAAGGTTGCCTGGTCTGATGGATCACATTTTCTTTTAGATCCTGTGGATGGCCGGGTGATTGTGCATTGCTTACCTAGGGAGGAGATGGCAGCAGGATGTACTATGGGAATAAGGCAGTGTTATGATCTGGGCAATGTTCTGCTGGGAAGCCTTGGGTCCTGGCAATTATGTGGATGTTACTGTGACACGTACCAGACCACATACACCCCTCATGGCAGTGGAGTTCCCTGGTGGCAGCAACCTCTTTCAGCAGGATAATGCCTCCTGCCACACTGCAAACATTGTTCAGGAATGGTTTGAGGAACATGACAAAGAGATCAGGGTGTTGCCTTGGCCTCCAAATTAACCACATCTCAGTCCAACTGACCATCTGTGTGATGTGCTGGAACAACAAATCCGATCCATGGAGGCCCCACCTCGCTACTTGCAGGAATTAAAGGATCTGCTAATGTCTTGTTGCCATATACCACAGGTCACATTCGGAGGTTTTGTGGAGTCCATGTCTCGACACACTAGAGCTGTTTTGGCAGCACAAGGCGGGCCTACACGATATTGGGCAGGTGGTTTTAATGTTGTGGCTGCTCAGTGAATAGTAAAATGCCTTCAAAACAATTTGACTGTTCAAAATGTTAACCGTTAATTAGCCCTTCAGCACAATATTCTGTAAAACATAGACAATGAAGTGGTTTTGGTGCTGTGGCCCTGGTGTAAATGTAAAACATTGCTGTTTTGGAGATATCGAAATGTTTTTATAGTGGGGTTCCCCTGACCGCCACTAGATGATGGTCCACAGTAAAAGCAACGTTTCATTGAGCTCTTGAATGAGAGAAGCATTTGATGTGCATGCGCATTGAGTACAGAATGCTTCTCTATGAGAAGCATTTGATTAGGATACATGTTTACCAATCCTGATGACCTCAGCGGGGGCGGATTAGGCTGCTCTGAAGAGGTTGTCTTGGTGCTGTATTGCAGGTTAGTAAAGAGCTCATATAACAATTTGTATTAAATGAGATAAACAGCGAGCCCTGAAATCTAAATTAAAGGACCACTATAGGCACCCAGACCACTTCATCTTAATGGGGGATTAACCCTGCCTGCTGTAAACATAGCAGTTTCAGAGAAACTGCTAAATTTACATATGGGTTAATCCAGCCTCTCGTGGCTGTCTCACTGACAGCCGCTGGAGGCGCTTCTCACTGTGATTTTTACAGTGAGAAGACGCCATGGTTCATAGGAAAGCATTGAGAATGCTTTCCTATGAGACTGGCTGAATGCTCTTGCCGCGCATGCGCATTCAGCCGATGATGGGAAAGGAGGAGGAGAGTCTCCAGCACCGAGGGAGCCCGGCGCTGGAGAAAGGTAAGTGTTTAACTCTCTCTCTCCATCCAGCCTGGCGGTAGGGGGACCCTGAGGGTGGGGGCACCCTCAGGGCACTATAGTGGTCCTTTAAACTAACATTAGTACCCCTATGATTCCTTTAACAAAATCTGAATAGTGGTATAGAACAGGGCTGGCAATAACAGTAACTTGGCAAAGTATCATGGGAGTTGTAGTTACATAAGAGTTGCGGGTCTGACTTTTGGCCTATTGTGGATCTGGGAATTATATCAGAATTTGGAGAACCTTTCAAATATACCGGTATTTATTTTGGCATAAATGGTCACTTTCTGTGTTAATTATCCAAACTTCCCAGTTTAAGCAGCAGTGAGGGGCCCAGCCCAGCCCTGGAGTGAGCCCACCCTTGCAGTGAGGGGCCCAGTTCAGCCCAGCCCAGCCTTGGGTTAACACAGTAGGTTATGAAGTTTACAGAAAAAACTACAAATTCTCACCCGCTGTCTTCCAACAAAAATGAAGGGGTAACTAAAAAGGGGGAGTCAGGCTGGGGTGGTAACTAAAGAGGGGGAGTCAGGATGGGGGGCTATAGGATACTGTGGGGGTAGAGAGGGGGAGCAGGCCAGGGGCTATAGGGCCATGGGAGCCCACCCTGAGAGATTGGGAGCCAGGCTGGCCTGCAGTGAGGGGGGCCCAGCTCACTGGGAGCCCCAGCCCAGGGACCATTGGGGTGAAGCTTACAGAAAATCACAAATTTCACTTGTATAAAGGCAGGGATACTGGGATGGGGTACTAGAGAGGGGAGTCAGGGCTGGGGGTATAGGATAACCAAAGATGGGAGTAATTGGATGGGGGTGGTAGGCTGGGGGGCTATAGAGGGGAGCATGGGGGGGCAGGATTAGACAAGGGTCACGGGCACCTCTGGTAGGAGAAGTGAGGGGGAGTCAGGGCTGGGGAGTCAGGCTGGGGATGGGGTACCTCAGAGAGGGGTGGCTCAGGATGGGGGGGTTACTGTGGCTATAGGATATCATGGGATAGGGGTAACTAGAGGGGGGGAGTCATGGGGGGGGTCATGGGATGGGGTAATCTAGGGAGGGGGGAGTCAGGCTGGGGCATAGGATATCATGGGATGGGGTAACTAGATAGGGGAGTCAGGCTGGTGGGGCTTGGCAGGGACACGGGATGGTAACCAGGAGAGGGGGGAGCTCAGGGCAGTAGCATGGGATGGGGCACTCTGGGCTGGGGGGGGCAGGACACAAGTGGGAAACTAGAGAGGGGAGTCAGCACATCAAGTGGGAGGGCCACCAGGAGGGAGGAGCCAGGCTGGGGCAGGTGGACATCAGAGGGGTAACAGAAAGGGGACCTTGTGGGATAGCTAGATATCATGGGATGGGGGGCAGGATAGCTAGATGGGGGGAGGGACATCAGGCTGGTGGGCTGCAGCACATAGGGTAACAGAGAGGTAGTCAGGCTGGGGGCCAAGTTTCCAGGGGGTAACTATAGGGGAGTCACCATTGGGGATGGGCAAATAGCAGAGGGGAGCTGGCTGGGGTGGTAACAGGGATGAGGGGAGAGGGTCAGGGCTGGGGGGCATAGGACACAAGTGGGATGGGGTAGGCTAGAGAGGGGGGGGCTATAGGATATCATGGGGCATGGGAGGGGGTAACCCAGAGAGGGGAGTCAGGCTGGGGGGCTACATATCATGGGATGGGGGTACTGAGGGGAGTTAGGGGCCTGGGGAGGGGGGCTATAGGGGCTGTTGTGAAGTTTCCAGAAAATAACAAATTCTCACCGCTGTCTTCTGAACAAAATGAAGGGCTCAGGCTGGGGGTGGTACTAGGGGGCTGGGGGCTTGGTAGGAGGTCAAGTGGGATGGGGTAACTAGAGAGGGGGGAGTCAGGCTGGGGGCCAGGATACTGCATGGGATGGGGGTAGGCTAGAGGAGGGGAACTTGTCAGGCTGGGGGGCTAGGCATGGTCATGGGATGGGGGTACCCTGTAGTAGGGGAGCTGTGGCCTGGGAGCTATGGACAAGGGATGGGCACTCAGAGAGGGGAGCCAGGGCTGGGGGGGCTAGGGATATCATGGGATGGGGTAGTCAGGCTGGGGGCATAGGATACCGCGGGATGGGGTATAGAGAGGGGAGCCAGGCTGGGGGGGCAGGATCATGGGATGGGAGGATGGGAGGTAAATAGAGAGGGAGAGGGGGAGTTAGGGGCCTGGGGAGGGGGGGGCAACACAGGGTTGGTGAAGTTTCAAAAATAGTACCTCATGAGGGCACTCAAAAAGGGGAGGTGGGGCTGGGGTGGTAACTAGAGGGGGGGGGTCAGCTTGGGGCTTGGTGGGATACTGCTGGGATGGGCTCAGGCTGGGGGGCCAGGATATCAAGGGATGGGGGGTAACTAGAGAGGGGGAGTCAGGCTGGGGGCTGGGCTAGATATCATGGGATGGGGTAACTAGAGAGAGGGGGAGTCAGGGTCAAAGGCAGGGATTGGATATCATGGGATGGGAGGGGGGAGCCAGGCTTGGGGCTTACAGGGATAACATGGGATGGGGGTAAATAGAGAGGAGTCAGGCTGGGGCTGGTCTAAGGATATGGGATGGGGAGAAGTCAGTAGAGAGGGGCAGTCAGGCTGGGGGGGCTGGGGGCTAGGAGGAGTCAGGCCTGGGAGGGGCATGGATACCAGTGGGATGGGGTAACCCAGGAGAGGGGGGAGTCGGCTGTTGGGGGGCTTACAGGATACTAGGAGGGGAGCTGTGGCTTGGGGCTCAGGATATCTGGGATGGGAGGTAACAGGGGGGAGCTCAGGCTCGGGGGCAGAGATATCAAGTGGGATGAGGGTAAACAGAGAGGGGGAGCCAGGGCTGGGGGCTCTATAACATGGGAAACTAGAGAGAGGAGTCAGGCTTGGGGGCTCTAGGACAACATGGGATGGGGTAACTAGAGGGAGCTGTGGCTGGGGTGCAGGGATATCATGGGATGGGGCCACTAGAGGGGAGCCAGGATGGGGCAGGACACATGGGATAAATAGAGAAGAAGGAGTCAGGCTGGGGGCTAAGGACATCATAACGAGATGAGGGTCAGGCTGGCGAGGGGTGAGCTAACATGGGGGCTAACTAGAGAGGGTGAGTCAGGCTGTATAGGATAACATGGGATGGGGATGTAATGCAAACCCCTGTGTAGTATTATAGAGGATAATTTATGGTAATTATTGTGTTTTATACATTTTTGACAAAATAAATTCTCAAACATCTGGTTTTATTTTCACTCTGCTGGTTTGCCTAAAATTTATAAAAATAAATGATCAATAATATTGATAATTACAAGAAGTCCCAATTTAATGAATATATCTGCCCATTCCTGGGTACTGATGTTAGAAAGGTTAAGGGCAAAGCAAATCCCAAATGTTTTTTACATTTTGCTTCACATGACAGTACAGATAGCATTCTGCGTATTATGGAGCTCACCTTGAAGCCGATGTCACCCTTCTTACAGCACAGACAGGCCAACATGAGGAATATGAAGGTGATGAGACCAGAGAAGGAAACGGCCACCACGGCCAGAGAGGATGGCCACGACAACTCGCTCAACAGAGCTCCGTCTGCAAGAGAGCAACACAGATTATACGGCAGCAGCCCTTAAGGTAGGACCATCAATGTTACATTGTATTGACAGACCGTTGCCAAGGTAGGTTACACTGTGTTAGGATGTTTAGAAGAGATCGGAGGGAAAGCAATTTATGTAGGAAATGTACACACATTTATTACTTGCTCCATTGCAGGAGCATTTTGTCTCTTACCTCCATTTGGTTGGGAATTTTTTTTTATTTTTAAGTGAAGCATTCTATTAAAAAAAATATTCTAAAGACAGGGGGGGGAGGGGGTGTTAAAATCCCAATTTGGTTTAGTCTTGGCATAGACAGGGCACACATTGTATTGAAGGAGTCCACAGTTAGTGGCCCCAACTGACAGATATCTAAAAAAAAACGCTTAAAGTGAGCTCTGTATATAGCCCTTAAATACCTTTTTAAATACATCGGCTCAGTGATCCTGCTAAGCCACTGTATTTCAGTCACTGCCTCCAGACTGGTGCATTCAAAACTCAGGGACCCCCAGGTGTCTTTTGATACAGTAGGGCCCACATTTAATGGCCCACAACTGGCAGAAGAGCAATGTGCAGCACTCAGAGTGTGGCACATTGCTCCTTAAATTTATTTAAATACCGTGGCTGAGTGTGATCGTGCTCAGCTGCGGTCATTTCAAATATGACAAACTTTTACGGTTTCCCCAGCTTGTCACAGCCCCCCCCCCCCCCTCCTCTCCCGCTATGAGGCAGTTCCATAGAGTTTGAAAAGATGCCCAGTATCTATCTGTGTCCTGCAGCATAAGTGAGCTCTCCCTCTCATGCGGCAATCACTAAGCAGATAGGACTTAAAGAGCCCCCTGTGCTGTGGGACATCCCTCTGCTGACGTCAGTACCAAATACCTCAAAGGTGGGGTGGAATTAGGACTTGGATTACGGGTTGTTATTACTAGCAGAATACACATATTGGGTGTTTGCAGTAGTGGGACATGATTATTATGTGAATTTCCCTGAAATAAAATCTGTGTAAAAAGCAAAAACAGATTAAATTCGCCTTGGATTAAATCCTATATGATGCAGACAATCTAGCCACTTAGATCCGTAATATCAGTACGGAACGCATTGCCTTGTCCATGATCTTTCCAGGGTCTGTGTTCAATTACTAAATCTATATATTGCCCACCAGAATGCTTCCAGAGTATAGTATGTATCACTGGCTTGTGAGCCAGGTGTTCTGATTAGAACACTGTGTTGTCATTCAGTAAAGTGTAGCTTGGAAAATGAATTTAATATGACTGACTTTACCCGAATTGTACTAAATTCAGGTGAAAGTATTTTATTTTGATAGAATGAGCACATCTTATGTAGTACTATCCAGTGTTTCCAATTTTATATTTTAAAAAAACCCAATTTCAGCCAGATTGAACCCTGAACAAATTTGGTAACCGGCAAATTCCCAAAATAAATTTATCTGCTTTTTGCAAACAAATCTACTGAAATCTGCAATATTCGGCCACTGGCAGGAAAATGGTTAAAGTAATATGAATGCAATAAATCCTATAAAAACCTAAACGTAATAACACTGCTAAATATGTTTTACACATATTGGTATATTGACTCCCCCTTTTCCCCTGGAGGTGGCTATTATAATGGTGCCAACTATATTTTTTTATTAGAATTGGCAGATTAAATCGTATATAAGAGGTAGTCGATTTGGTTTTCAGAAGATAAATAAATGCAGGTCTGCTTCCATTAATGGGTAAATATTAAGGGCACAGAAGAGAGAGGTAAAGCTATATTACACCTACCCCAAATCAGGGATATACCTACTAACTAGTGATAAACTATAAATAATCTCCTCTATGTCACTCAATCAGAGCTAAAGAAGAGAAGATTTGTCCACTACACCTAATGCTCCTAAATCCTATTCTCCAAATTAGGAGATGATATTAAATAGCGATATCAATAAAGTCACCTATCAACCCTGCTACATACTGCTAGTGTTATTATATTGAGTGCTTCCATTCTCTACATAACCTCTGAATAAAGGCATCGGATCCTGATCCTGAATTCTGTATCCCTTGATGAGTGGGTAAGTCCAGTCCACTCACCTACCTTACTGTGCTTCCTGAACCAGACCTGAATTAGACCTTCTCATTCTTACAGTCTGTACCTGGAGTTGGCAACTTTCAGAATTCCAGATATTATGAACTACATCTTCCCAGATGCTTTACCACTGTTATGACTGTAAGAGCATTATGGGGGATGTAGTGCTGAAGGTTGCCTACCATGGTCTATATACATAGTGAAATATCCAGTGCATCCTACGTGGATCTTCCCCCAAAAAAACAACGTGTTTCAGTGCCACACGTGAACCTTCCCCCCCACCACTTGTTAGAATCATTTTGGTGGAATTTAATTCTCCGGAATAAAGCTGCCAGTCCTGTCTAATTCTCTCTCTGGGTGTGAATGTTGTGAAGATATTTTTATCGTTTGGTTCCGGATTTCAGCTATATGGTTGTATCTGGACAGGATGTATGTATTCAGAATTCTCCAATTCTGAAAACTCTCCAATTCAGAAGCCGTATAGCAAAATCTACACATTGGGGGGGAAAAACATTTAAAAAGTCTTAGATGGTTATTTTTGTTAATCCTGTGTTTAAACCAGGGGTGCCCAAAAGGTAGATCCCCAGATGTTTCAAAACTAAAACTACCATGATGCCTTGCCATTCTAAATGCATGCAAAGCATCATGGGAGTTGTAGTTGTACAACAAGTGAAGTGCAATTTTTTTTTTTTTTTCTAGAATCATTGTGTGGGTGCCTGTGTTCACAGTATACCACCACTAGGGGGCAGCAATGATTGAGTCAATTGTTCTTGGCCCCATTAAATTCCGAATGGTGCATATTTTGCCCCACACATTTTCATTCCTTTGGAAGAGGAACCTTTCTAAACATTTTAAATACAGATTTCATGGTGGCAACCTATTTTAAAATGGAGTCACAATGTCTGTCTGTAGAAATGACTTTCTGTTTGTGTGATGTATTTTAGTGCTGCTTGTATTTGGAGGAATTCTTCAGATCCCAATGCAGCTCAGTCTTAAACTGGTTTTGTTTTTAATCCATTGAAGCCAATCTGGAAGGTTTCTTGTGTTTTTTTGTTTTTTTTTGTCTTACATGTCCAGATTGTCTGAACAAGATGTGTCTGAGCTGGGTAGAGCAGTATAAACCTAGCACGGCCCACCAGTGGGCATTATATGACAATGCTGACGATTCTGTTTCCATCTAAGGCCGGGCAGCTTGAAATGTTTCCATAGAAATGATGCCGAGCAGCTCTGCTCTGTATCTGACTATTTTCTTGTTTCCTGTAAAATATCGCACATTGGGGGACCTGCTTCCCCGTTGCACCCCTTTATAGCACTTCATTGCAGCACTGCCTTGCGGTGTGTTCTAGGATCACAATATCTATACCATTAACGGTCTATTTAAGACCATCTTTTCGTTTCTGTCTGATTGTGTTCCTTACACGTCACTTGGCTTGCTCAGAATACCCTGTTCCTTAGGATTCTACTTTTGACCTTGGCTCGTTTTTGGTAATTAGATCAGCTGATGTTTCTCCATTTACCCCATCCTCCTGATCTCTGCTAGATCTGTGGTTTTTATTCGCTTGCTGTCTGCACTGACCTCTTGTCTAGACTTTCTGGTCCAAAGTGTAAACATCTCAGCTTTTAACCACTTCATAACTTTTGTCAGTAGGAACAGCTTGTGCTGCGTTGTTTACTCCTAAACCCTTCCCTGTACAAGCTACATGTTCTCGCTCAGGTCATGGTGTTTCCCTGGGGAAGACACACTGGTCATCACTAAGATCGCAGTTGGATCAGTGACCAGAGGACAGGGGTTTTTGTCTGTGGTAGGTTTTATTTTTGTGCTTTGTAAATATATCATCAGGTCCTGCTTAAGTGTCCAGCCTCGTAATGTGCTTTAATGAGATGACATCCCGTACCTGGGAAACACAACCTTGAGCGATCCCATTAATGTTAAAGTGTCCTTTGAAACCCAGATAGCTTATGGTGGACCATTCCTAGCTCCCATAGCACCTATTCCCACCCTGGACTCATGCCAACTCATGGATACCAATATCATACATTAAAAGATAGTTTATTTATTGTAAACCATTGTGTAAGTATTTGGTGAATTTTAAATAGTAATCAAATGGCCCCCTTCTTAATAGATTAGAGGGAAAAAAAACAAAAAAACGGTGTATGTGGAATTGCTACAGAGCTGGTTCTATGTTCATTGATTACTTTCCAATAATGCTCCTCTCTGTATGTATGGGGTAACTATAAAAAATGAAACCGATTTACAGAGATATTTATAGCCTCCCACTTCCGAGAGGCCAAACACATTATCCCATTTATGACAAAGACAACCTCTGCTTGTGAATAGACAATGCACAACTTCTTTAATATTAATCCTATACTCTGAGGGGTAGAATTAATGTTTTTTTGATTTTATTGAAAAAGTAGAGATGTGATTCATGTTGTATTTCCTTATGGAGGGACGGCCGTCCGTGTGACACCTCTACCGTGAGTACAGTATGAAAACACTGTATTATTATTTTTATTATTATTTTATTATTTATATAGCGCCAACAAATTCCGTAGCGCTGTACACTGTATGTAAATAATCACCGTGTGCATACTGAGAGTCGATCGATGGAAACCAAAAAATAGGCAGCCCTTGATGGTTTTACAACTTTCCAATTTTTGGTTGTTTTCTTCAACCCATCAAAAGTATTGATTGGGAGAGGAAAACGCGCGGAAGAGAGCGAGAGAGAGATCAAAGCAAAGGAAATACAATGTCCCATTGTACAGCGCTACGGAATCTGATGGCGCTATATAAATAATAACATACAGTGAAAGGTTTTTATAAGGCACTAGAACCACATTGACCGTCCTGTATGAACAGACTATGGGGAATGGAGAAAGGACTTCCTTATTTTCAGAGAAAGAACATTGTATGATAAAGCTGGGGGAGTTAGACAACAGCCAGACCACTAAAGATCCACTGAATAAACTCACAAAATTCCCTGTTGCGTTTAAGGAATTTTGAGAGTTGTAGTCCAACATGTGGGGCACTTTAGGTATTGCTTGGTGTGTGTGGATATAGGGGATGTACTTTGGGGCAGATTGCTTTGGTAGTTGTTAGCAGGGATATTAGGCCAGCGTTTCCCCTTACTAATGTAAAGCCCCAATGGAAATTAACTGTACGTGTTGTATGTGATCTGTAAAGGGTGAGTCAGTACTTTAACAGCCATTTGTGTTGATTAATAGGAGGCTATTAAAGCAGAGTTCTTATAATTCATTATTTCTGGCCAATATGGCTGATTTGGGAAAAGTCTCTGTTTTACAGGCTTTTTTTCTTCTTCAAAATTTGCCATTCTCTTTAACCCCTTAAGGACACATGACATGAGTGACATGTCATGATTCCCTTTTTTTCCAGAAGTCCTTAAGGGGTTAAATTCCTGACAGTTCACACTTTGGTAAATAACGCTGTATGACTTCAGCCAAAATAGAGATTTTATTTTGCCAGATTAACTATTTTGGCCTTTTTATTTGTTTGCTACTACTCACTGCTTATCGAATAAGCCCCTCAGTAGAACTAAATAGCCGGAGAGCCTATATTGGAAACCTGCTGAATTTAATTGCTGCGGAAGAGTGAGGGGAGCCTCTATTGGAAACCTGCTGAATTGAATTGCTGCGGAAGAGTGAGGGAATTAGCTGCAAAGAGAAACTGTGAATGTAAGTGTTAAAAAAAGAATGTTTGTTTTTTATTGTGTATTATTGTAAAACATGCTGATAGTGAACTTGTCCTCTGCATACATTACATTGGGTCTTCGTCATGCTTATTAGCATCCCTTTATTTTATTAGAGGGTTGGGGGGATCAGTAAGCTGAATTGTGAGCTGCCCAATTGCACTTATATCAATATACCACAAGAGGGCACATGGAGCCATTTTTCTTTACTTCTCACTGTATTCAGCAGGGCTGTACAATTTGTAAAACAAGACACGCAATTCTAACAAAATCTGTTTGACCTACAGGAACAGTAAGTGAAGAGGGCCCTGCCCAAACAAGCTTACAGCCTAAAAGGATAAGGGACAAATCCACGGAGTGAGTGAGGGAATGCAGTGATCTGGACATACCAGGGCAGAGAGGTGTTCAGGAGGAAGGAGCGCAACGGATGGGAGACCGCATTGGAAGGTTGTCACTCTCCGCCTCCATTAAAATCTCCCGAGAGCCAGAAGCTCTCCTGAACTCAGCTCTGCAGTGCCAGTACCAGCTCATTGGCTCAGCGCGTCAGCGATCCCGGTCACAGTGAGCCAAGCCGTGCACAACCAGGCCTAACTCCAACAGATTACTTTCAGCTCTCGGAAAACTGTAGCGCAGGCGGGGAGTGGCCCCCAGTGAACCACAAGAATTCCATTCAAAAACGGTTTGACTTCTTACAATGTGGGGTGCAAGAGCAATCCAGGCACCATAACCACTACAGCACACTGCAGTGGTTCTGGTGCTTGGCATGTTTCTTAAAACTGCAATTTGCACTTGTTTTATTTTTCTCCTCAGGCAGTATTAATAAGGGCTGTTCTGTGCTGTTGCTGAAATAACCCTGATACTTATTGAAACCGAAGAATCACAGCTAAAATGAACTCAACGTTTCTACATTCTGAAATCACTACAAAGAGGCTTATTCACTAACCAGAATGGCACTGGACTGAGCACCTATTTACAAAATATCGACAAAAACTGCTAAAAAATCACCCACTTTGCTAAGCCACAGCTCGGCTGTTCTCACACCGTCGATGGTTTGGTGACTATATTGTATCCAAACTGGTTCGCTTTGATATTATGGGTATCTTGAGCGATTATTGCAGTTTTCCTGAGCTGGCGTTTCTAGTAGAGGAAATGTAACATTTTAACAAGATCTATTATGCGAACACAGCTGGCTTATTCCACAGCCGCCGATCCTCTCTACATCACTGCATTTCTCCTCTCCGTCTGTGATCACTGGGCCGCGGGAGGACAAGCTGTGATCTCTCCTCTGGCTGTATCAATGCAAGAGGAAGGGACTCTTTAAAGAAAAGCTCCCCCATGGGACATAAACCACAGGAGATTGTGTAATTGTATGTAACAACTAAATACAATCCAATAAATCAGCACTGTCCTCTACTATCGACCTCCTCAGCTTTCCCCATTATCAGGGCATTGGTTCCCAGCCCAGTCCTCAAGGCGAAGCAGCGATTTAGATCCTGTCATTGTTCCCTTAGACTCAGAATTGGGGGACGCCTACGTCCTGAGCTGCAGGTCTGCTGTGAGCTCTGGGTTCCTATGGGTTCTCCGTATTTGTGATCAGATTGTGCCTCACTGCATGTAAAATGGTAAACGGTGGAAGCAATCTTTCTAATAAACCCACCGTCCATCTTTGAATTATTCTAGTCTAATCATTACAAGCCTGACTGATTTACTGCGTGTTGGCGTTACTTTACTTGCAATGTACAACTTGCAGGCGTTGGTATCTGGCGTCAAGTTTCTGTTTAAGACATACTGGCAGAGCAATGTCTGATTGAAAGAGCTTATAGTCTAATACAGAGGTGTCAAACCCAGGCCCCAACATCGCTATCACCCCCATACTCCTCTGCAGCCAATGGCACTCAGGGAATTGTGGGTGTTGTAGTCATGGTCTGGGAGGGTCTAGGGTCCCTTGCGTCTGCCGCCATCTTCATCCAGTTGGTCCACTCCAGCTCATGGCTGTTCATCTACAACAGGCTTCCCCAAACTCCGGCCCTCCAGATGTTGCTGAACTACAACTCCCATGATTCTCAGCCTATCTATTTCATTCATAGAATCATGGGGGTTGTAGTTCAGCAACATCTAGAGGGCCAGAGTTTGGGGGAGCCTGATCTACAAGGAGCCCATGTCTAGAAATAGCTAGCTAGATTTGTCGGCGCTTACCTGGCTGTGGTTAAAGCAAATCACAATTTGTGTATGTAATTATCTAGCCACAGTCACATAGGGGGCAAACATTTAAACATCAAACGGTACAGAACAATAGTATGTCTGGAAAAAACACGATGAAACACAAACTACATACAATGCGTTCAGGATACTTAGTGCTAAGTGGTCGCTGTATAAACCCGTACCAGTAAATTACTTTGGAGTAAAAGATGTGCTTAGCTCTGTTTGTTGACAGAGGACCTGTGAGTGAGTTGCAGGTTTTTATAAATCTGAGCATCTTTGATGGTTTTCTGACGCCTTCATGCATGAGGTAGTAGAGGAAGGCAGAGGGCTGTGATGGGGGGGGGGGAGATGTTCAGCTGTGCTGTGTGTGACATTGCCATTACACTACCAGGAACAAGCTGTGTAATTAGAACAAGGCAGGGGATGAAAGGATGCATTGATAACCTCTAGAAATGGGAATAGGGAATGAAGAATGATCAAAATCTCTAGGCCAACTCTCTCTGAGTGTAAGGGCACTTTCTCAATGTAAGTTTGGCTCTAACCTGGCCCAGTCACTTCGAGAGCTCCGGAGCACAGACGCATCAAACATCAGGAACACAATCTGTCTTCTTATAGTAACGGACGGCTGTCCTCCCCTCAGCAGCTCCACAAAGTTAGGTCTGTGAGTGCCATTCCCTCCGTAATTTACTTGTTACCCATGTATCTAGTCTGACTAGCTGGGAGCTGGATGGAGCCTCGTACACCTTTCAATCTATTACATCTCAGGACAGACACAATAAATTGCATTTGTGATCTATACACAGTCTGACTCCAAGCAGGAAATCGTTAGTGTATTGGATTTTCGAGCTTTTCATGGCTGGCGATAGCCCTTCATTTTGTGCTATTTTTCCCAATTCCCATGATGTTCGGCTGATAACCGGCTGAGCTTAATGGGAAAGACTGTCCAGAACACCGCTACCATGGTAAAACGTAACCCCAAGCTTCTGATTTAGCTGTTAATAGATTTCCCAATCAGCTGGAGATTGTGGGTGTCGTTTAGCCATGGGTTTCCTCCTAACCCCTTCACCACTGTACAACAAGTGATGGGCTAGTATTAACTAGAGTGTCCGCAGCCCCCTTACTGACTATACAGAATAACCTGGGCAATGGGTTAACCAGTACCAACACCAACTTTAGAAATACAGTATTATTGAAATAATAAGGCAGAAAGGAGCGGATTTAGAAACCTGTCTCCACTTTACATTCGTTTTACGGTTTAGTCTGAATTGGCTACAAATTGTCGTTTAGTGGATGCACTTTTTCGCCTTTTCAGTTTTTGCTCTCTAAATATAAAAATAAACTTTCCTGATATTTGATTATAAACTCCACATACCCAACCAATGCCAGGGTTCTCTTTTAACTCTTTATATTAATGCAAAAGAAATTTCAATTTTGTTGGAAATATTTGTATCATTTGAAAAAAACCTGATGGTCCATGTTGCCAGGTCTCATCACCCCACTCACCCAATCTGCTATAGCGCTTTTCCTTAACATTCATGACCTGTACGTAATGATGGTGTGGCTGACCTGTGCGTCTTACTGCAGGGGTCTCCTCTTACTGCAGGGGTCTCATCTTACTGCAGGGGTCATGACCTCTCCCTTTCAGTGCTGGTATTGAACTCGGAAGATATCCTCCCATTTAACCCTTGACGGGTTAAGGAGTTAACCCTTGGTGGTGAAGTACACCAGAAGTTACAGAGGCAGTCCTACAAAACTGTATTTATTTTTTTCATTTTTCTTCTAACCATTTAATTGCCAGTAACGTAACTACATGAGTCATGAAGGAGTTAAATTCATTGAACCAGTGACGCTTGTAATTAATGAGCACATTTATCAAACTGGAACTGTCCTACAAATCACTGTCAGATCATGGGCCTTGCAATCTCCCCCTGCACTCTCAAACCAGTATTTGTATGAATTGCTTGGTGTGCTTTTATCCCTCTAAGAGTTAAAGACCGGCTCCCCAAATAACCAATTTGGAGCAAGCGGGTAGCATGTAAAATCAAAGTATTACATACCCCAGCAACAACTTATCCCTAATCCTATTAACGCATTGCAGCATGCAAACCGCGGAGGATTAATTTCAGTAAGAATCTCCCACTAGCAGTTGGTACAGCATTGTACAGAGAAACACATGCAGTGGTTCCAACCTCCCAAAATTAAATCTGCAAGAACCGCTCTTTGCCAACTGGAAAGCTAAGACGATTTCATTCTGTCAGAGGATTGCAGGCTGTGTGAGCTCAGCACCATGGACAGAGCAGCCTACACAGTCTGTCCTAAATAGCTTGTGGTGAGACCAAACACACTAAAGGTCCCAGCAGATTTATGCAAATTACTGTTGTGCATTATTTGCATATCTCAAATAGGACCCTGGGAAAAGTGCACCTTTAGCAGAATAATTCCGAGGGTTATAAAGGGTTTTAGGGCAGAGGTGTGGGGAACTTGTTGGAACAGCCTTACAGTCATTCCGTGAAATATTAATAACATTTGAAAGCAGAGACTGGAGACACAGATCCCAAATTATTACTATTATGCTATGATCTACAACATTAACCCATTTTTTGTTTTCCTGTGTATATACATTTATGGATCTCTGATAAACTAATGGCTTGGGTTAGTGTAGGAGGCAGAAGCACAGCTTATTTATGCCAATTTCACATTTGAGGCTAAATTAGCTGAGTTGTAAAAATTCCCCACATCCACTGCATTCGTTTGGCTAATTTGAAATTCTTTGTATCCCTATCAGTTCACACCCAGTGAAAACTTGTATTTGTTTTGTAATCCCAAGCTTGCCGTAACTGATAAATCCAGTAAACGTAGAGCCTATGGGGTAATGAAGAAACACACTGATGGTAGTAGCAAAAAAATGGGGGGTAACCCCTAAATAGGTAACTGGAATTAAAATAAAGAAAAAGAAAAAAAAAATCTACCAGCAGGTGTATCTTAATTGGGAGAGTTCATATCCACAGATCATGATGTTGGCATTTAATTTTCTGTTCCTTTAGGTATACTGATAAAACCTGAGAATTGATCTATGAACCATGCTCTAGAACAGGGTTCTCAAAGCTCTGGCCCTCCAGATATTGCTTAACTACAATTCCCATGATTCTCTGGCTATCTATTTAATTCACAGAATGAGAATTGTAGTTAAGCAACATCTGGAGGGCCAGAGCTAAATTAAGTCTCACATAGTAATGTGACCTGACAGAGCATCATGGGGTTTGTAGTTCTGAATTGACTTTATCTCTCTCTGCTGGCTAACCCTCGTGAATGGAGTGAGTTTTAACGAGTTTCACACATTATTTAACCCAGAATGGAAATCATGTTCAGACGTACCAGCTGGAAAAAGCAGGTTATAGAAGACCTTGATACAATGGGCTTGTAGATGATTTGAGACTGGTGTCCAAACAAGTCGAAATCCATTTTATCCAAAAAGTGGAGATGCAGTAAAAGCTAAGCAGCTGGAGTATGTAAAAGCCCTTCATGGGACCTTTCAGACAGAGATGTCCTAGATTTGCCTTGAAGGAAGATGTGCTGATTGCATTGTGAAAGCTGAAATCTGCAAAAACTTAATTTGACAAAGAATTCTTTCTGCAAAGTCCAAAACCGGCTCTTCAGGGGATCTGTCGGATTAACAGGAACTTTGATCATCACACCAGCCTGGGTCTAACTGTGAGTGGCGAGTCCTGTGTTTAGCTCCAGAACACCTGTATGTCTTGCATAATTTATGGAGAACATCAAGAGAAGTCTGCCAAAACTTAATCTGGTACAGTGGACAGCCTGCATAACGTACACAAGCTCTGGATAATAACTGGAATGGGATTGTTGTGGGCGTGGGATTTTTGTTTGTTTTATTATTAATTCACTATTTAAGTGCATCACTATGCTGCAGTTCCTCTAGAGCAAGGGGTCATTAAATATGAAAACAGATCTTATGCATTTAAATTCGTTCTACTCTACAAATTGTATTTCTGTGTATTGGACTCCTGTTCCGTTTCTTCCAACATTTGCGGAGAATCTCTAAGGTTATAGAATGGCTACATTGTTTTTTACCACATAACACATGATACTGAATGTGATCCGTGACCTGAGATAGCCTCAGTCTGTCTTCTTATAAGAGATTCTTATCTCGTTTGCAAATTAACTGTTTTAAGCAGTATCATTGTCCAATTAACTTCCATTATTGCACACCTAATCTAAAGTTTAGTCATCATCTCTTATATACAGGCAGTGTGAATGTAACGTGGCTTTGTAACCAATAATTAAACTGTGGCGGAATCCACCGTCAAATTCATATTGATTTGTGTGTTTTATATTTTTTGCATTTGGGAGTTATAGTATACGAACACTCTGCATTCAGATCCCTAATGAAGACCACCCTGGTACCACATTAGAATGTTCTCACCTAGTAACTTAAGTGTGAAACCGCAAGGTAAGTAATTAATGAATGCTTTCCCTGGGTGGCCGCCATTTCGTATAAACGAATGCATGTGGTCGACAAAAGAGTGGCAGCCATTTTGTCTCCCGAACGTGGGCAGAGGCACTTGATCGTCGAGTGTCTGGAACTCTTTTTGGCTAGGCACTCGCACGAACACCGGTAAAGATTAGACTACTGCCCATTCTACTTCCCGACCAACTATGCGAACAATGTTTAGGAGATGGGAACTACCAAACTGGGGGAGCATTTATACCCTGAAATTAAGAGAATCCCTTGCATGGTTTTCGCACAGGAACCCCTGAACAGAGATCGTCCGGGACACCTATTTCCCTGGAACTGTTTTGGGCTAGCACCTCATGTCCGGCCGGTCAAAACTTTACTCCGGTGGCATTCCAGTTTCACCAAACCGATCTGAGTGATATTTGGATATGTTATACACTCAGATCAGGGCTATCCAGGGATATAACTTGTGTGGTTCCTAGTTATGGTGGGGGTACTTTTGGGGTAATTTATATTTTGCATAGGATTTTTATGTACCTGAGAGATAATTAAATTAGGCACAAAGGATGCTGGGAATTAAAACCCTGTGTTATTGTGTTGGCGACCCCATGTAGGGGTCTGTGCACAAAAGCTGTGTGTGGCCTGAAATAAATCAGTTGACTTCCAGAACTATGTTTCGTTCGGTTACTGGGGAACGAAACATAGTTCTGTATGCTTTAATGGTTCCAGATTGGCTGAGACAAGGAATTATCGGAGGTAACCAGTCGGGTTACCCGTGGTCCGCTACATAGACTTTATCTAATCTGCCTATAAAGCTCTCTCAATCTATTTTTATTCATTTCCATGAGCGCTTTCGTTTTCATTAAACACCCAATGGAGTCTGGGTGTACCAGGTTTGTTTTATTACATCTTAAATGTCATCGTCGACCTCCCAGCCTTTCTTATAATATAATACTCCGGATGTCTTGCTCCCCACTAGTTAAACCGTATTGCTGAAGGCTAAACTCTGCATCAAACCCCAGTGAGAATGGAAACTCATTCCCTGAAGTTCTCTATACTTCGTGTTTAGCAAACACACTTGTGATCCAATACTGACACTTTCCCGAAATTGCAGACCTTCCAGCTAATGCATGAACCTGTTCTCCTGGGCTTCTGGACTTCTCATAAGGAGAATATAGACACACCTCCCCTTCCATTACCGTTCCACCGAGCAAAGCTTTTAAATCTTATTAAAAATACACAGCATGCTTTAGTCTCTTCTTTTAAAGGGACCCCAAAGTGTGTATGCTGGAGGTTTGCACTTTTTGTTTATCCTACTGCTTATTAGTATATCTGTATTCATTAACCAGATCTATTTCACCCCATTGTTGCTCTGTAGCCTCTGGCTTCCCTTCCCAATCATTCTATAAAACAGGAGCTATTGAGTTGGCAATTGTTCTGTAATTAGATTATTTCCCTGGCCTTAAGAGAGCTTTATGTTTTAAGGTGCGTTGCCTACTCTAATTTTTATATATCGTTTTAGTTTGGTGTGTTAGCGCTGATCCTTTTTTTTTTTTTTTTTATCCTTTTGTCTTACCCTTTCATGCTCCTATTTATTAATGAGCAATATCAATTCTCTTTGGACACTGCATATCAGCAATAAACTGTAACACATGGTCTTCTACGATCAGTGATCCTTTCAGCATGGCTGCCTACATTACTGGGGTGTTTGGAAGGTGTTTAGATCTCGGTTTAGGGATTTTTCCACCCATTAATTTTTGTAGACCTTGTAAACTCACGTTACTGAACTGCAAACAGTTTCTCTGGAGCTCAAAAGATTTAACTACCAGTTTCCTGTTTTTTTGGTGCAGAGATTTTGTCTGCATTATAATAGATGCAAACGTTGCCTTTGCGTGACCTTCACAGATGCATTGCTTGTTAGCCTTGCACTCCATGGGCGATTTTGTTTTATTCTATCTGCGCCATCTGAACCCTCGGTTACTGTGATTAGAACTATTGTTTTACGGAGTGTGACGTTCTCTTGCGGTGTTTTCTGTCTTAGGGTGACATTATGCCCAAAGGGGGAGACGGGGACAACCTGTGTCAGAGTAATTTTTCTTTTGCAGGGTTTTACGGGCCGACCACCTTTTGTAGTGAACGTTTCCGACCCCCAAATGGACTGAGATTAGATGAAGTTGAGCCATCGTGAGATTAAATTCCGTGATTTCATGCAAGCTGTGATGTGCAGGTACACAGTGTTTGTGTGCAAAGCATGATTGTAACTCTTTCACTGCCCGGAAGCTTTCTCTGTGCGATAACTCAACTATTCCTTTAAATCTCCCAGATCTGCATGGAGGACGACTGAACCCCCCATTACACAGAGATCAAAATCTGACAGAATGCTGTATATTTTACAATGCTTGTGTTTCAGCAGATGAGGTAGACACACAGGAAGGATTCCTTGAGAAAAACCATACTAAGTAGATTTTAAGAAAATTTCCTGTGTCCACAAGCCTAGATTTAAGCTGGGGATCCCTTTCGGTGGAACAAACCCCCACCAGCCCTTTGGGAGACAATGGGGACTAAGGCTGGGGAGCCATCGGGAAGAGGGACTGGAAGCCATTAAGGAGAGGGGCTGGGAAGTCATTGAGGAGAGGGACTGGGGAACCATTGAGGAACTGATCCTGATATTAGCCAGCCCTGAACTGATCCTGATATTAGCCAGCCCTGAACTGATCCTGATATTAGCCAGCCCTGAACTGATCCTGATATTAGCCAGCCCTGAACCGATCCTAATATTAGTCAGCCCTGAACCGATCCTGATATTAGTCAGCCCTGAACCGATCCTGATATTAGTCAGCCCTGAACCGATCCTGATATTAGTCAGCCCTGAACCGATCCTGATATTAGTCAGCAATGAACTGATCCTGATATTAGTCAGCCCTGAACTGATCCTGATATTAGTCAGCCCTGAACTGATCTTGATATTAGTCAGCCCTGAACCGATCCTGATATTAGTCAGCCCTGAACCGATCCTGATATTAGTCAGCCCTGAACCGATCCTGATATTAGTCAGCCCTGAACTGATCCTGATATTAGTCAGCCCTGAACTGATCTTGATATTAGCCAGCCTTGAACTGATCCTGATATTAGCCAGCCCTGAACGCTAGTTCCGGGCTTGTTAATGATGCCCAGTGATGCTCTCCAGGGGTTATTACCCATATGTGCATGTTTCCATAGTGAATTACTTCAAATTATTGAATTGGCCATGCTGCATGGGTTAATCCATTAGCATAGTATGATCATATTTAGATGATGTTCGTGGTGAGCTTCAGACAGTGTGGCTGAATTGGAGTGATGTAGTGGTGAGCTTTAAGGGAAGTTGGTTTCCTGGCACTATAGCTCCCTATAGTGCCCCTCCATTGCGCCCCCCCCCCCACTTCCGTGGTGCAGAAGGGGGTTAAAAACCCCTTCTGTCTCTTACCTGATTCCAGCGCAGATGTTCTGACATCAGCCGGCAGGATAGACCTAATGTTAGGACTTCCCCCATAGCAAAGAATTGTATAATGCTTTCCTATGTGGTTTGGGGTGACATTGGAAGTCCTCATGCATAGCGTGAGCCCGTCCAGTGTCACACGACCAAAAGTTGTCTAACGACCAGGAAGTCCCTCAAGAGGCTGTCAGAAAGACAGCCACTAAAGGTGGAGTTAACCCTCAAAGGTAATTATTGCAATTTATTAATAGCTGTAATAACTACATGCTCAGGGTTATGGGAACCGAGACAGCGCATCCAGAACACTTCAATGAGCTGAAGTGGTCTGGGTGCCTGTAGTAAAGATGCCTTTAATCACCACAAGCACTACAGCTCATTGCAGTGGCTACGTGACATTCTACTGGAATAATGTTGTCCAACTGTTTTCACAGAAATTTCAATTGAAAGTTTCCTTCCCATGTTGGATATATGAATTCTGTCTTTGAATAATATTCATTGACTGAGAGCATTAGAAGTCACTCCACAGTCAGTGAATTCTGTGCAGTTTGACAAAATTTGTATTTCTAATGAAAAAGGGACTCTGTGAGGGGCTCTCAGATTGTGGGCTCCCGGGTGTCACTGTGCTCCACAGTAAGTTTTAAATCACTGGAAAATGGTTTAAGTCTTAACAGTGGGACTGCACCAGGGGAAGCCTGACACTGTAACCACTATTGCAAGTTTCAGTAGGACCATATTGGGGTGTCCAAATCCCCATTTACTTCTCATTAAAGTTGTATATTTTATGTTTGCTCCCTGCTCACTTTTTGTGTATTTTATATAATTTGGTGAACAGCATGGAAACCCAGTTGCTATAACCATTGAATTATTTAGCCCCAACAAATTCTACAGCGTTAGACGCGCAGAGTAAAACCTTCTATGACAGACTGAAACAAACCCAGAAAATTGGTTTTGAGAGCCCTGCCCGCAAGCTTGCAATCTAAATATTTCTGGCTGTTTAGGCTTCTGATACCAAATTGTTTTGATATTTTGGGGGCAGTGAAATTACAACACCTGTCAGTGCGATATCTTCTGTGTCTGTGTGCGGCGTGTAAATCTACCAACGTGTTCCCGACACAGAGAAAGGAAAACTTCGGAGTGAATGGATGCAGCTGTACAGCATTAAGGAATGGTGTTTAACCCATTATTGGCCCCCCATGCTGCCTCAGAGGGTCTGCTGTGGTTGGAACAAGCACATCCTATTGTTCAGACCCAAAGGAAATTCTCACAATAAATCGTTTATAGTAGTGGCACTGCCTGCACAATCCACTTGAAACATCTTTAAACACCGGGAAGAGTTGTATTTTTTAATTTATTTTTTTCTGAAGAATTTGTTAATGGGCTAATTTTACAGGTGACAAATGGGTTAATGCGCTAATTTTACAGGTGACGAATAGTTAACTGCACTAATTTTACAGGTGACGAATGGGTTAATTTTACAAGTGATGAATGGGTTAATGCGCTAATTTTATAGGTGATGAATATGTTAATGGGCTGATTTTACAGGTGACGAATGGGTTAATGTGCTAATTTTACAGGTGACGAATGGGTTAATGTGCTAATTTTACAGGTAATGAATGGGTAAATAGGCTAATTTTACAGGTGACGAATGGGTTAATGTGCTAATTTTACCAACCTAATGTACATAATTTTTGTCCCTTTAAAAAAAGGTTTAAAGCTATGAGCCTGTAACTGGTTTCTCTAAGCCAGGGGAAGGGAAGCTACCAGCTAATGAACTACAATTCCTGTAATCCCTGTTTGTATGTTTGTTAACTTTAGGGTTATCACGCTGGGGCATAATATGCACTTATAGTTTAATACCTTCAGGTAGGTATGGGCATTCTAAAGAACTAGTTAGTTGGGTGACTTTAGGACTTTGAGTTACTCCCAGGCTCGAGGTGCGCTCTTGGCTAATTAGTGAACGGTTTTGGTAGAGTTTGGAGAGTGCCACAGCTATGACAAGCTCTTAGGCGTATTTGTGATACATTGTAAGTGAATATTGCTAATAGTTTCAGTGAGGACACTGTGTATCCTTTTCTCATCCAATGTAAATTTCATACTAAGCCTATAGATATAACTGGCTATGTATAGGAATACAATGGGCGCTGAAAGAACACAATATATAAAGATTTCATTTTGAGTTTTAATTTATTTTTGGAATGTCTGCCCTTCGTCATCTTTAACAAGTAGGGATAGATATATAGTGTCTTGTCTGAGATAAGTTATCTCTCGTTTTATTTTATTTTATCAACTCAAGTGTGGATAAAGTCTGTTCTAAGTTTTATTAAGGGTGTCTCTCTATTTCCATCTTTTCAAGAAAGGAAAAACAAAAAATAACCGAGTGCCTTTTTGTGAGGTTCTGAGTGCTGGTAGACACAGTTGATTAACTAAGTGACCAGATTAATTCCTGAGACAGCTCTTCTGGATCTAAAACTCCCAATACACACTTGCCAGATCTTCAATGGCTGGTCATGTTGGGAGTTACAGTTTTGGGGAGGAAACGGTCAAATATTTGCAAGAGTTACCTGCCTTTCCTGAGATTGGTGGCCTGTAACTCCCATCACTTACAGCTGGTCTTACTTTATTTTAGGTCAGTGTAACTGAACTTAAAGCACTGCTGACTTCGAGATCGTTTCTAGTTCGGCTGTTTCGACCTTAAATTTGAAATACACTTTGAATTCTCACTGTGTGTTTTAATTGATTTCTGGATCATTAAACATAGCAAGATCTATCGTCTTTTCGTGTCTAAAATTGTGGTGGCTGGGAGCGTTACAATTCTGGTCTGAAAACAATATCTCCTTTATTTACATACATATTACTAAAATCACCAAAACAAACTGCGGTTCCAGCCTGCACAGCCTTTTGTTTGAGTTATAGCCCAGTTCCTGCATGTCTTGTTCTAAGTAATTTTTCTAAACGATTCTACATATTCCGGTGTATTGATACACACAAACACCGACCTCTTGACGACTAACCCTGAGACTCACAGCTTAGCTAACTCATACATGCTTAGCGTGTCCGTGTTTAGGAAGTGTCCCCTTACCCAGCCATTTCCTCCATCACAGGCTCCTATAAATAGACACTTCCAGGGCGGATGTTTATCCGGAGAAGTCCGACAACCACAGGTTTCTTGACCTTTCTCACCAAGAAGTGCCAGTGTGTGGCACGAAGTCAAACATTGTATGAAACTGTAAAGTTCCCACAGATTTAGAGAAATCAGGCTTACAAACAGGGTTCCCTCCAGGTTTTGGTACCCTTCTATGTATATAGGGGGTCTATCACTTCTCTAAATATTCCACCTTTGAAAGAAACATTTAAATGAAAACAGAGGAAAAGGTCAGCGCAAGTTACAAACCATTTACTAAATATAAAGATTTAGCAATTGATATCACAATCCAACTTAGTCCTGGCACATTTACGGAACACATTGTAGAACCACTTGGGGGGATTTAGTCACCAAAATTGGAGCAGTCACCGTGGAAACCATTAGAACCATCACTGATGCCTCCCCTTATACATTTTTGCACCATTGAATATCATTTTAATAAATCTCCTAATTGTTCGTGTTTCTCCCTCTCTCTATGTAAAAAAACCAAAAAAACAGAAATAGGCGCTCACTACAATAGTAGAAAAAAATCAGTAAAAATCAGTAAATCAGCAAAGTTTCCCAGAACCTAGCAAGTAATACAGACTATAACAAACAAAGTGACAAACTGTGCCCACAAAATGTAGTGTATATATCCAACACCCCAGTGTCAGTATAAATGTATATAATTACATATACTTCTGAAGTCAGTTTGTGCAAATCTTGATCGATTTGTATAACCTCGAAAGAACAACAAATAGTGCAATATTTATATTAGCAGTGCTTGTGAAAAAGTGTATAGAGGACGAACTCACACATTACTGAGCTACTAAGAGCTCTGCTGTATTATCGCCTGTCTCTACGCTCTCCCTATGTTGACTTCTATCAGTGACTGCCCGGTTTATTTACTCAGCCGGGAGGGTTTGGGGCCAAAACAGCCAAATTAGAAAAATAAAATCGCAAGTTGAAAAAGCTCCAGTTTCACAATCTTGGTTTTAAGTTTGTGTTTCCCTCTTTATTTCTCCTCAATTCCTTGCTTAGTAAATAAACAGCAGAGTCAATCATTTGGATGTCCTTTACCTGTCAGATTAAAGGAGATAATTGCTTTATAATATAATCGGCAAATTAGGAAAGTTCTGTCTCAAAACATTGTCCTACATATATCCTGTCATATTATGTCTTGTATATTTCGTTTATTTTATCCTCCAGTGATTACAGCTCCCGGCCTCTTCACATCTCAGAATATCCTCATTTCATTAAAGTTTGATAAAAGACTAAGGAACCCGGAGGCCACATAACTCTGTGCGGCTGGCGGCCACATAGCTCTGTGCGGATGGAGACCACATAGTTCAGTGCGGATGGCGGCCACATAGCTCTGTGCGGATGGCGGCCACATAGCTCTGTGCGGATGGTGGCCACATAGCTCAGTGCGGATGGCGGCCACATAGCTCTGTGCGGATGGTGGCCACATAGCTCTTTGCGGATGGAGACCACATAACTCTGTGCGGATGGCGGCCGCATAACTCTGTGCGGATGGCGGCCGCATAGCTCTGTGCGGATGGTGGCCGCATAACTCTGTGCGGATGGAGGCCGCATAGCTCTGTGCCGATGGTGGCCACATAGCTCTGTGCCGATGGTGGCCACATAGCTCTGTGCCGATGGTGGCCACATAGCTCTGTGCCGATGGCGGCCGCATAACTCTGTGCGGATGGAGGCCACATAGCTCTGTGCCGATGGTGGCCACATAGCTCTGTGCCGATGGTGGCCGCATAACTCTGTGCGGATGGAGGCCGCATAACTCTGTGCGGATGGAGGCCGCATGTAAGGAAGTATTTCCAGATATAATGCCGTGAGCTTGGTGTGCTAGAGGGGGAAACAGGTTCATAGACTCCTGACTAACCTTGAGAACCACAGCTGTTAAAGTACTACATCTCCTATGTTGCTCAGCCAGGATGGGAAACATAATATGAAACCACTGCATGCCAGAGACTAGCCCTCATGGATGTCTCAATATAAAAAGCTAATGAGAATAATGTAGCAGCCAAATCCAGCTTTCATCTAGCCATCCCACCTTCCGTGCCCATTATGCCAGTTTGGAAGCCACAGCACGGCAATAGCCATCATGCTCTAAACACTGTAAGCAATAACAAAATAACTGCGTTTATTCTTCGTACAAGGCTAGAACTATCTCCGTCACTAATGCTTTCAAAAACACAAACCTACCAAGGGGGCGAACTCGCTGCCCATCATAGGTGACATTAGTCCTGGGCTGCATCCTGCCATGGCATTCGTTATTGCCCATTTACATTGCAAGCTTTCCTCTGGTTACTACATCCTGCTCGATTGTCAGCTCATACGAGAAGAGCCCTTACTCCCCTCCCCCCTATTCTATTATCTGATATATGTATTGCGCAGAATATCTAGGAATTGTATACAGAATAAGATTGCCAGCAGATTCCACAGCTGCCCGATTCTCCCCCAATTCTCTCCACTTTGTGTTAATTAGCCTTTGCTCAGTTACAGAGTGAATCATCTCCCATTATCCTATCACAGCTCCAAGACAGCAGAACCCACTGCTGCCCCCACCTTTTCTTCGCTATATTTACCAGCAAACAAATATAGATCCATAATAATTTGTGGGGGAGGCGATAGGAGAAATCACATCCTGAGCCTGAGGCAGTTACAGGGTTAAACGAGCACCATACATACGTTTGCAGGATTGGAGGATGAGGAGGGGGGTGCACAGCGTTACCTGGGATCTATTTGGTCCTTTCATCCTGCATTCCGCTGTGATTCTGACTGATAACTTGTATCATTTGTCTGATCTTGCAGAGTCTGGGAGCCCGCTCAGCATTTAATCTCCAGCATCCAGCTTTGGAATTGGCAAAGCACAGGAAGCCTTTCCCAGACTAGGAAGCAGCGTCTGGCCCTAAACCAGGAGGGGGAGAGAGGGGGGCAGCCAGTGGACAAGAGGGACACAGACAGCCTGCAGGTAGCACTTTCTCTCCATCCAAACCTGCACTCCCCAACCTCACAATCAATCCGCAGAGGGGAGGGATATGCAGAAAGAGGGGGAGGGGATTCTGGGATATGTCTCCAGAATTACTGGAGGATGGCTTCACCTTAACTAAATTCCAAAGCAAACGAAACCAAAAGATGAAAAGAGACGGGGAAAAATGAGCAAGTGTAAGAGCATTATATCACAGACTTACCGGAGTCGAAGTGGGAGCTAAAGCCAAAGCTGGGAGTGAAACAGCAGCATGTCATCAATACCAGGATCATACCCATCGCCAGGCATTGGGGGGGTAGGAAGAGCCAAAGAAATTGGGGTACTCAGAAGTTTTAGGGGGGTCAGCAGGAGGGAGTTGCATGGGGAGGAAGAAGGAGGCAGGATTGCAGCAGCTCTCTGTCCCTTATCATTCTCCTGCAGGGGAGCCAGAGCCAGGAAATAGATGCTCACACTAGGGACTGCGTGCTGCTCCGGTTAGGGGGGGTACCGGGTCAGGAGGCTGTGCAGGAATTGTAGCAGCACAGGCATGGGAGCTAATTCCAGTGCTGGCTTACTGGCTATCCGTCTCTGCCTTTTGCTTGATCCACAGATACACACCTACCTAATTCCTGGCTTTCTCTACGTTGCACACAGTGCCCTCTACAGACACCCATTGGAACAGCAGCGCAAGGAACGTACGCTGCTCATTCTCCTGACACCCACTACCACTGGCTGACACCTACACAGACTTCTGGGAATTCACACTGAGCTGTCGCTTTGACTTTTGTGATGCTCTCTGTCTATTACTTTCTACGAATCGTTGGCCTATCTCTCTCTCTCACATCTATCTGTATCTTAAAGTAAACTCTTCTCTCTGTCTGAACAAATCTATTCCCAAATATTCAAGCTCTCACCTGCTAGCCTGGCCTTAAAGTTACTAGCCAGCACACACAAGCGAACAGTATTTTGCTTTAAATTTCCATTTTTAGCTGCTGCATGCAGTATCAATGTGAGTGTTCAGAGTGTTTAAGGTTGAGTTTGTCTACATAAAGGGGTGTTTTGTGTCGAGTGTGAACAAATGTGGATAGAGTGTCACTGTGTGTGAATGCAGGCAGTGTATAGGGTGTGTGAATGCAAGTATTGCATATGGTGTGCACAAATGCTTCTGGTGTATAGGGTGTGTGAAAGCAGGGGTGTATAGGGTGTGTGTGAATGCTGGGGGTGGAAAGGGTGTGTGTGAATGCTGGGGGTGGATAGGGTGTGTGTGAAGGCAGGGTGGACAGGGTGTGTGTGGAGATGGGGGTGTATAGAATGTATGTGTGTGAAGGTGGGGGTGTATAGGGTTTGTGTAAAAAATGTGGGAGTATATAGGGCGTGTTTGTGAAGATTGGGGTGCATAGAGTGTGTGTGTTTAGGTGGGCGTGTGTAGAGTTTGTGTAATAAATGTGAAAATGTATAGAGTGTGTATGAATGTGGGTTTGTATAGGGGTGTGTGTGAATGCGGGGGTGTATAGAATGTGTATGAATGTAGGTTTGTATAGGGTGTGTGTGTGTGTGAAGGCAGGGGGTGTATAGAATGTGTATGAAAGTAGGTTTGTATAAGGTGTGTGTGTGTGTGTGTGTGAAGGCAGGGGGGTGTATATGGTGTGTGTGTGTGAAGATGAAGGTATATCGAGTGTGTGTGTGTGTGTGTGTGTGTGTGTGTGAAGGTGGGGGTGTATAGTGTGTGAGTGAATGCAGGGTTGTATTGGGTACAGGGTGTGTGCGTGAAGGCAGGGGGTGTATATGGTGTGTGTAAAGATAGGGTTTGTATAGGGTGTGTGTGTGTGTGTGTGTGAATGTGGTGTTTATAGGGTGTGTGTTTGCATGCAGGTCAGCATTTTGTTTATGAGCCCCAGAAACTGCACCCTATCAGTAATGGGAGCACAGCTCTAAAAAGCTATACTTTTGTCCTTGGCCAAGAAAGCCCCTGCCATCCGTTTCCCTCTTACACACTGCCCACTAATGGTAAGTGGCCACCGGTTGCCATAATTCTGTTGCCAGGACCCAATTTCCTCTCTTCGATCACAAGTGGAATCTTTATATAAACATACAGACATATACATGCTAAAACCACCTGTAGGATTTCAGATCTCCTGTGAACTCCCCGCCGGAGCCCTGTTTTTGGAACTGGCAGGGTGATAGTTAAATTAAAGGAAGAGCCTTGCTCCATTAAGATGCATGGCCTACATATCAAGGATTAGTCACTGTTTTTGCTGTGTGACTCAGCCCTCCCTCCTATTCACACTGAGAGCAGCGATGTCAACGCGTGAGAATATCAGCAATGCTCTCACCAGCCCTGTAACGCTCACGTCTCCTTCCTTAAAGCAGTCTCCATCCGATCCGTGCCCAACCTCTTATTAACAACAGGGATACTGTACCCTGATTGTTACAGCAAGATCAAGAATGGTGCACATGGGGAATTAGGATGGCTTTATTAATCAATTAATTGAAAACTAAATTCTAACATTAAAGGGACCCTATAGCCCCTGCAGTCTCACTGCTCATTTCTCTACCATTTAGGAGTTACATCACTTTGTTTATACAGCCATAGTCACACCTCCCTGCATGTGACTAACACAGTCTTCCTAAACACTTCATGTAAAGAGCCATCTAATGTTTACACTTCCTTTATTGCACGTTCTGTTTAATTTAGAATTTATTATCTCCTGCTCTGTTTATAGCTTGCTAGACCCTGCAGGATCCACCTGTATGTGATTAAAGCTCAATTTACAGAGCAGGCGATAAAAACTTCTAAAGCCAGCTACATCTGATGTAAAATTAAACCTTTTTATTCATGCAGGCTGTGTCAGTCACAGCCAGGGGAGGTGTGACTAGAGCTGCATGGACAGAAACAAAGTGATTTAACTTCTTAATGGCAGAGAATTGAACAGTGAGACTTCCGAGGCATGATCTATACACCATAATTGCTTAATTAAGATAAAGTTGTTTTGGTGACTATAGTGTCCCTTTAAGGCCAAATTGTTGGAAAAATAATGAATGTAAAAATATTTCCCATTACATTAATTTGGCCAACGTTTTGCAACTTAGTGTCCACTTCATCTCAATAAACTGTTGATTTCTCCTATATTTTGTTTCCAAGGTTGTCCTTGGAAACAAAATGTTATATATTTTATATCCAAGTAAGGATATTAGTCTCGTATTTCTCTGTCCTAATACAAAAATTATAAGATATTCCTCTTTCCATCTTTCATTGATGAATAATGGCTTCTTTACATTGTTGCCATGAATCTATTATCATCTTTTTCCAATTCCTGGCAATAGACAATTTAATAGCCATCAATGCGTGGATTAAGAAATATTGATGCAATGAAAAAAAACAAAGCGCCAGGCCCAGATAGGTGTGTATTTTTTTTTTTTTTATAAAATCTACAAAGATAGGCTCATTCAGGGTTTAAGGGAATGCTATAATACAGCTATGTCTACGGGGAAACTGCCAAACGAGATGTTAGCAGCCAATATTGCTCCTATACTTAAACCAAAAAAAAATTCAGAAGAGATTGCCAACTATAGGCCGATAGCTTTATTAAATAACGATGATCAAATTTATGCATCAATTATATCTAAAAGAATTAAAAGTATAATCTCGAGTTTAATATCAGAAAATCAAGCAGGATTTGTCCCCGAGAGAACATCGTCTAATCATATTAGGAAAATTATAAACATTTATGCTAAGGTACATGCCACAAAAACCCCCTTTCTCACTTTGGCGCTCGATGGAGAGAAAGCTTTCGATCGGGTTAACTGGAATTATATGAAATCAACTTTAGAGGCCTTTGGCTTCTCGGGACAAATCCTTTCGGCAATTATGGTCCTCTATTCCTCTCCATCGGGCAGGATAGTGGGAGGGGGAATCAGGTCTGATTGGTTTGAGATTTCAAACGGTACGCGTCAGGGCTGCCCACTTTCCCCACTTCTTTACATCATAGTGGCGGAACCACTGGCTCATGACATACGTTCGAATGTTAATATAACAGGCTTTCGTAAGAAGGACAAAAAGTTAAAGATAAGTCAGTATGCTGATTATATTTTGTTAACACTATCGAATCCAGCTCACTCGGTTCCAGCAGTAATGGAAGAAATAAATCAGTTTAGTTTTCTTACAAATTATAAACTTAACATTCAAAAAACAGTGGTATTGCCTCTATATATGGATGTGGCTGAATATAATTTCTTAAATAAACAATATGATTTTAAATGGGAGAAGAAAAGCTTTATATATTTGGGGATAAATATAGTATATGACCCTGTAAACATTATGAGAGCTAATCTAATCCCTTTAATAAAAGAAACTACTCATCTCCTTAAACAATGGAGTAAACTTGAGATATCCTGGTGGGGAAGAATTAATTCCATAAAGGCTTATATCCTTCCTAAGATTATTTACTTATTAAAGATGATTGCGATGCCGATACAACCCCACTGGCTAACAAATATCAATAAGATCTTTAGAAATTATATTCGGCTTAACAAGAAGCCCAGAATAGGACAAGACCTTATGTATCTGAAATATAAACAAGGGGGAACAGGATTTCCTAAAAAATTTTGTGTCATTAAGCTGCCCAGCTGCTTCATACAGTAGCTACAATTAATCAGGATACACACCCACAAGATTGGCATGAATTAGAGGGAGAAGATATTTCGGAACCACACAACATGGTTAAATTGTTGTGGCCCAGAAGAATCCTTGCCCCTAATAAACATACATGTCAAACAGACAACATGATATTAAAACCCCAGGTTAAATTCTGGACTTATTTCAAAAAACAAATTGATGTAAAGGATAAAATTTTGCCTGCATTACCGTTCAGATACCTGATGAAGTGGATAGAAAATTTAGATGTCAGTCAGTGGACTAGACATGGCATTAAGAAAATTTCAGATCTGTTTGATGAAAACAAGATTATGTCCTTTAATGATCTGCGCACTGTATTTAGCATTCCGACTTCTCAGAATTTTAATTTTATTAGAATAAAAAGCTTCCTACATAGTGTTATACCTTATTTGAATGAGCATTCTCCAATTTTTAAATTAAATAAGTTGATAAACTTGGAAAAAAACACAAAGATATTAACAAAATGTGTGGAGATAATAAATTCAATTAAAGTGCAGACCCATCCTCCCACCAAGACTAAGTGGGAAAGAGATCTGCAAATTAAAATTGACCTAAAAGATTGGAATATGGCTCTTCAGTCGGTTTACACCACAGTCCACTGCTTAAATATTATGGAGGTGCATTACAAATTAGTAAATAGATGGTATATGACACGATACAAAAATACGAAAGTTTTCAAATACTGATAGTCAGGGATGCTGGAGGTGTGATGCAGAAGATGCTGATGAATATGGTGGAACTGTATACCGTTAAGGAGAGCTTGGGATTGGTTTTTAGTTGAAATTAATAAAATATTGGGCACTAGAAATGGTACTGCTACATCTAAAATTACCACAACTAGCGAAAGATGAGAAATATTTCTTAACTCCTAATACACAGACAGACCTGTACCCCTAACACTCCTAATACACAGACAGACCTGTACCCCTAACACTCCTAATACACAGACAGACCTGTACCCCTAACACTCGTAATACAGACAGACCTGTAACCATAACACTCCCAATACACACAGACAGACCTGTACCCCTAACATTCGTAATACACAGACAGACCTGTCCCCTAACACTCCTAATATAGACAGACCTGTACCCCTGTACATTTACCACGACATGTCGACCAGTCCTAATACACAGATCTCAAGATACATAACTCTTATATCCTTGATAGCAGCATGCGCCGTGTGCTTTTGTTGAGCTGCTGTCCGTCTGTCCAGGTGACCTGAAGTGACTGTGTTAGTGTGTGGTCTGATGAAGATAATCTTATCGTCTGACGGCCGTTCTGTCTGTACTACAGACCCAGTAAACTTTCAACATCAGTTGGCAGAGGGTTTTATTCCACCGTACTGATTCCTGTCTAATCCTGTGACCTGCTAATCCCTCTCAATGCTAGTATGGCTTCATAGAAATGTAACACAGATTGGAATGTGGCTTTAACTTCGCCATATTGGTCCCAAACACAGACTAGCCTACGTGATTCTTTTTTTTTTTATTCTTTTTTTTTGCAGTGCATATGAACATAACAAACTTGCATGGGATACCCCAACGGCAATCCTCATGCTTTTTTTCGACATTAGTAACATTGGGGTATGCGATAGTTCTTGCACAGTTTTATATTTAGTAGAGGTAATAGGTCGCAGGCTAGGTAGGTAAAATGCTATATAGCGTAGTCTGCAGGTTTACGTAACCAGATACAAACAAGCGTAACTCGGGATTCTAATCTAACCTGTGCGTCAGAGGTTATACATAGATGGATGGTGACCCTCAGGCGTACCTATGGGTTAGGTGTGAAATATACATGCAAAGTGAGACAACCACTGGATTATAGGGCTTCGGTTATTTCTATATTGCTGTAGCATTTATGAGCCATGGAGCAAGTAGAGGAGACTATCCTGTATACTGAGTATGCATGTCTAAGGTTTAGGTTAGCTTGTCAACAGAGATAACAGAGAAAAAGTGATTGGACACATTGGTTAGTATTTCGGGTATCCTATCTCAGATGTTAGATTCATGGCTCTCGCTCACTATTGCTAATCATCATAACCAGTGCATACTTAAACATGAACATAGTTAGGTTAACGAGTTGAACTACCGATGTCAGCCCCCTGTGCTCCTCCCCTTATTGCACATGCTTTAAGAGTATGGTTAGGGAAATGTGAAAAGAGGAGAAAAAGAAAAAAGAAAAACATAACCCTTAAATTAAGCCTTAATCGTGTATCACGGGTCACTCGGGTAGTGTTGCCACAGGTAAATAGTGTCTGTCAGTGTGTGGTCAAGCCTTTCATGTTCTGGGGGCCCTTTTCTCCATTCATCCGATCCGAGCAAGGTTGGTGCAGGGCGGGGAGCGAGTCCGCGGACCCCTTCGGTCGATGGAGACTGCTTCCAGGCTTCCCAGGGAGGCAGCGTGCGGGTGTTCCATGTGGGTGTTTGCACAGAGGTATGTAGCTTTTTCGGACCAGTCCCTGTAGCGTGTAGGGGGTTTGGGCTAGACTGGAGGTGGCTCTGGTGCTTTCCTCCTTGTGGGTACCGCACTCTTCGCCTTCGTTGAGCAAATTGGTGAGGTAAGGGGCGCTGAGGGGGTGACCATGTGGTGAGTCCACGTTGAGGCATTGAGTGACCCACCACTGTTCGGCGATTAAGGTACTGGGGCTGTCGTCTACCTGCCCGTCTCCTTCTTCCTGCTTTCCAATTCTCTCCTGAGGCCCGTCCCAGAGTCGCAGGTTGCTGCTCGGAGTTTCGTGGGATTGCAGTCGGCAGGGTTACTCCCCCTTTGTCTGCTGGTTTTAACTGTAGTATCATGGTGGGGATTATACCACCCAGGCTTGATACATAGAGCGGTTATTCTGCTCATTCTATTGTAAGTATATTTTTATTTACCTTATTGATACTTGCCTATCTACCTTATAGAGAGCACTAGTGGCTGCTTTTTGTCATTCCATATGATCTGCCTCATCGTTATAGAGTTGTGATTTACCATCATTCTACTGTGTACCAAAACCAGAGAGATATCCTGCAATTGGGCATTGTATACCACTACATGCTGTTTTACCTAGAGCTGGTTATAGCTCTACCATATGTGAGTTGACATCTTATCGAAGTGTCGTTTGTCCTGCTACGTACTACCATATTGCACTATTGGTTTGTCTCTGTTTTTGGTTCCTTTTCATATTCTGCTGTTGAGCGAAGCTACCAACAAAGTCCCATACCAGGACTAGAAGATCTATTGCCAGCTTCGAGACTGTGCCGTACCATTTGGTATTTTTTATTCTTTTAAGTTTTATTGAGCACTTTTTATATCCTGTGTTTTTTTTTATTGATTTTATTTTTCTTATTACTATATACTGTTGTGTTTGGAGTATTTATTTATTTTTTGGCGCTTCCTGTATATTGACTTACTTGTTCTAGTTTTCTTGGGGGTTGGAGGTATTCCCCTATTATCAGGTGTGCTGCCTCCCATCCCAGTGTTCTTAGTTTGTTTAGAGCTGCTCTATTCCTTGTTCTGTTAAACGGTGATGCCCACTATGATAGTGTCAGGGGGGCTGTTATTGGGAGATGCCTGTTTTAATAGTGTCAGGGGGGTTGTTAATTGGCGATGTCCATTATTGTAATGTCAGGGGGGTTGTTATTTGGTGATGCCCATTATTGTAATGTCAGGGGGGCTGTATCGGGTGATGTATGTTATGATAGTGCCAGTGGGGTTGTTAATGGGTGATTCCCATTATTGTAATGTCAGGGGGCTGTTAATTGGGGATGCCCACAATGATAGTGTCAGGGGGTTGTTATTGGGTAATTATAGCCTCGGGGGGCTGTTAATTGCGATGCCCATTATGATAGTGTTAGGTGGGCATTCCTCCTGTGAAGCTGATTGTTTTTATACCTGGTCCCGTGGCATCACATTGAGAGAGTATTCCGAGTCTGATTTGCAATCTGTACAGAAACTTTTATCCGCTCAGTAATATGATTCAGCTGAATTGTATCTGGTGCAGAGGCAATGGCATGTGCCAGATGCTGGGAGCTAGGTGTCTCTGTGGGCAAGGTGTTCTCTGCACTTCCTACTGCTTATAATAATCAGTACGGAGCCAAACAGATAAAATGCTCAATTAGCAAACTAAAACTGATACCGGCACGGATTACGGACTCCATCTATATCTGTGGGGACTGAAATATTTCACCAGAAATTAAGAGATCAGAGGGACCACAGCATCTGATCTAGAATTCTGTCACTTGCTCACAGGATTCTCCCGTCCATCACACACATTGTGTCTGTGTGCCTCTCTTTAGGGTAGTGGGGAATTAGGCAGAGAGGAAAATGAATGGGTGTTGGGGGGTAAAGGCTCTTGGGGGTTGATGTAACCAAGGCTGGAGGACTATGTTTTTGGGTATTTTATGATTAGATTTTTGTCTTCCTTGGTTCGAATTGACACCCATAGGGCATGCCATTGCATCAATAAATGCTTTGCAGATAGTATCGTCATTCGCTGTATACATGTCATATTAGTATTGTCACTACTATAATATTGGGAAATACAGGGAAAGCTTCTGTTCCTCCGTGTGGAATGTATTGCTCACAGTGCCTCCATCCAGGGTATATACACTGACCTCTGTGCCTCCTCCCAGGGTATATAACCTGTCCTCTGTGCCTCCTAAAAGGGTTGTGGCAAACCTAGCCACTACAGACTATTTTGTTTTACTTAAGGGTTGCCCTAGAAAGACTGGTTTATATAGGGATTGATGTGGTTGTTTAAAATGTGAAAGAGGGAATTTGTATGCTAGTGGCACGAAAGCCGCTAGCATTCATACGGTAGTTTCACGAACAGTGATTTGCAACACTGTTCGTGAAACAAACAAAGTACCGAATGGGAGAACACACACAGGGAGTCGTGTGGCTCCCATTAACCGATCGCAACAATCTATCTCTCGGCGAGGCCATCTTGGATTCCCTTTTTGCCCGGCGGGGTTTGGTTGTCGAGTACTTGGAACTAAAATCGGCTACTTGACGGCACGAACACTGCTGGACTTCCAGGCCGTTCGGGAGCGCCAGTCTTGCTGTACTTTTTCTCCACCTATGTATTAGTGACTTCTATGAGGAATGTATGTTATATATATATATATATATATATATATATATGTATGTATGTATGTATGTATATTTTGTGCGGCGTTCAGCTGATTGGGCTGGGATCTGAGCGGTACTTTCACGAAGTATGCGCTCAGACCCCAGCTATCTGCCGAATGGTCATTCGGTACAGTGGCATGAATAAAATAGAAGTTATGTATTTTTATGTAAAAAGCCAGTTCTGCTGTACGGAGGGATAATCCACTTAACAGGATATTCTAGTGGGAGTATCCCTCTCGTACAGCAGTGCATGGTGGGAGAAATGTTCTATATGTTAAGTCCACCATGTAGTCCCCTACTGTACAACCCCTGTAAAGTCAGTAAGGAAACCCCTTGCATGGGGAACCACATAAATAACTGTGTTTCGTCCGGTTACTGGGGGATTTGGGATATTGCCTTCATTTTCAGCGCTTTCTTTGGATTACTTTCTGTACCAGCTGAGATTTTGGGATTTAATATTGCAGCTCCGCTACAAGGGTATATAACCTGTCCTCTGTGCCCCCTCACGGGGTATATACACTGCCCTCTGTGCCTCCTCCCAGGGTATGTACACTGCCATCTGTGCCTCCTCCCAGGGTATTTACACTGCCCTCTGTGCCTCCTCCCAGGGTATATAACCTGTCCTCTATGCCTCCTCATGGGGTATATACACTGACATCTGTGCCTCCTCCCAGGGTTTATAAACTGCCCTCTGTGCCTCCACACAGAGTATATAAACTGCCCTTCATGCTGCCACCCAGGGTACATAAATTTCCCACTGTGCCTCCTCCCAGGGTATATAACCTGCTCTCTGTGCCTCCTCCCAGGGTAAAAACACTGCCCTCTGTGCCTGCACGCAGGGTATCTAAACTGGTGGTTAATTTAGCAGCAGTAATACCGGCTACATGCAAATAACGTTTCTAAGTCTTGTTTTAAAAAACTAGATAAACCTTTATTTCAAGAGAACCCCACAGACACAATGACATACAAATCACATTCACAGAGTGGGCTAGGAGACAATCTATACATACTGTATGTCAGAGCCGCAATGTACAGATACAATGTGACACGCTGCTATTACCTGTCCCATTCAATCTGCTGACCTATACAGAACGTGTCCCCATGTAACTCCTATTAGTGTATTTTCCTTCTCTCGTCTGAGAAAGACAGCAATGACTAACCATGGCACTGCAGATCTCTATGGACCACATTCCCCTTAACGCTCAGGCAGCCCTTAGTCATTCAGCATTTGCTTTGTCAAGACTAGTCATTCGTTCTCTGTTGAGCCTTCAGATATTTTTTTTTTTTAAACACTTCACTCAGACTGTGAGGTTTTACATTCTATGATTCTCTTACTGTGTGAGCCTGACATCTTGACTCATAATCTCTTATTTGGTACCCTTTTCTACAGCAACCGTTACCATGACAGCCGGGATGAGAGGGGCAGCAATTGGGTGGATCAGTCCTGGTATGGAAGAAACAAACCACGTAAAGAGCCTTCTGCATTTCCCTCCTGTCAGTATTGAAGCAGCATCTCTAGGGCTGAGAGTGAGGCCTTTCGCCAGAGGTCAGTCTAGGCCTCCAGCTGTATTCGTTCAGTCTGAGACTCTGGATCAGATACATTCAGTCTAAGCCTGTCCTGATACATGACAGAAAGCTGTGTAATGGAGTACCAGGGAGACCGCAAACAGTATGTGTAATGCAAGACATCACTTACAGAGCTGGTAATGTTAGACTAAAAATTTTGCCCTGGCGCCTGGGATTTGTCAGCTTTTTATGTAAAACACTTGGCTGGGAAAATAATGGAGCCGGCCGTCCATCCGCGGGAGCATGTAGGCAGCCGGCTCAGTGAGCGTTGGAGCCGGCCGCCCTGGGCTTCATGGAGGTGGCCGGCTGAGTGAGCATTGTAGCCGGCCGCCCTGTGCTTGATATAGGCGGCCGGCTCAGTGGAGCATCAAGGCGGTCGGATGGGGCAGCGTGAGAGGGAGCAGTGATCTTCCAGCGGCTCCTTTCTGCTCCTTCGCGCTGGTTACAGGGATAGGCTATAGTCACCAGAACCACTACATTTAGCTGTATACTGTACATTACGCTGTAGTGGTTCTGGTGACTATAGTGCCCTTTTAAAAAAATAAATAAAATACTGGCTCCTAACTTTTTTAACTGGCTCCTAGATTCCAGACAAATTTCCCAAGCCCTGAGATAGAATAATGAGAAGAAATTATTAGCTGTTCAAAACGTTTGGCTCTTCCAATCCCTATTTTTGCAGATGTAAGCAGCTTCAGACTTCTGATTGACATGTGTGATCGAGAATCTGCTGTCTGTACTTGAGTTGGCTTAAATGCTCTGATCATGTTCATATTCGACTAGATTTTGTTTTGGTGTTTTCTGGGTTTTTTTCTCTCTCTATATAAGCGATACCATTACTGGGAAAATATTCTATAAATAGGGTTCATTATAATTTAATTTATAGCTGTTATTCTAATCCCACTGATTGCTGTGTATGTGGCAGTGCATGATGCAGCCATGCATGCACACTGCGTGTTGTTACACTGCACCAGGTTACATGTAGTTTATACAGATGTGTATTATCCAGTATGTTGTACGGACATGTATAGTTTAAGTCTTCCTCTGACCTATATACAAGCAGCATGGCCAAAATATATGTAGGTGAGATCTTCTGTAAATACATACACTGTTTCACACATTCCCTTATGGAAAGGTGAATTACCGACTTATATCAGCATCTTTACCCTAATAATGCCTGTAAGATTGTTATACATTTATGTTAGGAATTCAAAGTGAATTTTAGTATTTAGTCCGAAACAGCCACGTTGGACAAATTCTCCAAGTCCACAATGGTTATCAGTTTAACTATTTGGACCTAAAACTTGAAATTTAGTTTGCATTCCCGGCAGTTCACACTCTAGTGAATACCCTGTATATATGAAATCCTAATTTTAGACACATATATGTAATTCATTGTTAAACTTGCCTTGAATGGAAAATGAATATAGTCTAATATTAAAAAGTATTATTCTTGTTATAAAATACCAGCATTTTGTTTATTGAAGCTAAATTTAATTTAGGACCACCCTCTCTGTGTACGTCCGCATCCTCTAACCCCACTGTACAAGCGACAACACAAGGGGAATAAAATCGCTCTAAAGCTTTACTGTGAGTGCCAACGTTTCCTTTAGGTTTTTAAACTAGATTAAGATTTAATAGAACACGCCTGTGTGCATTCATCTTGATGACCCAATTTACAAGAGAAAATTGCTTGTTTTGTGTTACTTCATTACATAGTCAGAATGCTGAATTAGTTACCTGTACTCTTCACCATTCTGTACCAATCCTGTGATTGGTTCCTACAGCCAAACGTGGAGTGTGAACTGTTATTACATTATTATAATTACATTAGTTAAATAGAACGTTAGCCCAACGGCCAGTTTAGTACCCTTTTGCAAAATTACAACAGATAATAAATAAGAACAGACTTCAAGCCTGTAAATAGTACCCAATTCCTGATGTGTTCTACAAATTCCCAAAGACCAGCCTGGTGAAATATTCACATGAGGGACAGATATGTGCACCACTGAGGATACTTAGTGTTTTACGAGAAAGTAAAGCAATATCCCAGCATACTCTTCGTCACCTCCATAAAACCGTATCAGTGTTATTACTATATAAATAAATGTGTAAATCTCCCACCAGCACTTATTGTTCTCTGGTACACAATATGTTGCATTGATTGTGGTTGTCAATAAGGACAATTTCAAAACGTTAATTTCCGTGTCATGTCATGCAAAATTGCCGAACAATCGCACGACTGCCGAGGCTGGCACTGCCAGTCTCCCTTGATGCAGATACGTCAAGGCACGTATCGGGACACTGGACATTTTGCAGATTTAAACAGCCGCTTCTTTGTCTCAGCCGATCTTGACTTGATACAAGCCTCAAATTCAAGTCCTCTGATTGTACGCTTGCTCCTGTGGATTACTGTCTCCGTTCCTCATATACAGTTTAATAACGCCCGCTTTGTGCAAATTCTGCCACACTTCCATCTCTTTACGGAAACTGTGATTCGCGTAGAAAACAACCTTTTTATATTTGGCATCGTAGTAATGATCTGAGAACTTAGCGTAGTTTGGTGTCATGAATCCATAAGCGTTAACCTAAGAGAGAAGGACAGTAGGTGGTTTGGTAAATATTTCTGCAGCGTACAACATCCATATTTAACAAAAAAGGTGAATTTAAAAAAAAAAAAATTTTCACAGACATTTTTATTTTAACATGCTTTTTTAAATATAGTTTCCCCGTAGTAAAGTGTACATGCACAAGGTGCCAGCGGGACATAAATCATAGACAGTTTAAGATTTTCTCACCACTGATATAAATAAATAAATAAATATAGAGTCAAACAAGAATTTACAGAAAATCCAAAGGAGGAAAAATGCTAAATGCAGCCTTTTCTAATTAAAAAATAGTCTTTCGTTTAGTAAAATATTCCCGTACAGTTAGATGTGTTATAGTAATCCTGTCACATCTGAGTTTTTATAGAGAGAGAATATATATATATATTCTGAAATATTTTTTTTAAAACTGCCTTAATAGTGCATTGACTTTTCACTCAAATTTGGTTTGAGGCAAAACAAGGTAAAACTTAACTCCTAAAAAACGTATTCTTAAAAGCTAAAAGTAAACTAAAAAGTTCTCTTAAGTGTCAGGATCCGTAGGAACCAAAACTCACAGACCAAACACAAAAGGCAGACTTTCTGTATACTGGTCCTTCGAGTGCCGGGCTAACAATGAACAGAGTCAAAGAAAAAAAGCAGTGGTCAAAGGGATACAGAGATCAGGATAAAAGATACACAATCTGGGGTCAAAGGAGTACAGAAGACAGGAATGAAGATAAATCAAACACAGGATAATAACCAGAAATGATAACTACACTAAAACGTTATTGGACTAACAAGAACCACAACAGGACAGCCAGGAGTGGGAGAGGTGAGTTAATATAGGCAGGTTTTCACTCCTATTGGTCCACGTTCATTTGGAATTGTGGATGATTTGTGGGAAATATTTGACCTTTCTAAGCTGACCCTTAGCTGCCAACTTCTCTCTGAGCATGCTCTTCATCTGCCAGGAGCCGTGATAGTGCTGTACTCTCACGGAAGCCTCAGCAGATCGGTGTCTGAATCCCTCAGCCGTCAATTGTCATGGCTGCTGGGACTGGACAAAAGACAGCAGAGCTTCACCTTTGTCAGTCTTTGTCAACCTTAGATTTACTAGGAGACAAAGACGTCCTACTTTGCTTATGGTATCGTTAGATTTAGGAGCAGTATTTCATAAAGATTGTACCAATGCGTTTCATCGCTTCCTTGCAAAAAATGTCAAGGTCATGCGACAAATATGACTGAAGCCCCCAAAGCCATGTCCCTTTCTAGGACACGGACCCTGCACTTTTCTTGTTGGCTTGCTTGTAGTAGACAGGGTCCCACTTTGTTCCGATGTGATGTGGGAAGGTGATGGTACGAGCTTTGGAAGGTTTCCCCTGTGTATAAGCTTACAGTAGTGCTGTATCGCTGTGTATCGCTACTTTCAGTTTGCAGAGCAGCTGCACTCCATAAATAGCTAGTGGATGGGGATTTATGGGATAATAGTAGACCTTCACAGACCAGAGATGAGATGTTTTTCCTGGTTGTGGAGAAATCTGTCTGTAGCTGCATGCAACCTCTCCTTTGTTCATAGTCTGTATAATGCCTTAAAACTATTGAGGGGGGGGGGGACATTTTTAAAATAGTTTCCCTTTAACTTGATGAGCTGTTCCTAATGGACAAAGCAGGCCTTCTGTTTAACTCTATTTTTTCAGGCAGTAACCTTAATCAGCCACTAGAGAGCAGCGTACACATTACATGTTATTTTCCTTTAGTCCTCTTATTTGATGACTTAAAGGTAGGCAGACAATGTAATAGAGCAGCAGGAAATGCTAGCAGAATGCTTGGTTGTATAGGGAGAGGTATTTGCAGTAGAAAGAGGGAAGTGCTCATGCCATTGTACAGAACACTGGTGAGACCTCACTTGGAGTATTGTACGCAGTACTGGAGACCGTATCTCCAGAAGGATATTGATACCTTAGAGAGTTCAGAGAAGGGCTACTAAACTGGTTCATGGATTGCAGGATAAAACTTACCAGGAAAGGTTAAATGGATCTTAACATGTATAGCTTGGAGGAAAGACGAGACAGGGGGGATATGATAGAAACATTTAAATACAGAAAGGGAATCAACACAGTAAAGGAGGAGACTATATTTAAAAGAAGAAAAACTACCACAACAAGAGGACATAGTCTTAAATTAGAGGGACAAAGGTTTAAAAATAATATCAGGAAGTATTACTTTACTGAGAGGGTAGTGGATGCATGGAATAGCCTTCCAGCTGAAGTGGTAGAGGTTAACACAGTAAAGGAGTTTAAGCATGCGTGGGATAGGCATAAGGCTATCCTAACTATAAGATAAGGCCAGGGACTAATGAAAGTATTTAGAAAATTGGGCAGACTAGATGGGCCGAATGGTTCTTATCTGCCGTCACATTCTATGTTTCTATATTTCTATGTTATAATGAACGCGATGACAGTTGACCCTTCTCATCGAATGAGTAAACATTTCAACAAAAAGCATTTTTATCAAAAAGTTCTTCTGTAAATCTTGCCGTACTGACCTTTTACCAAGACACCAAGTCAGTGATTGTAGAAGGATTTACTTTGTGTCAGTTAACTTTCTGCCAATTATCGTTTGTATCAATATTGCAGCATTGTTTTATAGTGTGTAATATTTGTTTTATTAAGTTTTTATCAATGATACGCTGGCTACTTTGTTTGCACACTCCAGTGTTATAAATTGGAGCATAGTGCAGCCAAGGGCAGACATTCAAGTCTTAAGTTATTTAATGGCAGGAGCCAAGCATGCGCGAGTGCTTTCATGCCAGTGCAACTGCCACCATTGCACGAGCAGTTCTCGTTCATTTCGTTCTCTGTATGGCACAAGCACACCCTCTGCTACATCGAGAGGGGACCAGGATCTGCGGATCGTTCTTATTCTGATTAAAGAGTTAGAGTCTGAGGGTTGGCTGGAAGTGTTACCCACTATGGAATGTTCCTCTGGTGTTGCTAAAGAGGGCACTAGGAAGGGGTAAAAAATAAACATGGCTGCCATATCCTTGGGGCAGGAGGTGTACATTTCAGAGTCAGACCATAACAGGACATAGAATATTTCTTACTTCATCACAAGTATGGACAGCCGCAAGCAGCATGGCGGCTCCTGTGGACGGACGATATATATTCCGAAACTTAGTCTTTAAAATTGGAGACCAGAGAAACCTGCGAAAAGTAAACAACGTTTACAAAGAGAATCACGATGATGCAGACAGACATTGATTCTAATTCTGTGTATAGGAAGGTTGTTACCATAACCTTTCTCTGGAGAGGGTGAAATAATACGTGCTGTCTGAGAGGGGGGGAATGGGGGCCCCAGGCTGCTTACCTGCTGTCTGAGAGGGGGGGAATGGGGGCCCCAGGCTGCTTACATGCTGTCTGAGAGAGGGGGAATGGGGGCCCCAGGCTGCTTACCTGCTGTCTGAGAGAGGGGGAATGGGGGCCCCAGGCTGCTTACCTGTGGGAACCCCAGGCTGCTTACCTGCTGTCTGAGAGAGGGGGAATGGGGGGCCCCAGGCTGCTTACCTGCTGTCTGAGAGAGGGGGAATGGGGGCCCCAGGCTGCTTACCTGCTGTCTGAGAGAGGGGGAATGGGGGCCCCAGGCTGCTTACCTGCTGTCTGAGATGGGGGGCCCCAGGCTGCCCCAGGCTGCTGCTACCTGCTGTCTGAGAGAGGGGGAATGGGGGCCCCAGGCTGCTTACCTGCTGTCTGAGAGAGGGGAATGGGGAATGAGCTGCTTACCTGCTGTCTGAGAGAGGGGGAATGGGGGCCCCAGGCTGTGGGAACCCAGGCTGCTTACCTGCTGTCTGAGAGAGGGGGAATGGGGGGCCCCAGGCTGCTTACCTGCTGTCTGAGAGAGGGGGAATGGGGGCCCCAGGCTGCTTACCTGCTGTCTGAGAGGGGGGGAATGGGGGCCCCAGGCTGCTTACCTGCTGTCTGAGAGGGGGGGAATGGGGGCCCCAGGCTGCTTACATGCTGTCTGAGAGAGGGGGAATGGGGGCCCCAGGCTGCTTACATGCTGTCTGAGAGAGGGGGAATGGGGGCCCCAGGCTGCTTACCTGCTGTCTGAGAGAGGGGGAATGGGGGCCCCAGGCTGCTTACCTGCTGTCTGAGAGAGGGGGAATGGGGGGCCCCAGGCTGCTTACCTGCTGTCTGAGAGAGGGGGAATGGGGGCCCCAGGCTGCTTACCTGCTGTCTGAGAGAGGGGGAATGGGGGGCCCCAGGCTGCTTACCTGCTGTCTGAGAGAGAGGGAATGGGGGGCCCCAGGCTGCTTACCTGCTGTCTGAGAGGGAGGGAATGGGGGGCCCAGACCCTGCTGTCTGAGCGGGGGGAATGGGGGGGGACCAGGCTGTGTACCCTGTTGTCTTATGGCATATCTGCACTTAGGGGACTCCTCAGGTATTGGCACAAAGGATGATTGTGAGAGCTGCTTGATTACCACGCCCTCATCTCTGAGACCCCCAAAGTACAAAATCCACTTCAGAGCCCTGCCTCTGCACCCTAATGGTAACCTTGCTTGGATTATCCTTACTGTTCCTGGAAATAGAATTTGCACAAGGTTAAAATATCCCCTCACCTGTTTCTCAAATAACGCATGAAGTCTGGGTGCAGGATCTTAAAATGTTCTGTGGTTAAATGCTGACCAAAGTAGCGGGCTGGGCTGCAGAGAGAAGGGAAGGTTGGATAAGTTAAGAATTGTGACACTCTGAACATAGCAAGCACTATAGCAAGTACTGCTCATATTATAATCCTCTCCAGCTTGATCCATGCCTACTAACTCCTGGGAAATGTTCTAATTTTAAGCAAGTTGCTGGAAATTCAGTAGGCGGACACGGTGTAGACTGCTATGCTTAATTAAGAGGGCACCGTGGGAAAGTGCAAACATAACCTACATTCTGGACTTGTCTTTGCCTCGGTCAATGGTGCTGTTTGTAAGAGCAGCTCGAACAAGCAGATAATCTCGATCATGGTCCGGTAAAAGTAGGAATCGCGTTTCCTGCGGAGAGAAGAGGAGAGTTCAAGCGATTTGATTTCGATAAGTTTATAAGCTTCAAACTGTCCGTGCATCATGAGTGTTTCCCGGACAATCTGAATACCTCTGAACGCGGCACTTGTTTGAATCCTTGCCTTCCATAAGCAGTTAATGAATTCATCAGCGTGTTTGTTGAGAAAAAGAAGAATGATGTCCGGTTTCCAACATCCTTTTCAAATCCCTTTGTTATGGCGCCATTAACCCTAAGAAAAAATTAAGTGGAAAAAAATAAATAAAACCATGCATTAATAAAGTGGCACAGTCAAAAGTAGTTCAATTTGTAGAACCCTTTTAGCAGATTCCTACCTGAAAACGTAGTCATGTGCGTCGATCTCTTTCCCCATGCCAGATCCATTCATTATACCACCGTTTCCTAGAACAGCACAACGCACACACGGGCGACGTCCTTTCCAGTTGTCAAAGAGGTAACCGCCATTCGAAGCATTTAGTAGGTTTAAAGTCTCGTTCACAACTAGATGGAATAACACCCAACATGAAAAGGCAAGACTTAATAAGTATTTAACACAAACAACAATTATATTTTAATGTATTTCAAGGGTGTTCTGCCCATTCCCAGCTCCCTGTCCAACTATTTCAAACCATTAATGGAACACTCTAGTGTTCAGTACACAAACACGTACCATTAACGCTGGAGTCTTATTATAACTAATAGTTGCTAGCTTTAAATAGTTTAAATATAGCTGTCATTCAGTGTAGCCACTGAATAATCTAAATTAAAATGTTTCAATTGCCAAGGTAATATACCCAAACTGCTCAAAAATGTTTTTACATTGAATAGAGGGACGGTGCTAGGTGACTCCAGGCAAAATAACCAATTCAAAGACATGGAATGATTATAGTGCCTACAGTGTCCCATAGTAGAGACGTACTGGGGACGGTGCCAGGTGACTCCAGGCAAGATAACCAAATCAAAGACATGGAATGATTATGGTGCCTACAGTGTCCCATAGTAGAGACGTACTGGGCACAGTGCCAGGTGACTCCATGCAAGATAACCAAATCAAAGACATGGAATGATTATGGTGCCTACAGTGTCCCATAGTAGAGACGTACTGGGGACGGTGCCAGGTGACTCCAGGCAAGATAACCAATTCAAAGACATGGAATGATTATAGTGCCTACAGTGTCCCATAGTAGAGACGTACTGGATACCGCACTCACCAAGTAACCCAGGTGCTCTGAAACCAGGGCTGGCCAGGCCTTCCTTCCAAAATATGCAGAATAAATAATGGTTCAAGCACTCTGGGGTAACAAAAATAGCAGCTTTTTGGGGCAAAAGCAGCAACGTTTTGAACCTACCGGGTCTTTATCAAGCATAGCATTGGCATAGGACATTTAAATTACCAAAGTAAAGTGTGACTTGTTGGGAATTCAAAGTTGATTTAAACGTTTAGGCCAAAATATTATTGTTTTTTTTTCCAGTTTGGCTACGTGGATTAACATGTCAAATTTACTTTTAAATTCCCGGCGATTTTATTCTGTAAACATTGAGTTTTAGTGGTTTAAATTACAAAATGGTTAGCGTATTTTCCTATATGAGCTAACTTGCCTCGAATTTCAATTTGTTAATTAATCATAGTCTATAAATAACCGAGCCCAATTTGGAAATATGAGTGTATTCCAGGTGGAGGAGCACATGTTTGAAAATGACAACAGCAAGCATGTGAAAAAAGTATCCAATCAGAACATAGGATTTTAACTAATACATTGATTCCACTGTATAATGAAAAGGAAATGTGATGTTTTTCACAGCCTGAACCATACCCACAATAAGTCAAGGTTATTGTGTTAAATTAGATTACAGGTACGTTTGAATTAAACAACGGAACATTTATAAATTCCAGGGAGATCTTAATGGTACAAATAAAGTTTCTAATGGGAGTGCAACTGTAAAAGCCCATGAAACTAACATTTTATTGTATTAGTAAGGATGTATTCAGTCTACGTTACAAATCAATGACTTACTGTCCCATGTGACCCCACTCCATCCAAACGCCCCCCCGTATTTCTGTAGTCTTTGATATTCTGACACATTTGCATATTTTTTCCATTGCAAAACTGGAATGGTATCCAAGAATGCATCCTTAAATTCTCCAGTGCGCAGCGTATCTCTTGTGCGTTTCGGACAGGTCTGTGGAGGGGAACGAGGGGAGGGGCTAAATTAAAACTATGCTTTAGTTGCAAAGGTAATATACCCACAACCATCAGTAAAATAATCACATAGAAGTGCAAACTGCAGACATTACGGACAGAGGAAAACGAACTGGAGAGTAAGAGGCGCAATGAGCTCTGGCACAAGAAAGAATAATAAATAAATAATAAATGTAAATAAAGGTGTAAGACAATGAGGGGGTGTAATTATGAACCCTTTAAAGATGAACCGAAAACAAAACCTAGAATGTGTGCTACATGTTTGTTTCACCATAATATAAAGGTTCCACTTGAAGTGCACCCATACATATTATATATCGCGTTCTTTCTCTTTTTTTTTTTACAAAAATTGTTTATTTTATCTTTTATGCAGGAGCAGGCTGGGAGGCCGCCCAAAACTCTAGCGATACCGGCCGCTGTGGTCATCCAACAAGTGCCAGAATTAGGAATATACAAGCAGCATTACCGGTATATTTTGCAGCTGGCAGCTAGTCAGCCGCCTCTGCGGGGAGAGGGAGACAGACGGTGTGGTGTATGTGCACAGTCTACATCCTACCTGTCTGACTCTCGCACTCCCCACATGTCTCGGAAAGTCAGAGGTCGCAAGTCACATGACCCATGACCTCTGACTTTACCAAATATGTGGAGAGGACGAAAGACAGACAGAATGTAGACTGTGCCTCCCAATAGACACCAGGGAGGTCCTGAAGATACCATCTAAATCTTGGGGTTAATGGGTTGTGGGGTAAATGCAGGGCATGCCATCTGGGTCCTGGGGTAAATACAGGGGATGTCATCCATCTGGGTACAGAGCAAGTACTGGGGATGCAAGCAGAGTGGCTGAGAAAGTTGCTGGGGGCAGAGACATGGCACGGAGAGGCTGGGGGCAGAGAGATGGCACTGAGAGGCTGGGGGCAGAGAGATGGTACAGAAAGGCTGGGGGCAGAGAGATGATACAGAGAGGCTGAGGCAGAGAGAGGCTGGGGGTAAAGAGACAGCACATAGAGGCTGGGGGCAAAGAGACGGCACAGAGAGGCTGGGTGCAGAGATGACACAGAGACTGGGTGCAGAGATGGCACAGAGGCTGGGTGCAGAGAGATGGCACAGAGAGGCTCGGATCAGACAGATGGCACAGCGAGGCTTTGGCAGAGATATGGTACAGAAAGGCTGGGGGCAGAGATGGCACAGAGAGGCTGGGTGCAGAGAGATGGCACAGAGAGGCTCGGGTCAGACAGATGGCACAGAGAGGCTTAGGCAGAGAGATGGTACAGAGAGACTGGGGGCAGAGATGGCACAGAGAGGCTGGGTGCAGAGAGATGGCACAGAGAGGCTCGGGTCAGACAGATGGCACAGAGAGGCTGAGGCAGAGAGAGGCTGGGGGTAAAGAGACAGCACATAGAGGCTGGGGGCAATGAGACGGCACAGAGAGGCTGGGTGCAGAGATGACACAGAGACTGGGTGCAGAGATGGCACAGAGGCTGGGTGCAGAGAGATGGCACAGAGAGGCTCGGGTCAGACAGATGGCACAGCGAGGCTTTGGCAGAGATATGGTACAGAGAGGCTGGGGGCAGAGATGTCACAGAGAGGCTGGGTGCAGAGAGATGGGACAGAGAGGCTCGGGTCAGACAGATGGCACAGAGAGGCTTAGGCAGAGAGATGGTACAGAGAGACTGGGGGCAGAGATGGCACAGAGAGGCTGGGTGCAGAGAGATGGCACAGAGAGGCTCGGGTCAGACAGATGGCACAGAGAGGCTGGGTGCAGAGATGGTACAGAGAGGCTGGGTGCAGAGAGATGGCACAGAGAGGCTCGGGTCAGACAGATGGCACAGAGAGGCTTAGGCAGAGAGATGGCACAGAGAGGCTGGGGGCAAAGAGATGGTACAGAGAGGCTGGGGGCAGAGAGATGATGCAGAGAGGTGGCACAGAGAGGCTGGGGGCAAAGAGACAACACAGAGAGGCTGGGGCACAGGTGGCACAGAGGGGCTGGGTGCAGAGAGATGGCACAGAGAGGATGTGGTCAAAGTGATGGCACAGAGAGGCTGGGGCAGAGAGATGGTACTGAGAGGCTGGGGGTAGGGAGATGGCACAGAGAGGCTGGGGGCAGAGAGATGGCACTGGCAGGTTTGGCAGCACAAATGTCATTGGCAGGCTTTGGGGGCACATATGGCTCATTGGCATATTATGCGAATTTTATGAATTTACTGTTCATTGGCGTGATATACCAAGTTTATATATTAAGTAATCATTGTCAAGATAGACCAAGTTTATGCATTTTACTAATCATTGGGATGATATACCACGTTTACGCATTAACTCATCATTGGCATTATATACATGTTTTATGCACACATCTCAAACTGGAAAACGAATTATCATACACCATGGCCTGCTCTGTTGCTGTAACTTATCTGCTGAGTGCTGGTGGAAAGTTATAAAAAATAGCCATCTTACCTCCACCTCACAAAATTATAAAGTATCGCATTCATTATATGGTCAAACAAAAATGATGCCCACATTCCTATTCCTTATGTTACTTGCCTTTGCAAATGATGTGGAGTCTAACCCTGGTCCCCCAGCTAATTCTAGTCTTAATCTCCCCACTAAAAAAGGCCTCTCTTTTGTGCACTGCAACATGCATAGCTTACTCCCTAAACTGAATGCACTGCAAGCCTGGTGTTCCCATTACAAACCAAAAATCATTGTGCTCCCCGAATCATCGTTAACGACTAAAATACCAGACACCGCCATTGCAATACAGGGGTAATCATGTTTTAGAAATGACAGAGCAAAGAGAGGAGGTGGCATTGTTATTTATATTGACAAGTCCATAATATTTACTCCTTTAAAAAACTATAACTCCCCTTCTGCCTTTGATTTCCTTTCTGGCACAATTGAGATCCCTTTCAGTAAAACTATAATTGTTGCTGCAATCTACCACCCACCTAGCTCTCCGGTGCACTCCCTTTCTGACATAGCCCAACTACTATGTGAAACTGCTCAAAACCAAAAAAGTTAACTGTTGGTTATTGGAGATTTTAATATTGATTGGCTGAATCCTAGAAATAATAAATCATGTTCACTGTTTAAGACTTTGCAGCTAACACAATTAATTTCCTCCCCAACTCACATTAATATTAAAAGCCAGAGCCATATGTTACAAACTTCTGGGATTTTATGTGACAAATTGCCCTGTGTCCTTGGCTTATGGAGAAGCCTGATTGCCAGCCTCCTGCCTCATGACTATGGCCCACTCTCATCAGCCCATGCTAAACCTAAACCCCATGGCGATTTGACTGTGTTTGTGGGATCTGAGCGCTGTTTGGATATATTGAGTGTGGGGGTTCTGTTGATAGGAATTATGTATTTTTGTGTATTTTTGCTGTTGTTATGAATAGTATGCTGTATTTGGAGCATACAAATAGTAAGTTTGTATTTGGAGTATACTGATTCTGAAAATGTAAGTTTTATGTGAATGTGATGCATACTTTTACAGTTATGAATATTGTGCAAAACTGTGTATTTTCCTGCCTGTGATAATTATGTTAGCCCATTGTGTTTAGTAATTATATCACAGGCAGAGGGGAGGATTTTGTATGGGAGTGTCTAAGTGTATTATATTTATTGATTGGTTGTACTTCAAAACCCTGTGGGCAGTACTATGTTTGTAGAATGGGCATAAAAGCAGAGTGTTTGAAGAAAAGTTCAGTTCTTCTTCACCCTCAATCTAGAGTCCTGTCTCTTATTGGGGGAATTGCTATATCACTACAAGGGATTGCTATGCTCTGCATGCTCCCTTGGATAATCACTTCTAAGCTCTTTTAAGAGCTTGTTCCTGTCTTGCTCTCGGAAGGAGTCTACAGTGGTTATGGTGTCGGCTGGAGTGCTTGGAGCCCTCAGGAAGTGCTAGGAGCATCCTTCAACGGAGGTACCCAGTCGGGGTGCCAGGTGATCCGTTACACCATACCTTGCTACATTGGATTCTCTCCAGTTGTCCTGACAGAATCCAGGAGCTGGGCGTTCTCTCTAACAGTTTCAGTGACCACCGTCTAGTGTATTGCATACGCAAAATAAAGGCCATTAAATCCCCTCCCAAGATTATAATCGCCAGGTCTTTCACAAAATGTAATCTTGAATCCTTTGTAAACAATCTCAAGAATATACCATGGCACAGATTAGGTCCAATACCAGGTCTAGACTCTGCAATTGCATTTTTTCAGTCCGAGCGCTTGCGTGTTTGGAATTTGCATGCCCCTCTGCGTAAAGTGCAACTAAAAGGGACACACCTGTCCTGGGTTACAGCTAACTGTGGCAAACCTAGCCACTTGGACAATACAAAGAGACTGTGCCTTTAAGGGTTGCCTGTATGTCTAGAGAGATATGTGCTTCATTTCATGTGTATGCTGTATGTATGTTTTGCATTGCCGTTTGCCGAATGCAAATGGCGGTTTTGTATGGGGGTTTCTTTCGTTTCACGAACGGTACTTTGGAGAGCCGTTCGTGAACCGAACGCGATACCCCCTAATAGCCCACACACTTAGAGGCGTGTGGCGCTAGTTAACCGATTGCAACATTGTTGCAATCGGTTATCAGAGGCTCTCCTGGGTGGCCGTCGTTCGACTACCGACCATGCGGCGGTCGGCCATCTTGGATCCTTTGTTCCCTCAGCGGTGCGAGGTCGTCGAACGCACAGTACTACAAATAGCCATTCGAATGATGCGCTCAGACCCCAGCTATCTACCGAACGTCCATTCGTGTAAATCCACCATATATTTAACAAGTTATGTATTTTTGTTTAAATTGTCGGTTCTGCTGCACGAGGGGATAATTCACTTAACGGTGCATTCTGGGAAGATGATCCCTCTCGTGCAGCAGTGCCTGATGGGAGAAATATGCTGTACTGTAAGTCCCCCATGTAGTCCCCTCTGGGAGTGCCCCTGGGAAGGGACTCAGGAAACCCCTTGCATGGGGACTTGTATAAATTGTCCAGCCGATTAAAAGGATTTCAGTTGACTCTCAGAACTGTGTCTCGTCCGGTTACTGGGAGGTTGGGGATATTGCCTTGTTGTTTCAGCGTTTGACTGTGGATTCGTTTCTGAACCAGCGGAATTCGTGGATTATTTATTGGCGTTCCGCTACACTAACCTCATTCAAATGTACCAGTTTAGAGATTTATTGTGGTCAAAGTTCAAGCGTACTGGCTCCATGAACGATCACTGTACTTTCAGACATTGGGGAAATATATGCACAAAACAAACAAAAATGGCAAAGGCCCAATATTTCTGTGAAAATTTGAACAACCTGTCAAACCCAAGAAACTTCTGGCATACAAACCCCCACCATCCACTCCCAACCCTCCACTGTCAAAATGGACAGCCAAACACTGCAACACCCCCTACATTTAGCAAATGCCTTTAATAATTATTTTGTTGGGTGTGCCACCACCCTGGTTGCTAAGATAACAATGACACTCATTGTCAGACCGTAAATAAACATCAGGCTCTGACAAATCTTCAAAATCCTCATATAGAGAAATTCCATTTTAGACCTGTGCCCGTTAGTGTCGTTAATGAACATCTTAATAATTTAAAAATGAAAAAACAGTGTGGACCAGATCAAATCCCAGCAATGTTGCTGAAGCTCAGTGTGGACCAGATCAAATCCCAGCAATGTTGCTGAAGCTCAGTGCGCCAGCAATTGCTAAAGCTGTCACTACCCTAATCAATGAATCCCTGGTGTCAGGATACATACCCAATCTTTGGAAGACTGCAAAAGTTGTACCTATCCATAAAAGTGGTGACAGGACTTTGGTATCTAACTATCGCCCGATATCATTGCTCCTTGTATTGTCAAAAATCTCGGAAAAATGCGTCCACACACAACTATGTGAATATTATCAACGATCAACTTATCTGACCCATGATCAATCAGGCTTTCGTCCAAATCACTCAACTTCGGCTGTCCTCTTAAAAGTTTGCAAAGGCATCCAAATTAGCATGGAACAAGGAGACTTAACTGGAGCTACTTTCCTTGATTTTGCCAAGGCATTTGACACAGTAGACCATGGCATCCTTTTGCAAAAACTTAAAAAATCAGGCATTGGTAATTGTCCGCTAACCTGGTTTCGATTATATGTTTACGCTAACCTGGTTTCGATCATATGTTTAAGGCCGATTGCAATATGTGGCCATTTCTGAAAGTGCCTCCCTCTTCCAGAAACTTGTGGTGTTCCCCAAGGCTCCATACTCGGCCCCCTACTATTCACAGATTTATGATCTGCCCAAAGTCTGCAAATCCTCAACTGTACACATGTACGCAGACGACACTGTAATCTACGCTAGTAAATCCAATCTACCGCAGCTTGAGGCTGTGCTCCAAAACCAATTCACAGAGGTCGAAAATTGGATAGCGGATAACAAACTCTTCCCAAACACTGACCACACAGTTACAATGATCTTTGGAACTGTACTTAAATTACGTAAGCTGCAAAATCAACAAGTATGTATCAGGACAAATTCAAAATAGCACACTGACAGCAGCCTGTTCTTTTAAATATTTAGGTATGTTGCTAGACCCCAATCTATCCTTTGGCCTTCACATTGAAAAAATCTCTTCAAAACTTTACCCAAAACTAGGTGCCCTGTACAGAAACAACTCCTGCCTAAACCATACAGTAAGGAAACCGTGCAACAAATGCTAATGCCAGTCATTGATTTTGGGGATGTGGTCTATTCCCCTGCATTGCAAACCCACCTTAATAAACTTAAAACATTCTATAATTCGTTCCCACCCTACCTGAATAGAATGTTCTCCCCAGCTGTTCCCACCTCCTATAACCTCCGATCCTGTACTAGCACGATATGTAGCATACCGCAATACAAAAATAAAGTGTCTCGATCCTCATTTTCCTACAGAGCACCACAATTATGGAATAACCTCAGGGACGCAGTCAAATCAATCTAAAATCTTTTAAGAGATCTATGGCAATATACCTCAGCACAGAATGCACTTGTCATGGTTGAATATATTTATCACCTGTTATGGGTTAAATTTATGTGTGTGTGTGTGTGTGTATGTATATATATATAGTATGTATTTTTTGTAATATTGTATCCTATTGTAACAATGCAATGTTTTGTGGACCCAGGACATACTTAAAAACGAGAGAAATCTCAATGTATCCATCCTGATAAAATATTTTATAAATAAATAAAATATTATGCAGGAAAATCCTTCAGGACATTATTTAGCTAAATGCTCAACTGGTTTGGATATCTCCCTTATTGATTAGTGATGTCCTAGTGCCCAGTGCGCAATTGCTCCCCAGGCGGCTATCAAACCACTTTTCTCATGTTAATGTCCAAGTGCATAGCACTTTAATTATTTTTATTCAATTATCTGGTATGTCTATTAACACATCTATTTTGTTTGTGTACTTGTGTCTATCGGTGATATTAATGGGTGGGTTGGTAAAATTGCACTATGGACCACTAAAGTGTTGTTGCCCCCGAAGCCATATGTTTCAAGCCCTCTCTGCTTATATGTACACCTAACACATTAAAAATAAATAAAATGTTAAACATTATAAAATAAGTAAAATAATTATAAAATCTATTTTGAGAAAAATAACTCAAATTGAGTCACATATCAGCCCTGATTGTTAAATGCCTCATATGTTTAGAATCTAAATTATTTGTTGGTAGTTAACGCTATCCCATCCAACCATAAGCCAAACCAAACAATTGTAGACATTTCTAATTATGCCCCCTTGCTGACTCCATAATAACAATCAGAATTTTCTTTCGCTCAAAAACTTGTTCACGTACATATATCAATTATATCCTAAATGTATCTGATAAGACAACCTCTTTAGGCAGAGAATTCCTTTATTGTTCTTACTGTACAGAACCCTTTCCTCTTCTGCAAGTGAAAAACTCCTTTCTTCCAGTCTCAATTGGTGATTTCTTGTCAGTTGTGTAGCTGTATTCCGATTAATTAACAGGTTAGCACACAGTGGTTTGTACTGACCCTGTATATATTTGTCTAGTGCTATCATATCTCCTCTGAGGCGCCTTTTTACTATAGAAAAAAAATGCAGTTTCCCCAGCCTTACTTCATAACTAATGTTTTCCATCCCCCTTACTAATTTTGCAGCCTGTCTCTGCACTTATATCCTTCTTTAAAACGGATGCCCAAATTTGCACTGCATGTTCAAGGCGGGGTCTTGCCATTGATTTATAAAAAGCCCAAATTATATTTTGATTACGTGAATCTATCCCCTTTTAAAACTAAAAGCACTTTACTAACTTCTGCAGACACTACAGCACAATTTTCACTGTTTAATAAATATTCCGCTATAGGAAATATTGAACCTGTAAGCCACGGAAAGGTCACATTGTATAATTAGCTGCAAATAGAAATTGCACTAAACATTATCTTGTACCTGGTATTCACTAGATGATGATCACTTGTGACGAGTAACTGTCGCTTAATCCTCTTTACGTTCGTAACATAGAATGTACAGATAGTTTTAGTAAAGACAATAGCTTTGCTATGGATACATTCCTGGAAGGCAGGGGTGGAACTCTGGGAAACTACCAAGGTCATAAAGTTTAGTCAAGATATCTAATATAGACTGCAAGACATTTTGTCTCATTTATTAATAGTTGTAGAGGGCAAATATGCCTTTTTGGCTGACAGTCTCTCTTTAAGCTCTACCATTCCTTGCTACCCTTTGTTATATAAGAGCTTTACAGGACTCGAACTCCATTATAATTACAGTAGGTTTAAAAACTATAGTTACCAATATACCTTAAAACTGCTTAAATGTACAAAATATCTTTTGCTTGCCTACTGCCTCTTGAAAAAGTTGCCCTATTTTGCAATTTAAAATCGCCCCAGTCCTATTAATTATGGGATCAGAGATAAAACAAAAAGGGGGTTAGGCAGGTAGACCTATTTTATATGGATTATGTTAGTGGGACGTGGAATTCCGTGTTTCGGTGCATAAGGGCTCGGATGAAGGGACTGAGGTTGGTTTATAGCCTCTTCACCAGAGAGCTGGGTATCCCCTAGCCACAGAGTTTTAAGAACTGGACTTCCTTTGGCCGAACTCAGGATCCCATAGTCCTTTCATTTCTAGGGTGTTTAGAAAACCTATATTTCAGCATATATCCATTACTCAGTAATTATTGCTGTTTGTAAGATCATTTATTTCTTTGTTGTCATGAGTTAAATCATTTTGGACAGTTAGATCAATTAAAATGCACCTTTAAAAAGGCAGATGGCAGCAGAAAAAAATAAAATATCAATGGCAACTTACAGAACCAGACTGGCCTTGGTTCGATGCCCTTGTTCTCTAAATCCTGCAAAGTAAAACTCGGGCATGTGATGAAGAAGCACCAATTGTAGAGCATTGAATCAATGCTTTCTTACGAGGATGCTTTCGCTGAGAATGCCTATCAGGTCCCCATTATTACTCTTTGAGGAGCATTGGATTGGATCATACCAGAGGACGCCATGAGTCGGAAAAAGTAAAGTAAGATTTTCTTATTTTAGTTGTTAAGGAAAAGTAGTGGCATTTCAGATTTAAGCTAAATATACAGATGTGTGGGTCCTAACATAGTTGATTAGTGATCTGACATGTAGAACTACACAGAAGAAATGGCACCATGCCTCAATAGAGAGTGAAATACTTGGATGATCTAAAGAGAGCAAAGACTTACAGATTTTAAATACGTGTCGTCCATAGTATACGTGTCCCCATAGTCCAGAGGGGGTAGAGTGGGTTTTTGGAGTTTAATGGGTTTAGAAAGGGCTGTTGTGTTAGCCTTAAACATCATGGTCAAGTTGTAATTCTTGATGATCACATCTGAAGACTTCTTGGCCACGTTATGACCTACCGTCACTAAATTAGGACTCTTTGCTGTCACAATTGAGAGTCTGCCAGGAACATCATGAGCCTTTGTCTTCTCTTTGAAATTATTGGTAGTTACTGATTGGGGCCTTGTGGTCACATTGAAGAGTTTTGTTTTGATGATCTGTTTAGGAGTAACATTGAAGGCCTTTGTGGAGACAAGAAGTTTGGCGGTCAGATTAAAGGAGTTTGTGGTGACAATAGGTTTGGTGCTCACATTGAAGGATTTTATGTTGAATCCAAGTGGGATTGCCTCTGCATTCTCATGGGGGATTCCCTCTGCATTCTCATGGGGGATCGCCTCTGAATTATCATGGGGGATTCCCTCTGCATTCTCATGGGGTACTCCCTCTGCATTCTCATGGGGGATTCCCTCTGCATTCTCATGGGGGATTCCCTCTGCATTCTCATGGGGGATCCCCTCTGCATTCTCATGGGGGATCGCCTCTGCATTTTCATGTGGGATTCCCTCTGCATTCTCATGGGGGACTCCCTCTGCATTCTCATGTGGGATCGTCTCTGCATTCTCATGGGGGACTCCCTCTGCATTCTCATGGGGGATTCCCTCTGCATTCTCATGGGGGATTCCCTCTGCATTCTCATGTGGGATCGCCTCTGCATTGTCATGTGGGATCGCCTCTGCATTCTCATGTGGGATCGCCTCTGCATTCTCATGTGGGATCGCCTCTGAATTATCATGGGGGATTCCCTCTGCATTCTTATGGGGGATTCCTTCTACATTGTCATGGGGGATTCCTTCTGCATTCTCATGGGGGACTCCCTCTGCATTCTCATGGGGGACTCCATCTGCATTCTCATGGGGGATTGCCTCTGCATTCTCATGTGGGACTCCTTCGGCATTCTCATGTAGGACTCCTTCTGCATTCTCATGTGGGACTCCTTCTGCCTTTTCATGGGGGAATCCCTCGGCGTTCTCATGTGGGATCACCTCTGAATTATCATGGGGGATTCCCTCTGCATTTTCATGGGGGAATCCCTCTGCATTCTCATGTGCAACTCCTTCTGCATTCTCATGTGCAACTCTTTCTGCATTCTCATGGGGGATTCCCTCTGCATTATCATGGGGGATTCCCTCTGCATTATCATGGGGGATTCCCTCTGCATTCTCATGGGGGATTCCCTCTGCATTTTCATGGGGGACTTCCTCTGCATTATCATGTGGTATTCTCTCTGCATTCTCATGTGGTATTCTCTCTGCATTCTCATGTGGGATTCCCTCTGCATTCTCATGTGGGATCGCTTCTGCATTCTCATGTGGGATCGCCTCTGCATTCTCATGTGGGACTCCTTCTGCATTTTCATGGGGGAATCCCTCTGCATTTTCATGGGGGAATCCCTCTGCATTCTCATGTGAGACTCCTGCATTCTCATGGGGGATTCCCTCTGCATTCTCATGGGGGATTCCCTCTGCATTTTCATGGGAGACTTCCTCTGCATTATCATGTGGTATTCCCTCTGCATTTTCATGGGGGACTTCCTCTGCATTTTCATTCGGAGTACTCTCAGTTGCTTGCTCTTCACGGAGCTCTCTGTCCAAATGATCACCATAGCTGTGTATATAAAGGAACAATGACTGTATTAAGAGTCTGAGTACTAATTTTGTACAAAATTGCAGTAATGGTTAATATATATAGAAAAATTCAACTAAACACTGAAATGTGGTGAATTAAACATCGAATGACTAAATTTAAGCAAATCTAGCTGATGTAGAAAAGATCCACTAAAGTCACAGTTCTAGAAGGTTTGCCCTTCTGATTTGGTTTCCAGTTTAATACATTAAGAATGTTTATAAACTAAAGTGTAAATTGTTAGAAACGTTAAAGGACTGTGCATGCGCCTTAGATCCCCAATGCTCCTTTATGTGGAAGAGGAGAGGTAACTTTAATTTTTTGTAAAGGGAGGGGCTATATTTTACTAAAGTGTTAGGAATACAAACACCTGTAAAATAAATTCAAAATGAATTTCCCATTTTACGCCAAACTTTGAGATTCACTCTGCACCACTTGACAGTTATTTTTTTTAAACCAGCAAACATGTTAAAAAAAATACATATACAAGATAATTAAAAGGACACTATAGGCATCAAAACAACTTCATCTTAATGAAGCAATTTTGGTGTATAGCCTCACTGCTCAATTATCTGCCTTTTAGGTTTTAATTCACTTTGTTTATGCTGACATAGCCACACCTCCCTGCATGTGACTTACACAGCCTTCCTAAACACGTCCTGTAAAGAGAGCTCTAATATTAAAACTTCCTTTAAAATACATTATGTTTGAATCAGAATTTCTTGTCTCCTGCCCTTGTAATAGCTTCCAAGGACCTTACATACCTCCTGTATGTAATTAAAGTTCATGTATAGTGCAGGAGATAACTTCTACAGTAAGTTTACATCTGAAAATTAAACAATTTTTTTCATGCAGAATATGTGATTGCAAGGCAGGGCCGCCATCAGGGGGTGACAACCATGATGGTTGTGACGGGCCCGGCGGTCCTGGGGGGCCCGGACTGCTCTGGCAGTCCTGGGCCCCACATTCCCTCTCTGCACACATAGATAGTGAATATCGCTATCTATGTACTTGCAGAAGGGGCCCAGCGGACTGCAAGTGTACTTACAAGCTCTTCCCTCTCTGTAACTCTCGCGAGACCCACGGCAATCAGAGCGTTGCCACTGGTTACCATGGCAACGCTCCGCGCGGCACGCACACCGCACTCGCGGGAGTTACAGAGAGGGAAGAGCTTGTAAGCAGGGACGTATTAGCCGCGAGGCAAACAAGGCATTTGCCTTGGGCGCCATTTTTCAGGGGGCGGCAAAAAAACGCCGCTGATGGTCCGGCGGGCGGCTGGCGCCTGCATTCTCTGCATTCTTCCTCTGAGCTGACTGCTCAGCTCCCTCGCGCGCCGCACAGTGAGGCTGGGAGCCGGAATATGACATCATCAACCCGACTCCCAGCCTCACTGTGCGGCGCGCAAGGGAGCTGAGCAGTCAGCTCAGAGGAAGTGCTCCCTCGCCAGCCGCCCGCCCGCCCAGTAGCCAACCCATCAGCCCAACCGGCAGCCACTGGACCACCAGGGAGAAAGAGGAACCCTCCCCCAGCACTCCCAAAGGTAAGGAGGCTGGGGGGCGTTAAATAAAAAAAAAAAAGTGTTAATGTGAGTGATTTTGTGTGTGTGTGTGTGTGTGTGTGTGTCTGACTGTATGTATCTGTGTGTGTGTGTGTGTGTTTGTGTCTGACTGTGTGTGTGTCTGACTGTGTGTGGAATGCTCCATTTACACTACATGCATACACTACACTAACACACACACACTGCATTCACTACACTAACACACACACACTGCATTCACTACACTAACACACACTGCATTTACTACACACACACACTCTGCATACACCAACACACACTGCATTCACTACACTAACACACTCTGCATTCACTACACTAACACACACACACACTCTGCATACACTACACTAACACACACTCTGCATTCACTACACTAACACACACACACTCTGCATACACTACACTAACACACACTCTGCATTCACTACACTAACACACACTCTGCATTCACTACACAAACAGTATCTAATACACACAAACACTACATCCATTACACACATTCTAATTTACTTCCACTATACACACCACATTCAGTCCTGCATCATTTGCAACAGACTAGGTAGGAGTCCTCTGGTCGTGGCGGGCGCGGGGGTTGAGGGGGGCCCAGACCTTGTGCTTTGTCAGGGGCCCCAAAATTTCTGGTGGCGGCCCTGCTGCAAGGCATTATCTAAAAACTAAAACTGCTTTGTTAAGCTAAAGCTGTTTTGACGTCAATAGTAACTCTTTAAGCAAGAAAATCTTTGAAAAGAATGTACTAAATGTTTATAAACGTACTATAAACTTGTTCAGTTTGCATTATTAGATATATAACATATACCTCTCCAGTAGGGGAGTTTCTTCAGCCTTCCCCCGTCCCCTAACCCATATATATATATATATATGTCTTTTGTCTATTTTCTATTATGTATTTGTTCTCTAAATGATCCCTTAAATGACTCATTTATATTTTTATGTTTTCCTCTCTGTTCCTGGGACATCATTAGCTTACCGGTCTGTAACGCAATTATCTGCCAGGCACCGAGCTTTATGGGAGGGGCATGCATTGTATTGTGTGGAGACCCCTGCTTGGAGTTCTGTATATAAGCAGGCCACTGGTCTATAATAAAACAGTCTTCTTGTACCCTTCATCAAGTCTAGGCTGACGTGTGGGTATACCAGAGCTATAATAACTGCTTCACTTGGGATTTGGGAGAGCTACAGCGGATATACTCAGTCGGAGTATAGGGGATCCGTTACACTGGTGGCAAGCAGCGAGATTTTTCTCCCAAATGGTTATCCCAAACCAGGGAATGATGTGAAGAGTCCAGCAGTGTCCCTGTCTAAAGAGGAACTTGGGAGATGGAGCGAGCTAGGCTCTGGGCAGTGTCCCCATATGAGGAGGCATTCTAGTGGAGACTACAAGGCACACTGGCACAGCAGAAGGGCCCTATTTTGGCTGAGGAGGAGAGAATGAATACTGCAAGAACACTGGCAATAGTCCCTAGAGGTAGCAAACCTTTAGCGGAAAGAGAACCTTTCAAGTACAGCACACCACTGGCAGGAACAAGTGGCCCAACGGATGGCGATCCTGGGAAAGCAACCCTTGATGGAGTGGGTAAGGCACCTTGAGTTCCTGGTTAAGAGAGAAATGATGACTGGATGACTGGACGACTTGGGGGAGCTGTGGTGGTACGCAGTCCAGCGAGACCCCTGGATGGCAGAGGGCATTCAGCCAAAGTGGGAGAGCTACAATGGCCCTGGCCTGTTGTGGAATGACTTTGGCAGTCCTGCGGAGTCGCTGTTCAGGGGTATTTATTAACAGGAAGAGATGCTACCGTACCCGGGAGTCATTGGGCTGGGATCAGACCTCCCCAGCAACAGCAAGCATCACATGGAGTGGAGACAGGCAGTCTCACTCCCCAGCGGCAGTGTACCATGCAGGGAGAGGTGACAATAGACGGCCTCTCTCCCCACCAGCAGCTGGAGTCACCGGGAGAGGAGATTGTCGATCCCTCTCCCCAGTATCAGCAAGCATCACTGGGAGTGGAGATAGTTGGACTCACTACCCAGCAACAGGCAGCATCACAGGGAGTGGAGACAGTCAGTCTCATCCCCAGTGGCAGTATGAGTTAAAGGGAGAGGAGACAACTGGTCTCTCTCCCCAGCGCAAGCCAGAGTTACAAGGAGAGGATTTTTGTGGTCCCTCTCCCCAGCAGCAGCAAGCATTACTGGGAGTGGAGATAGTCGGTCTCACTAACCAGCAACAGGCAGGGTCACAGGGAGCGGAGATTGACGGTCCCTCTCCCAAAAAGCAGCAAGCATCACTGGGAGTGGAGATAGTCGGTTTCACTACCAAGCAACAAGCAGCATCACGGGAAGTGGAGACAGTCAGTATCACTCCCCAGAGGCAGTGTACCAGGCAGGAAGAGGAGACAACTGGTCTCTCTCCCAAGCGGCAGTGCCTGTTATCAGGAGACACCAGGGCTGATGGACGTCACCAACAAAGCAATGTTGAACTGCCAGGACAGAGCATGGAGCAGGAGGCTTAGCTGGGTGTTTTTGGGTGGGCTTCTTGACTAACTCAGGTACAGACCAACAGGAGGTCTGGTACCTGGTTAGTCTTCCCTTGTGGCGGGAGATATGTGATAAATGTGCCTATGCCACGAGCTCCTGGAGGAGCCTGCAAGCTAGCCTCCTGCCCCAGGACTATGGACCATATACAAAGACCATTTTCAGGAGTTAAATATCCCCAACCACCATTAGTAGCTTGCCCTTGGTGCCCCAGGTTCGGCACTTTCCTTTCCTGCAAATGGAATCGAAAGCTGGCTCTCTGGCGGCCGTTCGCATGAACCAAACCCACGAATTGTCCTCAGAAGTACTTAGCCGCGATTGTAATGGAACTAAATTCGGCATAAGGGCTTCGTGGGTTCCCAGTCACCTCAGCGGGACTTAGCCGCGAATGTTATGGAACGGTTTTGGGCATAGGACCACGTGAACGGCCAGTCAGAACTTTAACACTGTGGCGATTCCCTACACTGCATTGATCTGAGCGCTATTTGGAGAACTTGGGCGCTCAGATCAGGGCTATTTAACAATATATTATTTGTGGGGTTTGTTCTGTTTTTATGATGTTTTGGGGTATTTTTTTTTTATGTTTGTTTGCCTCTCTGCTCCTGGGAGATAATTAGCTTACTGGTCTGTAACGCAATTATCTGCCAGTCACAGAGATTTATGGGAGGGGCATGCATTGTATTGTGTGGAGACCCCCTGCTTCATCACGTCTAGGCTGATGTGTGGTTATACCAGAGCCTTAATAACTGCTTCACTTGGGATTTGAGAGAGCTACAGCGGATATACTCAGTCGGAGTATAGGGGATCCATTACAGATGACATTACTCACCAAGAGATATTTCAGAGGCCAGGCTGAAGGAGGAGGGGGCCATGACATCATTAAGTACACATGGAGTCGATAAGGTTAAATTCACAGTCAATGTAAATTTTCTAGAAGCTCATAGTTCTGGCATGCTTTAATAGTGCACGGAAAATGTGGACAAGATTGTTGCTACTAAGCATTTTATTTTCCTTCCACTAGCTCAGTTGAGGAGATTCCGTTATTGAACTAAATTACAGATTAATCTATACAGGGCTGGGCTCAAGCCTACATAGAGTGTTTTACAAAAACACAAAGGACTCTTTGACCAACGAACCGGATTTGCCTGCAGGTTCGCTGGAAAAAAATGGGTAGTTAAGGTGGGTCTCGTGTCAATATTTGGGGAATGCAGAAAATCTGAGGGCCAGCCTTTCTTCTATAAATCTTGGGGACTTTGAACCTAGTAATAATATATGTCTTGCTTATGGTAAGCATGTTTGTTTCTCAAGGTATATAAATATTATTAAAGTGTACATAATGCAGAACATATTATTTTTTTTTTAATTCTTTATTTTCCGTTCAGAGAAAAAAACAATACATAGAGACAAGAAATGCCGCGATAGCTATTGCCAGCCAACTGATCAACAGGTAGACAAAGATATGGCATCTAATAACATTGCACATTTTATAATATATTGCGAGACTGACTATGCATAACAAGGGTAAACCGTAATATTAGCGTGGTTTACAGATCTACGTCATAGTTTGGGCACAGTAGAGGTTAATGTCAGGTTAAAACTTTGCATTGATATATTGATCCGACCTCGCCTGTCATAGTACCTGACTGCCCCTGTGTTTTAGTGAAACAAGCTTGTACCAAGCCAGTAGGAGAAATCCTGCTACGTCGTGTTAAACTAAGACTGGCTGTTGTAGTAAGAGCAGGCTGTATGTAGTAACTTTAACCAGGTGTTGCTGTGTAGGTGTGGTAATCCTGTGTAGCTCTCTATCTAATAGCTGGATTGCACAGCATGTTTCGGTTAAGTGTAGAAGGTTACAGAATTAAAACAAGCAGTAGAAGCGTGAAACTCGATTTAAGTAGAGTACAGTACTGCCCAGCCTGCCAGTACCAGTGCATGTGTTTTCAGTGTAGAACTCAACTCTTGTGATTCAGGGAAATCAAGAGCGAACAGAGACAGGTATAGCAAACTAAAAATACACTGACAGGCTATACATACTGCCTAGAACATTGTAGCTTTGAGATAATATTGCAGGGTTATACAAATTACAGATAATAGGTTGTAGGCTAGGTGTCCCCTGTAGACTGAATGTAACTTATAGCTATATGGACACGGAGCATATTATGCATTACCATGAGACATGGAACCGCTGCATCCCCACCCGCTGTGTACGGTTGCCCAGTTTAGGATTACTTTCTATGGCACAGAGAAATGTGGTTGCAGTAAATGTTGTTACTAAGTGTTATCTCCACTTAAGATCCCAGTGAGGCTCAGGAACAAGTATTATAAATCCATAAAGCAAGGTTTCCAGCAGGCAAAATAATCCAGCAATATCCCAACAGCAATCCCAATGACTGGACGACACACAGCATCAGGAGCAGAACTGAACTTTTAATCACGCAACTGTCTTTTAAAGCTTTCTCCCATGCAAGCGAGGGATTTACAGTAATTACACAATACACCAATCATACACGAGTTGCCACCCACACATCCCCTCCCCTTATTGTGACACATAATCCCCTTATGCAGGACCCAAATTCCCTGGGTTTCTGGATATACCCCTAAACATAGGGGTACCCCTTTAAATATTACATCCCCTGGTAGCCCTGATCTGGGTGAGACACATATCCAAAAATCACCCAGATCGGAGCAGTGGTTCGGGAAATTCCTGGAAGTACTAAAAAGACCGACCGCGCTGGGGTTAACAGCCGAAAAGGGTTCCATGTATTGTGGCCCTACGGTCGGTCACAGAAAAGGGAATGAAACACACGAATGGATTGGATTATGAGAGCTGGGGAGGATTTGGGTAAATCCCCTTGTTCGTGGGGTTCTTTCTACCGAATGGGAAGCCTTGCTGTTCATCAGTCCACGGTAAGACAAATTGTCTATAAATGGAGAAAGTTCTGCATTCTTGCTACTCTCCCTAGGAGTGGCCGTCCTGTAAAGATGACTGCAAGAGCACAGCGCAGACTGCTCAATGAGGTGAAGAAGAATCCTAGAGTGTCAGCTAAAGACTTACAAAAGTCACTGGCAAATGCTAACATCCATGTTAGCGAATCCACAATACGTAAAACACTAAACAAGAATGGATTTCATAGGAGGATACCACAGAGGAAGCCACTGTTGTCCAAACAAAACATTGCTGCACGTTTAAAGTTTGCACAAGAGCACCTGGATGTTCCACAGCAGTACTGGCAAAATATTCTGTGAACAGATGAAACCAAAGTTGAGTTGTTTGGAAGAAACACAGAACACTATGTGTGGTGAAAAAAAGACACAGCACACCAACATCAAAATCTAATCCCAACTGTGAAGTATGGTGGTGGGGGCATCATGGTTTGGCTGCTTTGCTGCATCAGGGCCTGGACGGATTGCTATCATCGAAGGAAAAATGAATTCCCAAGTTTATCAAGACATTTTGCAGGCCATCTGTCTACCAGCTGAAGCTCAACAGAAGATAGGTGTTGCAACAGGACAACGACCCAAAGCATAGAAGTAAATCAACAACAGATTGGCTTAAACAGAAGAAAATACACCTTCTGAAGTGGCCCAGTCAGAGTCCTGACCTCAACCCGATTGAGATGCTGTGGCATGACCTCAAGAAAGCGATTCACACCAGACATCCTAAGAATATTGCTGAACTGAAACAGTTCTGTAAAGAGGAATGGTCAAGAATTACTCCTGACCGTTGTGCACGTCTGATCTGCAACTACAGGAAACGTTTGGTTGAAGTTATTGCTGCCAAAGGAGGTTCAACCAGTTATTAAATTCAAGGGTTCACATACTTTTTTCACCTGCACCTTTACATGATGTGTTCAATAAAAACATGGCAACATTTCATTCTTTGTGTGTTATTAGTTTAAACAGATTGTGATTGTCTATTGTTGTGACTTAGATGATTATCAGATCACATTTTATGACCAATTTGTGCAGAAATCCATATCATTCCAAAGGGTTCACATACTTTTTCTTGCAACTGTATAAGACACCTGGCTTTTGGCTATTCTGTGCCTTCGAGGGTACCCTTTACCCACATGCCCGTCTCCTATTTTTTTTTCTTCCTGTCTAATCATTGCTAATACTAACCATTGTCTGGAAATCTATTCATAAACAGGGCTATACATAGGGCACAAGGTCACACATTTAGACTGGAAGAAAGGAGATTTAGTCTAAGGCAAAGTAAAGATCAATAAGGACTAGAATTTTCTGCCTGAAGAAGTGTTTTTATCAGAATCTACATCGATTTTTAAACAGCAACTGGGTGAATACTTAAACATAATGATATGTTATCATAATAACATAACTTGATGGATGCTTGTCTTTTTTTAGCCTATGTACCTATGTAATGTCAGCATAGTGACTATTTCAGTTAGCTAACACAGAGGTGTGACTGCACTATGGGGGGTTTATACATGCAGAGAGAGGGTTTAGTTATGAAGAGCAAAACACATATAACAAATGGGCTAATACAGTTACTATTGGAAGTGCAGTGGTATTCTGTAGAGGACAAGCTGCGAAGGCAGACAGCTCCCATACTTCCACAGCTTATCAATAAGCGAAGTGCCTCATAAAAGAGCATATTTTTTTTTTTTTTTTTTTTATTCTTTATTTTTACTCAACAGACATAGCAAGTTAACATTGACTTTGGGCTTATGCATAAGCCAGTACAATAATAGTAGTATACATAATACAGCTTGCCAATTACAGTATATGCCCATTCTTAATTGAGCCATCGACACTTGCCGTCTACTGAGGATTTTTTATTTTTATGCTATGATAAACTACATATTCACAGAAAAACGTCTTTTGTTAAAAGAGCATATTCTAACTGAAAAGTGGCAGCATCCTAGCTTGTTTAACAAGCTTCCACGTGGCAGACACCAGTGACGGTATTGGTACCCGTTTCTGGCTGACATTTGTAACAGGAAGGGGCAGAAAGAAGTTGCATTGCAATCAACCAATCATGAATGGAGTGTTTAGAGGCAGAAGTGACACACGGCCTGGAGCTGGATTACATATCCAAAGCTTCTTGTGAGACAGGATCAAATAACAACAAAAACTATCAAATATGCACATGACATTTTTGTTAAAACACCACGAGTCAGCAACAAAACTGGCATTGATTTTTAACAACTTCTCTTGTAATGAATATATAAATATACATGCCTCTTTTCTGTGCAACCCCAGGCTTATGTTTGCTGGGGGGAGGAAGGGGGCAGTCAAATTTAAGTCCAATCCTGAAAATAGATCTGCTTATCCAACCAAATGAGTTTGTGTTTTTATGATGCCTGAAACTTGTTCATAGTATTAAGCATTAACAAGGTCCCAAAAACTCCTGGTTACATTGGAAAATATGAATCCAGGACATGAATGGGAGGAGTGCCTCTCACATCACTGATGATAGCATTCAGGGCAAAGCTGGAAAGGCACTTGAAAAGTGGGCATTTCTGGCTGACTGGCCATCACTTTGGGGACGCCCATGTAAAGAAAGTTTTTTTTTGTTTGTTTTTTTTTAGAAATATACACTTAAGTTGAATTTCCTGAGTGCAGATTGCGTAGTTCAAAGCAATGCACAACTCAACCCGTTTGTGAAAGCAACCCTAACCCTCTGGCACCGATATGGTCCCAAACATTATTTGACTACCAAGCCCACTGCTCCCACTGAGGGGCAACCTTGATTTCTTGGCTGGCAAGCTTTTGGAGATACTTTTATAACCCTTTCCAGCTTTATGCAAGTCAACAATTCTTAATCGTAGGTCTTCTGAGAGCTCTTTTGTGCGAGGCATCATTCCCATCAGGCAATGCTTCTTGTGAAAAGCAAAGTGTGTTTTATAGGGCAGGGCAGCTGCAACCAACACCTCCAATCTCATCTCATTGATTGGACTCTAGTTGGCTGACATCTCACTCCAATTAGCTCTTGGAGATGTCATTAGTCTAGGGGTTCACATACTTTTTCCACCTGCACTGTGAATGTTTACATGGTGTGTTCAATAAAACATGGCAACATTTCATTCTTTGTGTGTTATTAGTTTAAGCAGACTGTGATTGTCTATTGTTGTGACTTAGATGATCAGATCACATTTTAGGACCAATTTGTGCAGAAATCCATATCATTCCAAAGGGTTCACATACTTTTTCTTGCAACTGTATACTAGTTCATTTTTTACCTGTCCACGTGACAACTTTGAGTGCTAAGTCTGTTCTCACTATAACTTTATGAAATTGTTGCCACTTGACAATCACAGTAGCAAGAGTGATTTGCAGACATATTGCTACAAATTATTCACTACTGTACCCAAGTAGTTTTTGCAGATTAATATTATCATCTATACGGCTGTATCTAGCACGCGACTGATCAGGCATTTGCCTTGGGCGGAACTTTCAGGGAGGTGGCAAAAATAGCTGCCCCCATTCGCCCTGGCAGATGTCTTGACAGCCTCTTGCCCTGGGGGTTTCCCCCTGAGGCTGGTATCTACCTTATGTGCACCGCAGTAATGCCAGAGCCGGAATATGACGTCACTCCGGCCCCGGCATCACTAAGAGGCGCACAAGGGAGCTGAGCAGGAGGATCAGAGCTCCCTCGCTGCCCGCCTTCCCGACCACCGGTAGAGCTGTAGCCAGCCCCACTGGACCACAGGGAAGAATCCACTCCAGGCTGGGTGGATTGAACTTTAATTTTTATTTTATTTTAATTTGTGAGTGTGTGTGTGTTTGTTATTGAGTGTGCTAGTGTGTGTGTGTGTCAGTGAATGTGTGTCTGTTAGTGAGTGTCTGTGTGCCTGTTAGTGAGTGTGTTAGTGTGTGTCAGTGAGTTTAGTGTGTGTCTGTTAGTGAGAGTGTGTGTGTCTGTCACTGAGAGTGTATATGTGTTTGTCAGTGAGTGTGTATGTGTGTATCTGTCACTGAGTGTTTCTGTCAGTGTATGTTTGCATGTTTCAGTGTGTTTATGTGTCTGTCAGTTTTTGTCAGCTAGTGTATGTGTGTCTGTCAGTCAATGTGTGTGCCTGACACTAAGTGCATATATGTTTGTCAGTGTGTATCTGTCAGTGTGTCCCAGTGTGTGTGTGTGTATTTGTCTGACACTGAGTGAATGTGTATGCACTTCAGTCAGTGAGTGTGCATGTGTGCCTTGTCAGTACGTGTATGTGTATGTGTGTCTGTCGGTGACTGTGTCTGTCGGTGACTGTGTGTCTGTCAGTGTATATGTGTGTCTGTCGGTGAATGTGTGTGTGTGTGTAACTGTGTATTACAAGAATGTGTATGTTTCAGTGAAAGTGTGTTTTGGTTAAACAGTGTGTGTGACAATGACTGCGTACCTGTAAGGGAGTGTATGTCAGTGCATGTATCAGTGAGGGCATGTGTCTGTCAGGAAGAGAAGTTTGTAAGGGGAGGGGCAGCACAAAACCAGAATACACCACTGGCTGTACCTGTTTCCTCCGACTCCTCCCCCTTCTCCCCCCCCCTCCCCCGAGGTTCCCATGGATAGCCTATTTATTAGCCAGCAGATGGACCACTGTTTTACCTTATTCCCATGCTTTGCCAGATTTTGTACATACCAATTCATGATATTCTGGCAGAGCAAGTGATTAGAGTTCACATTGGTCCCGCTCTTACATGGAGAAACGCATTTGTCGCTTTCCATATAAATGAGAGGGCATTCCCATTCCCATCATAACGTTAGGAATCTTACATTTTTAATAAAAGTGTAAATATTTTTCCTAACTAATTATTTTTTCTAGATGGTGGTACTTAGTACTTGTGTGTTAGTGGTTGTAAATATATCTATTAAAGGCTACGTTTTATATTATTTTAAATAAACCCATTTGGGCTTAAATGTCTTTTTCTGGGATCATCTGATATTTAACACCCCTCCCCCACCCCATCCCTCCTTCCCCTTTCTTTCACTTTTGTTATTTTTGTATTTTAGAATTGGATTAATGTGTCTCATTTATACAGACTTATTTATAAACCTATTTACTGAAATCTAAGCACACATTCCTGTGAGTTTTATTGCCTTTTAGTGCTGTTATGGACATGCACAAACAAACATTACTGTGAATTTTGTTACCACTCTTGGGGTAAGAATTAACCAGTCATCCCTTACTAGCCACACTCACAGTATATGTCACTAAAAACAAAAAAATACCCCGGAAGGAAAAGTTAAAAGATCATTAAAATATCTGGAAAAAAAAAATACAAACAAGGGTGGGTTAGGGAATAAAAAAATGTTTTTATTCTGATTGGGTTCCACCATTTTCTTTCAGGAAGTGTTCCGGAGGATTGGAGGAAGGCAGATGTGGTTCCTATATTCAAAAAGGGCTCAAAATCCTTGCCTGGAAATTATAGACCTGTGAGCTTAAGTTCTGTGACTGGAAAAATATTTGAAAGGTTATTAAGGCATAATATTCAAGAATTCCTTGAGAAGAACATGGTTATCAGCAAAAATCAGCATGGTTTTATAAAGCACAGGTCATGTCAAACTAACGTGATTGCGTTCTACGAAGAAGTAAGTAGAAGTATAGATCGGGGTGTTGCCGTGGATGTGATCTATTTGGATTTTGCCAAGGCATTTGATACAGTTCTACACAATAGATTAGTGTTCAAACTCAAGGAAATCGGTCTAGATGAAAATGCTTGTTCTTGGGTAGAACATTGGCTTAAAAATAGAGTACAACGAGTTGTCAGTAATGTTACATTTTCAAGCTGGACAGAGGTGGGAAGTGATGTCCCTCAGGGTTCTGTTCTAGGACCCCTTCTATTTAACATGTTTATAAATGATCTTGAAAAAAGCATTGAAAGTCATGTTTCATTATTTGCAGATGGAACAAAACTCTGTAAAATAATACAATGTGGGCAGGATATTACTTTGCTGCAGAGGGATTTGGATAGATTGGGGGACTGGGCACTCAAATGGCAGATGAAATTTAATGTTGAAAAATGCAAAGTTATGCACTTCGGCGTAAAGAATACACAAGCAACGTATACCCTTAATGGAAGCGAATTAAGGATAACAACACACGAAAAGGAAACAACAAACTATGCAACAATGTGCAATGTCAATCAGCAGTGGCCAAGGCATTCATTCTCGTGATGAGAATATCATTTTGCCTCTTTATAAATCACTGGTAAGACCACATATTGAATATGCTGTGCAATTTTGGGAACCTGTTCTAAAGGATATTATGGCACTAGAAAGAGTGCAGAGACGGGCTACAAAATTAATAAAAGGTATGGAACGCATCAGCTATGAAGAAAGGTTAACAAATGTAAACCTCTTTAGTTTAGAAAAACGTCGCCTCAGAGGGGATATGATAACATTATACAAATATAACCGGGGGCCAATACAAACCATCGTGTGGAAATCTATTCACAAACCGGATTTTACATAGGACACAAAGTCATGCGATTAGACTGGAAGAAAGAAGATTTAGTCTAAGTCAAAGGAAAGGTTTTTTTTTTACTGTAAGAACAATCAGGATGTGGAATTCTCTGCCTGAGGAAGTGGTTTTATCAGAGTCCATACAGATGTTCAAACGGCTACTAGATGCATACTTGCAAGAACAGAATATTCAAGGATATAATCTTTCAATGTAGGGTAATAACTGCTTGATCCAAGGATAAATCTGACTGCCATTCTGGGGTCAAGAAGGAATTTTTTCCCCTAGTTTGTTGCAAAATTGGAAGTGCTTCAAACTGGGTTGTTTGTTTTTTTTGCCTTCTTTTGGATCAACAGCAAAATACAAATGTGAGGAAGGCTGAACTTGATGGATAGCTATGTAACTCTTTTCAGCTATGTAACATTTGTAACAGCCGTCCATTTTCCTATACCAGTGTGTTCAACGTTCAGGGAACTCCCATCACAGGAAGCCAGTCAGTGCTTTTTGTTTATGTTTTAGACAGATGGGACTCTGGAATTAGCTGTATTGCTGCTGTGATGTGAAAGGACAGCTGTAGCGTACATGGCCTTCCTCAGTCACATGTTCATCGCTGGCTCACATAGCTTTCATTGCTTGAAACGTTCACACAATTACTCACACAGTTATTAATCAGACTCTGCAGGGTGGAAACTGAACTTTCATCTCTTGGTTATCTTCGACATGGAGATATCCTGTGCCCTGACTGCAGGGCGATAACAGCAACATGGTTTGAGTGCAAATGCTGAACCTGTGTTTTATGTTTTGTGGTTGTCTGTTTGCTCTGTGTTTATTTGGGGGTGGGGGATCATCTATCTATTTTATTCTCTTGACTAAGAGCTTTTGTATGTAACGATATTTATTATAAAACCATTTTAAAAACAAAGGGAATGTTTGTGTGTGCAGAGTATATAAAGCTTTATGGTGTGTTGACTTATTACTTTCTGACAGATGACCAATTAGTTTAGTTCGTTATTTACAGTCCTGTTTCTGCAAGCCCTGCCCTGTGCTATCTGGAATATTAAAAAGGCAGACTGTCTCAGTTCTAGTGTTTGTTTCACGTTTTCAAAAGTTGTTTTTTTAATTGTTGTTTCTTTTGTTATCAGCTTGGGTGTTTTTAACATTCTTACTACGCACAGAGATCACATGACCCAGCCGTATTTATTGATCTCATTTAGTGCCTCGCAAAGCGTTGTTGGCGCTGTTTATATGAGTCCAAATAATGAATTTCAAGGCTTTTAAAGATGAAGATAATAAAATGAAACAAGCTAACTATCTTTATCCACTCCAGTGAAATATGTTGGAGAACACGAATAGATAAATAAATAATGGATGTATAATATTACATTTAAAGCAACTATAGTTTGATTCACATGCCCTCCTGCCCTTTCAGTCAGCTCTGTGTGTAGTTTTGTGAACAGTCTACAAACAGCATTAAAGGGACCCTGTAATCACTGTGACTTTTGCCTCTAATTGAAGTGGTTATAGTGTCTAGAGTCCCCTAGCGCTGTGCTCCTATTCAGCAGTAAACCTTTTTAATGTTTTAATGCTAAATGAGAGCCCATATCAGCCTGTATTTTCTGTACTCCATGGGCTAATGAAGAAGTCTGAGCAACAATGGGTGGCTGAGAGTGTCAGCTGACCACTTTCAACCTACCACAGCACCCAGTGCTGGTATAAATTGGTATGGTTAGAAAGAAGTGTGCCATCTCTTCCACAGATACACCTCCAGTGGGGGCAGAGCTATGGAAAGCCAGGGATCCCCACTCAGTGTTAAACTGCCTGAAAATGGTTTAACACAGTATAGAGGGGCCTGTAGGCACTATAACCACTTCAATTGGATGGAATGGTTTAACACTGATTAGAGGCACAGCACCAGGTACTATAACCACTTCAACTGGATGGAATGGTTTAACACTGATTAGAGGCACAGCACCAGGTACTATAACCACTTCAATAAGATGAAAAAGTTATAGTGCATACGGTGTCCCTTTAAGTGTTTCACACTGTGGGTGCTTTAGGCTTCATTAAGGTAAAATGTACACAATAAAGGTTATTCACCAAGCACCACATTGTAGTTAAAGGACCACTATAGGCACCCAGACCACTTTAGCTTAATGAAGTGGTCTGGGTGCCTGGCCCAGCTAGGGTTAACCCATTTTTTATAAACATAGCAGTTTCAGAGAAATTGCTATGTTTACACTGAGGGTTAACCCAGCCTCTAGAGCCTCTAGTGGCTGTCTCATTGACAGCTGCTAGAGGCGTTTGCGTGCTTCTCACTGTGAAAATCACAGTGAGAAGACGCCAGCGTCCATAGGAAAGCATTAAAAAAATGCTTTCCTATAAACTGGCTGAATGCGCGCGCGGCTCCTGCCGCGCATGCGCATTCAGCCAATGACGTCGCTAGGAAGGGGGAGAGGAGGAGGAAAGCTCCCCGCCCGGCGCTGGAGAAAGGTAAGATTTTAACCCCTTCCTCTCTCCAGAGCTGGGCGGGAGGGGGTCCCTGAGGGTGGGGGCACCCTCAGGGCACTATAGTGCCAGGAAAACGAGTATGTTTTCCTGGCACTATAGTGGTCCTTTAACTGAAAGCTGTATTTCAATAATAGTTGAGTTGGAAACATTCTCAAACTCCTATTTAGTCGCAGTTTGGGTATTTTATCCTGGATTTTACAATGCAGATTTCAATTCACCGCTATTGTCTACTTAGTGAATAAACTCAGAGTGGGTTTTTTTTTTTCTCCCCAGATTGACCCCATTTTGCCATTTTGCAGGACAATAGTGAAACATGAACAAGGGGTTAAAAATTTAGCCCCCTAGCCCCAACCACACATCACTAATCACATTCAGTATTATCTCTCCGAAGTATAGTACCATCACACATTAAAACTGTTTGGGAAATTGCATCTCTAGAAAAATATCTGAGTAAAGACCTGATACCGAGAGGTCTTAGAGTACAGAATATCCCTGCCTCCCATATTGAAGAATCAGAATTTATTACTGAATGGGAGGAAGCAGCTGGGGCCTGTTCTCGTAAATTTATGGACATATTGTGTATATTCGGAAAAAAAAACTACCATAGAGGGTTAATAAGGAAGTAGAGGAGGAAGTGAAAAAGATCCAGCTTCCCAAAGATGAGCCAAACTTTGGACAATTAGATATCATACTCCAGAACCTGCTTAACAGATTTCAATCAGTCATAAAAACATGCAAACACTCTAAATTCATGAGAGATTTCACAACGGGGAACATATATCGTAAATATAAAAAGAATAGGAGAGTCGACTTTAATCAATTCTCAACTTCTGAGTATGATACTAGCGGCTCTGAATCAGATGTGAACATAGATAGCCCATCTACTTCCTCTGACCCTAAACCTAGGGGTACCCTAAAAAAAGGGTATTTTTTAGGGAATTCTTTTTTAGGGAGACCAAATCTAGAGGAAAAAACGCAAAAATGTGGCACATACTAATGCGGGTGTTGCAAAGCATGTAAATATATCCGCAGACACTCCAAGACCTTCTCAAATTCAAATGAGTCCTTCATGACCAAAATCTTCTTTAAAGGACCACTATAGGCACCCATACCACTTCAGCTCAATGAAGTGTTCTGGGTGCCAGGTCCATCTATCCAGCCTCTAGTTGCTGTCTCACTGACAGCCGCTAGAGGCGCTTCCGTGATTCTCACTGTGAAAATCACAATGAGAAGACGCTGACGTCAATAGGAATAGGAAAGCATTGAGTAATGCTTTCCTATGGACTGATTAAATGCGCGCGCTGCTATTGCCGCACATGCGAATGCGCGCGTCGGAAGAGGGAGGATTGTTCCCCGGCGCTGGAGAAAGGTAAGAGCTTAACCCCTTCAGCCCGGCGGGAGGGGGGCCATGAGGGTGGGGGGATCTAAAGACCCTATAGTGCCAGGAAAACAAGTTTGTTTTCCTGGCACTATAGTGGTCCTTTCACTGTCAAACTTCAGGCATAGTTTACCTACTGACCTGAAGCGGCAACTTAAAATACGTGGGGAAAACAAGCAGAACGTTTAAAAAGCGCATTTTAGAACATGTCAATTCAATTAATCCTTCTAGACTTATTTACACCAGGCATCTAAAGCTACAACATGGAGGTTCCTCTCAAGGGTTACGTTTCAGCGGAATAGGAAAAATAAACTTGGGTAAAGGAAAGACAAAAAAACTACTCCAGAGAGAAAGTTTGTGGATTTACAAACTAAAAACACTATCTCCGTCTGGATTTAATGAAGGATTTTCATACACTTCATTTATATCTGATTAAAATACTTGCCTAATTATCTATAATGCACTTTTCAACATAAATATGTATATACTGAAATATATAAAAATGTAGCACATATTGACTTCCTTACAACCAAAACAACTTTTTTTCCCTCCCTTTGTAAATTTACCCACATTCCCCATTGACCTGGTTCATATATTTATATTTGATGTTATATTATTGTGGATCCACTACACACACGATCGCCATGACATCAGTTCATTCAATAGAACTGACATTGTTGGCAGATCAGTCTTCTCTCTCTCTCATTACTAAGGTACACTGATACGTTAATATGTGTCCACATAGCATATATCTCTATACATTTGTAACCTAATACTACCGGAACTCAGATCGGCATTCCAAATAAGACTGGAACGAGATGTTTATTCAAATGCACATCAGACATATTATTCCATTGAAGGGGTTAATCTTTTCAGCAAATAGATACATCATTGCTTTTCAGACTGCTGAATAAATAAGATCATCCCCATATCTGTGCACCGAAACGCGCGTCAGGCACTTTTCCTTTTCTTACAGGGCACTTAAACCCTTAAGGACCAAACTTCTGGAATATATATATATTTAATGATCCAATTATAAGTTTAACCATTTTGAGCTGATATTTAATGAGCTAGAAAGGCTCATTTATGAATATTAGATGATTATTTGAATTAGTCACAGTAAACTGGTAACACTTTAGAGCTCTAAATTAAACATTGTATTTCTATGGAATTTATTTCTTAATCTATTATGAGGAAACATATGCGGGACTGCAGCCTTTAAGCAAGAATGTATTTCTTTCAATTACTCAGCTTTTAGTTTCAATGTTGGAGATATTTTGATAAAACATCAAGCCAAAATTTCTGCTTAGTCCATCCCAATCAATCAATCAATCAATCATAAGTGAGCACCAATTCCCATTAGGGCTGTCTTATTGAATATACCAACCTAACCCAGTGTGACTGCAGATTTAGAGCAAATATATCACTTTGTATCAGCTCTATCGATATATAACATTACTCTCACTTAGGAATTGGTACTACACCTTTTTCCTGCATTTCCTACAAGATCTAACTATATATAACCACATGGTGGTATGGAAGTATAGTACCATCCCACAGACTATGTGCCCTGCAGGGAAACCTGTAAAAGACTACTGAACTTGACCGACTGTTAGAACTGTTTTGGGCATAGGACCATGTGCACGGTCGGTCAAAACTATAACTTCCATGAAATTCCTGAACCGATCTGGGTGATTTTTGGATATGTTGTTCATCCAGATCAGGGCTATCAGGGGATGTAACTTATGTGTTTTTAACCCCATGTGTGACATGTCATGATTCCCTTTTATTCCAGAAGTTTGGTCCTTAAGGGGTTATGGTACTTTTTGGGGATTTATAAAATTGTATGTTTTTTGTGCTTGGAGATAATTGGGTTATATTAGTACAGTTCCTGATTTAATTATCTCCCAAACACAGAGGAGGGATTCTATTGTTTGTGTATGGGAGTGTCTCACTGTATGACTCTGTTTTTATTGGTTTGTTCACTTTGTGTCCCTGTGCCCAACAAGGTCCACTTGGGTGTCACCCTTGTTGGGAAACTTGCATAAAAGGCCAGTGTGTCTCCATTAAAATCCTATTCCAGTTTACACTCCAAAACTGTGTGTTGTCCTGTTATTAGAGTGAAAGAAGATTTACTCCTGTTTCTGCTGTTCCAGCTTGCAGGGGATTTAACGGGGAAAGTCCTTGTAAGGACTAGAGCTCCCAGGACTGAGTGTCGTCAAATGCCTGGGGGTGGCTAGAGCGAATTCCCCATTAGTCTCCAGGAAGGAGTGGATCCAGGGCCCCAGTCAAGCCACGGCGACTGTGGGCAGAAGTGCTGCAGTTTGTCCCCTGTTCCAGCTAGGAAGCTGTCCAGGGCGGAGGTACCCAGCCGGGGTACAGGGAGCTCCGTTACACAGATCAACTAGATCTTTGTAAGATTATGTGTGGAGTCAATGACGTGATCTCCTTTTACTCCCCTCCCACCGGCTTCCCGATTCTGGGTATGGCTATAATGTATATATTAGTCAAGGGCCCCATTTACAGCATTCCTGTAAGCATATCTTTTGATCTATACATTGATGGCCAGTGTTTCTTCATTGCAACACACATTTTATACATGACAGCATCCCCTTAAAACACTACAAAAAGGGACACTTAAAGGGACACTATAGTTATCAAAACAACTTTAGCTTAATGAAGTGGTTTTGGTGTATAGACCATGCCGTGTAGTCTTAATTCTTTGAAATTTAGACGTTAAATCACTTTGTTTATGCAGACTTAGGTACACCTCTCCAGCTAAAACGCACATAGTTGTTTTGGTGCTAGTCCTAGCCACATCTCCCCTGTCTGAGACTCATATTGTTTTGCTGTTTAGAACGTCCCTTTTGAACAGATGTTTCTGGCTTGGCTGGTGCTGTTTCTGTTGTCTTGGCTGACAATGTTTCTGTTGTGGAATGCAAATTAAAGGGCTCTCTGCATGTAATGCATATTATTATTATATTATTTATATAGTGTCTGCAAATTCCGTAGCAATGGGATGTATACCAACACTCATTGTATGGGTTGTCCTCATCCCTCCCTCCTTCATTTTTATATTTATTCGGCATTCCTTTTCTTCACACTGTGTTTTACTTATTATATTAGAGCATTGTGATTTTCATTCTACTATAGAACCAGCAGCAGGCATAGACTTCCGAACGCATTCACACAGACCTTCTATCCATTCGGGTAATATTTCGAGACAACTAGGATGAGATCCAATACAATTTGGGGCATTATTGCTCCAATCAGTCTAATCGTTCTATTTACAAGCATTGATGGGTTTCCTTATTGAAGTAGTTGCTTATCTCATTTTATTGGTGCGTGTTTTGTTGATGTCTGTATATTTTATTATCAAATATCCCTGTTGTTTATAGTGCTTTATGATTTAATTTGTTTATTTTGTTAGAATTAACGTGCTAAGTTTTTGAATGTGTAAGCATATCCGAACAGAATAGCGAAGAATTGTTCATTGAATGTATTCCACCATCACTTCCAAATTCCCCCTGCTACCCCTTGTCTCAAATCTCCATCTTAACCTTTAGATTGTAAGCTCATGGGCTATCTAACTAAGCACTTTGTATAAGAGAGCTTCAGTGGCTGGATCTGGGCTTTTGTAATGATATGGGTGTATTTTACCGTTACCCCTAATTGTACAACGCTGCGGAATATGTTGGTGTTTTATAAATTCCGGTAATAAAACAAATAAATAAATGTTAATTATTTTTGACTAGTGGCTGACTTCTGCTATCTATCAAGTAACACAGACAAGCGATTCAGTTAGTTGTGACAATGTAACTAGGAAGAAAATAAAACCATAAAAAAATCAAATAACCCTTATGCATACATTATATATTATATTCACATGCCAATAACTAGAAGATGCAAGATTTTAAAGGGCTACCCACTATTATGCTAACAATAATGAAATAATAAAATCATTGTCTCTGATCTCAGAGATGAGGTGGTTTTAAGTAAAATTAGTTATAAAGTTTATTGCGGTCAGACTGTTTGTCTATAAAGTCTGGTTCATCAGAGAACACGTTTTTCTAGCACACTGTTACAAACACTGAGCTGAAATAACAGCATTTTGTCATGTCAAACATATTGTAAAAACAAAATCTGCCGATAGGTGTGTCTCTCACACATGCAACCCCAGACATTGGGTCATTGGTTAGGGTGGCCCCCAGAAGACTTATCAGAAGTGGTTCGATGAATAATAAGGAGCAGGACTAAAGACGATGCACATTGCTTCAGGTGTGAGTTGGACTTTAAAAATGACACAACACAACTATCAGTGTCACACACATCATGGAGACAGGGCAGCTAGGGAAGGAAGGAGCAGCAAGGCTAGGCGCCAGTTAACGGACTTGGTGAGTGCTAAACGTCTTGCCCTGGACGCTGGCAACCCACGCTGCATCACTGCTGACGTGTGCGCTCTTCCTCTTTCCTGATGATCTTTGACCACGTGTGGAGACAACACTGCTGTTATTTTTTCATCTGTACCACTTGGTACATTAAATTGAGCACCACAACCCAAATTAGCTCATAGCACTAAATGCTGGAGATTATTAACACATTGTTTACTAGAAGTTCTGCTTTCTCTGTGCATACACTGGGGATCAGCTTAGTTTAGAGTAGACACTGATGTCAAACTTTACTGGTATTTGGGGTAAGGGAGGGAATTATATATATAAATATAAAAACGGCAATTTCATGAAAAGCTCATAAAATATAATAAAAAATTTTTTAAAGCCTATTATTATATATTACATAAGCTTGCCACAATGCCAATTTATCCCATTCTTGGCAGGTCCCACTCTATAAACCTAATGCCTGCTTTTATGAGATTAATTTACTTACTTGGGAAATCCTTCCTCCTGGGGCAAGGTTAAATAAGGCCCTGAGACAGGGAGAGGTGCAAAATATGGGAGGTGGCCTGGACTACCAAATAGATATTTTAAATGAAGAGGTCTGCAATCACCTTAACATGCGAACACTACAAGGACCCAGGGCTAGTGCTAAATTAAGTAATACCCTCTCTTTACTGTGTATGTTTAGAGTTCCGACCAGATTTCTTTTGGGTTGATCACACCGCCCCACCCCCTAGCTTCCGAGGCCGCTTTTGAGATGACCACAGGAAAGTATAATTTGTAGGAGGTTTTGGATATATCACTTTAATAATCAATTTCATCTGGTATAGAACAGATTAGTGATATGCATTGTAAGTATATACATAAAAGCACTATCACTTTAATTGTTTAGTTTTGACAATGCATTTCTGTAATGTGTTTTTCAAATTAATTTATTTAATTGTATATGCACAATGCCCTTACAACAGATTATTAAAATACACTTCAGGTTATGTAGCACTAGCACTATTTACCTCCCACGTTGGAATTAGTGTATCACCCACCACTATCTCCCACGTTGGAATTAGTGTATCACCCACCCCTTCAGGTTATGTAGCACTATTTATCTCCCACGTTGGAATTCGTGTATCACCCACCCCTTCAGGTTATGTAGCACTATTTATCTCACACGTTGGAATTAGTGTATCACCCACCCCTTCAGGTTATGTAACACTATTTATCTCCCACGTTGGAATTAGTGTATCACCCACCACTTCAGGATATGTAACACTATTATCTCCCACCCCTTCAGGTTATGTAGCACTATTATCTCCCACGTTGGAATTAGTGTATCACCCACCCCTTCAGGTTATGTAGCACTATTATCTCCCACGTTGGAATTAGTGTATCACCCACCACTTCAGGGTATGTAGTACTATTTATCTCCCACGTTGGAATTCGTGTATCACCCACCACTTCAGGTTATGTAGCACTATTTATCTCCCACGTTGGAATTACTGTATCATCCACCACTTCAGGTTATGTAGCACTATTATCTCCCACGTTGGAATTAGTGTATCACCCACCCCTTCAGGGTATGTAGTACTATTTATCTCCCACGTTGGAATTCGTGTATCACCCACCACTTCAGGTTATGTAGCACTATTATCTCCCACGTTGGAATTCGTGTATCACCCACCCCTTCAGGTTATGTAGCACTGTATCTCCCGTTGAAATTGAATTAATCACCCACACCCCTTCAGGTATGTAGCACTATTGTCTCCCGTTGGAGTGGTGTACATCACTTTTCAGGTTATGTAGCATATTATCTCCCACTGCGTTGGAGTAGTGTATCACCAGCCCTTCAGGTATGTAGCCTTTATTTATCTCCCGTTAGGTAGTGTATCACCCACCACTTCAGGGGTAGGTAGCACTATTATCTCCCGTTGAGAGTAGTGTATCACCCTTCAGATTTATGTAGCACTATTATCTCCACGTTGGGTAGTGTATCACCCACCCTTTCAGATTTATGTAGCACTATTATGTTGGGAGTGAGTGTATCCACCCACCCCTTCAGGTTATGTAGCACTATTTATCTCCCACGTTGGAATTAGTGTATCACCCACCCCTTCAGGTTATATAGCACTATTTATCTCCCACGTTGGAATTAGTGTATCACCCACCCCTTCAGGTTATGTAGCACTATTGTCTCCCACGTTAGGTGAGTGTATCACCCACCCCTTCAGGTATGTAGCACTATTATCTCCCGTTGGAGACCAGTGTATCACCCACCACTTCAGGTATGTAACTATTATCTCCCACCCCCTTCAGGTTGTGGCACTAGTATCTCCCGTTAGATTAGTGTATCACCCACCCTTCAGGTTATGTAGCACTATTATCTCCCACATTTGGGTAGTGTATCACCCACCACTTCAGGGTATGTAGTACTATTTATCTCCCACGTTGGAATTCGTGTATCACCCACCACTTCAGGTTATGTAGCACTATTATCTCCCACGTTGGAATTACTGTATCATCCACCCCTTCAGGTTATGTAGCACTATTATCTCCCACGTTGGAATTAGTGTATCACCCACCCCTTCAGGGTATGTAGCACTATTTATCTCCCACGTTGGAATTAGTGTATCACCCACCCCTTCAGGTTATGTAGCACTATTTATCTCCCACATTGGAATTAGTGTATCACCCACCCCTTCAGGTTATATAGCACTATTTATCTCCCACGTTGGAATTAGTGTATCACCCACCCCTTCAGGTTATGTAGCACTATTTATCTCCCACGTTGGAATTAGTGTATCACCCACCACTTCAGGTTATGTAGCACTATTTATCTCCCACTTTGGAATTAGTGTATCACCCACCCCTTCAGGTTATGTAACACTATTATCTCCCACATTGGAATTAGTGTATCACCCACCCCTTCAGGTTATGTAGCACTATTATCTCCCACATTGGAATTAGTGTATCACCCACCCCTTCAGGTTATGTAGCATTATTATCTCCCACATTGGAATTAGTGTATCACCCACCCCTTCAGGTTATGTAACACTATTTATCTCCCACATTGGAATTAGTGTATCACCCACCACTTCAGGGTATGTAGTACTATTTATCTCCCACGTTGGAATTAGTGTATCACCCACCACTTCAGGGTATGTAGCACTATTTATCTCCCACGTTGGAATTCGTGTATCACCCACCCCTTCAGGTTATGTAGCACTATTTATCTCCCACGTTGGAATTCGTTTATCACCCACCCCTTCAGGTTATGTAGCACTATTTATCTCCCACGTTGGAATTAGTGTATCACCCACCACTTCAGGGTAGGTAGCACTATTTATCTCTTACGTTGGAATTAGTGTATCACCCACCCCTTCAGGTTATATAGCACTATTTATCCCCCACATTGGAATTAGTGTATCACCCACCCCTTCAGGTTATGTAGCACTATTTATCTCCCACGTTGGAATTAGTGTATCACCCACCCCTTCAGGTTATGTAGCACTATTATCTCCCATGTTGGAATTAGTGTATCACCCACCCCTTCAGGTTATGTAGCACTATTTATCTCCCACGTTGGAATTAGTGTATCACCCACCCCTTCAGGTTATGTAGCACTATTTATCTCCCACGTTGGAATTAGTGTATCACCCACCCCTTCAGGTTATGTAGCACTATTTATCTCCCACTTTGGAATTAGTGTATCACCCACCCCTTCAGGTTATGTAGCACTATTTATCTCCCACGTTGGAATTAGTGTATCACCCACCCCTTCAGGTTATGTAGCACTATTTATCTCCCACTTTGGAATTATTGTATCACCCACCCCTTCAGGTTATATAGCACTATTTATCTCCCACGTTGGAATTAGTGTATCACCCACCATGGGTTTCGCTATTTATCTCCCGTTGAATTGGTGTATCGCCCACCACTTCGGGTTATGTAGCTATTTATATCCCGTTGGAGTAATTATCACCCACCACTTCCAGGTATGTAGCACTATTTATCTCCCACGTTGGAATTAGTGTATCACCCACCCCTTCAGGTTATGTAGCACTATTTATCTCCTATATTGGAATTAGTGTATCACGCACCACTTCAGGTTATGTAGCACTATTATCTCCCACGTTGGAATTAATGTATCATCCACCCCTTCAGGTTATGTAGCACTATTATCTCCCACGTTGGAATTAGTGTATCACCCACCCCTTCAGGGTATGTAGTACTATTTATCTCCCACGTTGGAATTCGTGTATCATCCACCACTTCAGGTTATGTAGCACTATTTATCTCCCACGTTGGAATTAGTGTATCACCCACCACTTCAGGTTATGTAGCACTATTTATCTCCCACGTTGGAATTAGTGTATCACCCATCCCTTCAGGTTATGTAGCACTATTTATCTCCCACGTTGAAATTAGTGTATCACCCACCCCTTCAGGTTATGTAGCACTATTATCTCCCACGTTGGAATTAGCGTATCACTCACCACTTCAGGTTATGTAGCACTATTTATCTCCTATATTGGAATTAGTGTATCACCCACCACTTCAGGTTATGTAGCACTATTTATCTCCCACGTTGGAATTAGTGTATCACCCACCCCTTCAGGTTATGTAGCACTATTTATCTCCCACGTTGGAATTAGTGTATCACCCACCACTATCTCCCACGTTGGAATTAGTGTGTCACCCACCCCTTCAGGTTATGTAGCACTATTTATCTCTCACGTTGGAATTAGTGTATCACCCACCCCTTCAGGTTATGTAGCACTATTATCTCCCACCCCTTCAGGGTATGTAGCACTATTATCTCCCACGTTGGAATTAGTGTATCACCCACCACTATCTCCCACGTTGGAATTAGTGTATCACCCACCCCTTCAGGTTATGTAGCACTATTATCTCCCACGTTGGAATTAGTGTATCACCCACCACTTCAGGTTATGTAGCACTATTATCTCCCACCCCTTCAGGGTATGTAGCACTATTATCTCCCACCCCTTCAGGGTATGTAGCACTATTATCTCCCACGTTGGAATTAGTGTATCACCCACCCCTTCAGGTTATGTAGCACTATTTATCTCCTATATTGGAATTAGTGTATCACCCACCACTTAAGGTTATGTAGCACTCTACCTCCCACGTTTGAATTAGTGTATCACCCATCGATATTGGGGTATTGTGACGAATTAGTGGCTTTAACACAATATGACCGTATCGTGCAACTGAATCCCAATATGTGTTTGCTGAGACAGGTGATTTTAAGAAGCCTTATAAAATTTTACATTTTATTTCTGTGTGTTCGCTGTTCCTTAGTTGTATTTTGGATAAGTTTGGTTCCCTAAGGCAGCCCCACTGCTGAAAAATGCAAGTTCCTGTTGTGCCCCAACTTCCTCTTTTTATCATTATTTGAAATTGTCAAAAGTTCTGTCTTTAAATCTTTCTGGAATGAGGATAGTTAGAACGTTCGGCACGAACTACTAACCAGTTTACAGTTTAATACATTAAAGTAGTTATGGTGTCTTCAGTGTTACTGTGTGTGTGTATGTATATATAGCACAACTTTAAATTTGCCTCTGGGAACTGCCACTCAGGTAGCCAGAAATGAGAGTTCCAAGTAAGGTTTTGCATGCTGCACCCAGCTTGGCCGGAGCTCTGTATTCCAAGCGCGCACAGACCACGTTTTACCCAAAAACTAATCTCTGCGCCAGACTGTGTGTATACTGACAGCAGCCGTAATACAGAGCTGCCCCACTCATCCTCTGTGATAATAATAAACGTTGTTTATAGATTTAGTTATTATTGTTTTTCATTGCATAATCTTTATAGTAAATGACATAATTGGAGGTGTATTTTTCATACTATTTGTTAAGTCACAGTCTGTTAAAGGACCACTATAGTGCCATGAAAACATACTCGTTTTCCTGGCACTATAGTGCCCTGAGGGTGCCCCCGCCCTCAGGGTCCCCCTCCCGCCAGGCTCTAGGGGATGGAAGGGGTTAAACTTACCTCTTTCTCCAGCGCCGGGCAGGGAGCTCTACTCCTCCTCCTTGCTGCCGCGCAAAGGGTTAACCCTAGAAGGACCAGGCACCCAGACCACTTCATTAAGCTGAAGTGGTCTGGGTGCCTAGAGTGGTCCTTTAATGTTTCAACATGAATAGAAAATTTTTCTCATTTATGTATGGGTATATATATATATATATAAATACACACACACACACCCTTGACACATCTGCTTGAAGAGGAAGTAATGAATAGAATTTCCTGTCTCTCTAGCTCTTTGGTTCCAGTTTATAAGCAGTCAGCTAAAATAAAGCCCAGGCACACGATTTACCAAATCATAACAATAAACTCATCCTTAACATTTACTGTTTCACGATATTTTAAATTCTTCAAATTAAAGTGAAATAGTGAAAATTAACCTCCTATTTGTTTTAAATGAATTATGTTAATATATCAATTTATACACATTTATAATCTTTAGCAAACCTTTTAGCAATTTAATCACGTACCACATCACAACAAGCACCGGGGTGATTTCATTACCTCGCAGCCCCCTCCCACGTACTATACCGTGATATTAAAAGGTTATTTGAAGTGGTCATTGTGCATGAAGTCTCAGCCAATGAATGGTAACAGATGCGGCTCTGCAGAAGCTTGTCACTGGATTACCAGTGGATCATCTGAGTCCAGTGCGGATCCAGATTAGGGGGAAACCATTGCTAAATAGATTTGAGCGGACACCTGGATGTTCGGGTTTGCTGGGTTCGGCCGAACTTCGGCAAAAAGGTCAAGTTCGGGACTCGAACTTGACCCCGAACCACATTGAAGTCAATGGGGACCCGAACTTTTGGGCACTAAAATGGCACTAGAAAAGTCCTGGAAAGGGCTAGAGGGCTGCAAAAGGAAGTACAATGTATTGCCTAAGTACTAATATACTTACCCAGTGAAAGAAGAAGAATGTTACATTGTATAAAATTTTCAATAAAAAGTATACAAACATAGCCAGGATTCAGCTGTAAGCATTTGCAACACTTACAACAATCAAGTAACACACATTCATATAAAATGTAAGTTACTTGGCCAGTCATGTAATGACAGGAATGAATAAGTAGATAAATCCCTAATTCCCATGGTATTAGGGAGCTATCTACTAATTTGCCAAATTTACTAATACTAAGTAAAGATTACTTAGTATTAGTAAATTATGCCTCTACTCACTATACCGCAAGTTGGTTCATGTTTTATTAAAAAAAAGGGTTCCCTATTGTCCTCCCCCCGGCCCCCACCCATGAGCGGTGGGTGGGGGCCCTAAATTAGAATAAGGGGGTAGGGGACCTATTGTCCTCCCCCCTGGCCCTCAACCCCGAGCGGCGGATGGGGGCCCTAAATACCAATAAGGGGGGGACCTATTGTCCTCCCACCCCTGATCGGCGGTTGGGGGCCCTAAATTAGAATAAGGGGGGGGACCTATTGTCCTCCCCCTGGCCCCCACCCCTGAGCTGCAGGTGGGGGCCCTGAGCTGCGGGTGGGGGCCCTAAATTACAATAAGGGGGGACCTAAATAAAAATTGGGGAGGGGACCTAATGTCCTACCCCCTGCCCCCACCTGTGAGCGGTGGGTGGGGGCCTTAAATTAAAACTGTGGAGGGAAACCTAATGTCCTCCCTCCTGGCCCCCACCCCTGAGCGGTGGGTGGGGGCCCTAAATACCAATTGGGGGCATGACCTAATGTCCTCCCCCCATGTCCCCCACCCCTGAGCGGCAGGTGGGGGCCATAAAGATAATGAAGGGGGGGGCCTACTGTCCTCCCCCCGGCCCCCAGTCACCCCCCCCCCACCAAGATAAAAACTATCCTCTACCTTCCCCCCCCACCCTAAAAATAGTGAGGGGGGAATAAAATAACTAACCTGTAAATAAAAATAAAACTTACCTTTTGATGTCTTCTTTCTTCTAAAATCTTCATTTTTCAGCCCCAAAAGAGGCCAAATAAAAAACCATCATACCCGTCGAACTTTAAAAAAAATCCTTTAGAATTTTACCGCACTGTGTAATTTGACTCATAACACTCTGATTGGATGGATTTCAAGCCCACCAATCAGAGAGTTATGAGTCAAATTTCAGAGCGTGGGAAAATTCCAAAGAACTTTCCCACTCTGTGCAAAATGACACAGAGCACTCTGATTGGCTTAAACCAACCAATCAGAGTGCTCTCAGCCTCATTGCAGGGCGGGGCAAGGCTTTATAAGCCTTCCCCCACCCTGCAGAGCTCAGTCTGCGCAGAGCCCTCCATGGGTGAAGATGGATTGGGTTTTTTTTAGCGTCTGGTTTTTGGTAAGTTTTATTTTTCTTTGCAGGTTAGTTATTTTATTCCCCCCTCACTATTTTTAGGGTGAGGGGGGTAGGTAGGGGATAGTTTTTATTTGGGTGGGTGAATGAAGGGGGGGGGAATTTGTCTTATGGCCCCCACCAGCCGCCCAGGGGTGGGGCCCGGGGGGGGAGGACAGTAGGTCCCCCCCTCATTATCTTTATGGCCTCCACCCACCGCTCAGGGGTGGGGGTAGGACAGTAGGTCCCCCCTCTCATTATCTTTATGGCCTCCACCCACCGCGTGGGGGTGGGGGGGAGGACAGTAGGTCCCCCCTCATTATCTTTATGGCCGCCACCCAGGTGTGGGGGCTTGGGGGAGGACAGTAGGTCCTATCCCTCATTATCTTTATGGCCCCCACCCGCCGCCCAGGGGTGGGGGCCGGGGGGAGGACAGTAGGTACCCCCCCATTGTTATGTAGGGCCGCCACCCACCACGCAGGGGTGGGGGCCTGGGGAGAGGACAGTAGGTGTGCCCCCCTCATTATCTTGAGCCTGAGTCTGGTGGCCTTGACTCTTTCTGGGGTTCTTAGCAGATCGGCCGACTATCGCAGGCTGCTGGGGACCTTTTAGGAGTCTCTTGAGCCCCAGGGACATTACGATGCTACCTCTCCATGTGGGCATTCTTAGTCTGATTGATGTTTGGAACAGAACCTTGATCCATTTTGGACAGTTCTACGGCCCGTGTCCCGGTCTGGGGACTCCCGATGGACAAGGATCCTCTTGTGTACCAGCCACCCAGTGTCATCCACCTCCGGCTTATAGGATGTGGAGGTCGTTCTACGTTTTTCTACGGGACTGGGCATGACTTTTATGTTTGATCTGGTGGCTCTCCCTTAGCCCGACGTTCTAGGTATCTTATCACACTTTCGGATTCTTCATTAATTTTCTATTCCTTTCTCAGAGTTCAAAATGCAAAATACTCGCCTCCTATCATGTTGTAAAATTGAAGATTATACTAGCTTTAGTGTACTAATAATCTTAATTTTAGTAATGACAGGAGGCAAGTATTTTCCCTCCCTGCTTCGCTAGGCCACCCTTTCTTTGTATGTATCACTGGTCTAAGGTAGGTTGGGCTCTTAATGTTTTGTATTTCCATTGATCTGGAATTGCCACTGGAGTTTTACATTTTAGTTATTCAGTTATCAGATTGTAATTTACAATTTACTGCTATGGGATGTATACGGTACGTGGATTTCCATGTTGATGACTATGTGTGTAAACCTGTCGCACATTCTCTTTTCAGTATGATTCGTCACTGAAGACATTTGGTTGTTCGTGTGAAATTCTCTGTAAGTTTACTCCTTCGGATTTTTTAGTCTCTGAAAACATTTTGGCTGTTTGTGTGGACTTCACGGGAAGTTTATTTCCTTCTGAAAGAGGAAATGATTCGGTCATTACACCTCATGTACATCCTACTCTCTTGTGATTTGTTCTTTTTTCTATATGTTTCTGCGCTGCTATGGAGTTAGTGAAATACTTGCCTCCTGTCATTACTAAACTTAAGATTATTAGTACACTAAAGCTAGCATAATCATCAATTAAATGGCGCGACTCAGCTTCTCATAGTAGGTGCCCATTGTCACACACGAATAAAGCTTTTGCTTTATCACTAAGAGTTCGCAAATGTATGCATATTATCGTCATCTCTGATCCTGACAAGATACACCGGCTCTTTCTTGGTGAGCACATTGAATGACTTAGAATCGCCTTGCGTTCTTTAAAGGGACACTGTAGTCACCCAGACCACTTCAGCTCAATGAAGTGGTCTGGGTGCCAGGTCCCTGAGGTTTTAACCCTTTAGATGCAAACATAGCAGTTTCAGAGAAACTGATATGTTTACATTAGGGTTAAGCCAACCTCTAGTGGCTGGCTTCCGGACAGCCACGAGAGGTGCATCTGCGACGCTGGAGGCATATTATGCCTCCATCGCACAGAGTGTCCATAGGAAAGCATTGAAAAATGCTTTCCTATGGACACTTTGAATGCGCGCGGCACTTGCGGCTCCGCTGACGTCGGCGTGGGAGCCCGGCGTTGAAATAAGGTAAGCTGCTGAAGGAGTTTTAACCCATTCAGTGCCACGGGAGGGGGACCCTGAGGGTGGGGGCACCGTTATGTTTTCCTGACACTATAGTGATCTTTTAACCCTATTAAATATTATGTTGCTCTCAAACTCTAATCTATTCTTCTTCGTTAGTTCTTATTGGACTTTGTTCCTTTCTGTTATACATTGATTTATGTGCCTATCTCCATGAGCATCTTGTCTTGCAAAATACAGAAATAAAGAAAGTTTAAAAGTTATAAAAAGTTACAGTGATTTTGATGCCAGAATACCCTGGCCCTCTGCAACACCGTTTTCATAGAGTTACACACAAACCAAGGGTCCCCCAGATGCCCACAGCCAGCCCATCGTGCGGTTATTACTGCTTTTGAAGTTAATTATATAAATTTTCGACAAATGTGGACGTCATTTCTTTTTTGTTATCCTTGTTATGGAATACAGCATGTTTCAATTTCTCCTCCCCCAAAGCAGCGTGAGCCACGGCGTAACTGGATTGTGGTGTCAGTTGTTAAATTTTAAAGGGACAGCACGGCGGTCATTATAGCAAAGTCATTTGTAATAACAGATGCTGTCTCTGCAGCCTTGCGTTAAAAAACGTGCCCTTGTCAGAAATGGTGTGGATCATCTCCAGCCCAAAATATCTGTCTGGTGCAATTATGAAGAGGAAGTTAATGAAATATTGTGCATGATATGTGATAGGCAGGGTACGACTCAAAGAAAATATGTGGGTATTTTTCATTTTGAGGAGTCATTCCTAGTACAGATTAGCATTATGTAGAAACCTGCTGTTAGATTAATCTCATCAGATATTTAATAATAGGTAAATCTCTCTATGTATGGTTTCAGCTTTTCACACATCCTTTTTGTTTCAAATACTGACCATTACTAATGAAATGTTTACTTTTGGGGGACTGATAAACATGAAAAGATCTGAGAATGGCACAGAGAAGGTTCTGTACGAGAAATAAAAAAACGCAGTGTGTTTGAGATTGTATGACAAAAATGAGCTGGATTGATATACTAACATGGAAAGTACATTCTACTAAATATTAAAACTGCTTTAAGCAAGACGCAGGTCTGGACTAGCAAAGCAGTCTCTTCATGTCCATGATAGCCCTCACATACAGCACTATGTACCCGTGTTTTAGGAGAAATGTAGGGAACGTTTATTTTTAAGTATTTTGTTAGAGATTTAGCCATGATACAATAGTTTATATCTCGGAAGATACCGATATGCCTGTTTTTAAAGTAGTTTCTGTCATTGAAGAAGAATGTAGGCATGGAATACCTGTGTCTCCAGTGTTTGTTTGATTACTTGGTTTTCCATGTGTTGAGATGTACGATTATAGGATAATCTGGTTTTGCTAAAACTGATAGTGTTATTTATCAAAGTACAACAATGATAAATGATAAATGTATCACAATGAAAAATGATACACGTTCTCAGTGTTTATGGTACAGCTAACTCAAGTTTGAAGTTCACAGTGAAAAGCCAATTATTCTCATGAATACTCCTGATTGTGTACTCTACGCTGACATAGCATGAAACATGTTAATGTGTTAAATCACAAAAAACACAAAATAATGAGTAATTACATTTTTTTAATTACTATAATTAACAATGGTTATACATTACAGGAACACTACAGACCCCTAAAGTACCTCAGCTTGCTAAAAAGCGTTATGTGTGAAGAGCGTGTCCTCTTTTTTTCACTTTAGAAAAAGTGCAGATTTCAATAAAAACTGATTTTTTTTATATATTAACCTTTTTACACCCCCTTGCTATCAGACATTCAATCACTCCTGTTACTTCCTGGTTTGTTTAGCTCAGCGAATACAAAATAAAGAGGCAGCAATTGCCCAGAGCACCTGCCTTGCAAAGACTTCTCATTGAACTGCATTGGGAAGTCTGTGATTGGACAGCAACAGATGGTCTGGGCGGGCTTAGAAGGGGAGGGCTTACAGAGGCTGTGGACATGCAGCTTTTGGAAGCTGTTTTTAGATATGCCCCAAATGAAAAATGTATAATTAAATAAATACACATTTTCATTAGGGGTATATCTACTAAACGTTGATTTTATTAATTTTATTTGAGCAGTGGATGGCCCCTTATCACGTAAGGCTAGCTACAAACACATGGCCCTGTAATGTTCCAAATACTGTATTTTATGTTCTGATTGTTTTACAAAAGCGTCTGCATAGTGCTGTCAAAAAATGGATACCGTGATAACCTGTTTTCAGAGGTTATCAGCTTCTGTTGGTTTACATGAAGCATTTTACTCTGGAACCATTCTAACATTCAGTACCAGACCAAAGATTTGCTCCCTCACTGTATACTTTGCATATCTCCCAATCTGTGTGTATTTTGACTTTGTTTCATTTATAAAGTGCCAGCATGGGCCGTCCACTACAAGCAGGGTGTACACGGAATACATTGTCTTTATCACACCCCTGCCATTGGACCTTTAATTACGCTGCTCTTGGTTGATGTAGTTGGTGGAACAGCTTCAGCACATGTTGTCAGAGATTATATGCAGTTTATTTACTAAACAGGAAGTTGTGGTGAGAATGACATTAATTTACAAAAATGAGGTCAAAATAACCCAGCTCCGCAGCAGATATTTCGTTGTAGTTCTTCAATTTTCACCTCAATGTTTTATAAATTAAGTATAACCAAAACTCACGGTTTAGTGATTAAATATAGAACATATGAAAGTTGTAATATACCGCTCAGCAGTCATGGTAAGCATATGTTGCTTATTAATTGGGACAGGAGAGAGCAAAGCACGAGCCAGGTCTGCGCATGCGTAGGACACTGTGTAAGTGCTGTCACTGCTTGGTGTTGGTCTTGCATAACGTGTTTGTATTTATCAATGTGCTTAGGGGACGACCCCGCAGTAGTGTCCCCAGAAGCCGAATTCAAGAGAAATTCCTCAGGGTCCCCCTCCCGTGGCGTTGAAAGGGTTAAAACCCCTTAATCCCCTTAATGGTGACCTCTCCTCCCCTGCTGACATCAGCTCTTGAGTGGAGCGGAATGCGCATGCGTGGCAATGCGCAATGCTTTCCTATAGACGTTTTGCACGTTGGAAGACAGCCACTAGAGGCTGGATTAACCCTGCAATGAAACAATGTTTACATGTGAAGGGTTAAAACCTGAGGGACCTGGCACCGAGACCATTTCATTGCGCTGAAGTGGTCTGGGTGACTATAGTGTCCCTTTAAGTTCTCTTTAATACAGCGAAGTATATTTATACGAAATAAAGTGAAATCAGACAAGGGCTTAATGGAAAAATACATTTACTTTTGTTTAGTGGGAAAAAAAGAGAGAAACTGAATTTTTAAACTTGGAAAGCTGAGTTTGGAGCAGCCTGGATAGTTCGGCGATGCAGACACAATGTAAGAGAACTCAAGATTCTAACAGTTTGTATAGCAGAGCTATCCCCCCAAATCTAGCCTTCACACGTGTATTGAAACAAGAATCCATCTGCTGTGTTATTTTAAGCTGACCGTTTACTAACATTTATTTCTTTGCAGCTGAATACAATAGAATGTTTTTGTTTTTGTTTTTTATAATAATAATTTTCCCAGCAAAACATTTCCTCTTTGTGTTCTGACCCTCATTATTGGGAAAACGTTACTCCATAAAAAAAATGTCTGTGACTAAGTTTCCTAAATTGTCCTGCTGCGGAGAGATGATATCGATCATATCTCACTGAATGGAGACTCCGGGTGGCTTGCCAGAGGAGGAAGCTGCAGCTGAAAAATGCATTTAACTGAAGACAACAGGTCTTTGTGAACAGTTACTGTCTAGCTGAATTGGATTGTTACACTGTATTCACACACGCTATCTTACCTGTCATAGTCTTCGGGAGTTTCCTGTGGCGATCGGTTAAACACCACGACCTTGTAGGTGAGCAGCATCCCCAGGATCGCCATTCCAGTCAGAAATATTAAAAATCTCTGTAGGATCTTTGATTTCGCAAGGAGGCATATGTCCAAATTTGCTCTTTGTTGCAGGGTTCCTCTCCCTTTAATTGCCATGGTGCTCCCTTCTTCCTAGCTCTCTGGATGGGACACTTCTTCCAAGACGCACAGACTTTGGACCTTCTCTTGCCAGCCCTTATCGTAGCTGAATATTGTTTTGTAGGTAATTATGTTCTAACTAGTGCTGTACGTTATGTTTGTGTGTAATTAAAGCAGATCCCTGTTCCTGCTGAATATAAGGTGAATTTGCGGAGAGACACCCAAAGCTGTTTGTGAATGATGTGCCAGTGTGAGCCGTGTGTGTTTGGGTGCTATTGCCATGGGAATCAGTGCTGGCATAGAGTTTGTTGATAGCGCTGGCATTTCCTAGTGCAAAAGTGTATAGCTGAGTGTGAAAAAGTCCTGCAAACTTTTTCCATTCTCTTAAATTTGCTTCCAGTGATCTGTTTCCCTACTACGTGTTTGAACAAGCAGGCGATAGCTTATCAGTGTGTGAATGCCTTTTTTTGTGTGTCTGTGTCTGTGTTTGTAAGATTCTAATTCTGATCTCGCTATGTATGTGCGTGTGAGATCACAGAGTATGTGTACAAGGGGCAGAGTTAGTAACTATGTTTGGACACAGCTAGGCGGTCATGTAGTAAAGCAGTTTATTTTGGGGCTGGCTGTAACAATTCTACTTCTTATTCAACAGATTAACCATTTCCTCCTCCTTGCTGACAAGCTTTTTGCTACGACAGAAACAATTGCTTTAAAAGACCGTTTGCTTGGTTTTTTTTTAATACAGGAAGGAACATTCTTTGTGCATATTTATCTGTTAGGAATGACACATATGTAAAGTTTAAATTGGTATCTGTTGCCAAAGTACCGAAATACCTGGGGTTATAAAATGTCACTTCGTTTCTTATCTATACATACTGAACGTGTTGAAGATTTGAGAAATCCACGTGGATGGGCTTTTTGTGCTCTCGCTTGGTGTGCAATGAATATGTGTTTCACAAGATTTAAACTTGGGAAAATAGGTGGAGAAATGGCTGCTAAAATAAAGGAAGTTGGGACATTTGATATAGAAAACAGAATTCGTATTAGATGCAGGGTTATTCCGTATCCTGCAAATTACACTGAATTACATTCCAAATGGCTCAATTTACACCAAAAAATCAATTCCACTATTGCCAAGTTTTGCAATTTGGATTTGATTCATTGCAATTCTGAGTTTGATAAATAAAGCCCAATAAACTCTAGGTCAGCTTTTATCTGGAAAAGAAAGATATCCACATGGGAAATAGCACTAAAGCCAGCAGAAAGGGAGGTAGACGAGTTTCCTTGCCCTCCCCGTGGTTGGTATACTGAACGTTTTATTAAACGTGTAGATTTTAGTATCTTGATACACCCATGCCCTGGGGAATTTCATTGCATGCCATTCAGATATGCCAGTTTATTCAGCTCGGTCCATTCTGTGACCACCTTGCCCATCTATGCCAAGCTCTGTGCCCAAATGCAAATTCCTTTCCCACTTTTTGGATTCTCTCACCTCTACGTGCCTAGTCTTTACCTGAGATTCCAATATTCCATACTTCCTCCTAGGAAGGATAGTGGGGAGATATCCAATGCAAAAACGATACCACTGTACCCCTTATATTGTCATAGGTCAGTGATAGGTAGCTGAATGAAAGTAATTAGCACTATAAAACCTCTTAGACCAATCAAAGTAGATCTTTCTGGGACCCAGAACTGGATAGCTAAAATGAATGAATATTTACAGACGCCTGTTTGTTTTTTACAAAGCGTGCTCACTTTTTATTTAAATCAAGGAACTATATGTTTAATTGTTTCCATGATTAAGTACATTGATGTAACACAGTGGAACTTCTGCAGAAGTCTTTAGAAATGCAAGACCGTGCTGCAATTATGTAGGAATCCTTCCTCCATTACACACGCTTTGATTGTCACTCACACTGTGCTAAAAAGGTCTACATGCCTTACCTTTTTGTTGGGTGTTAATCATTCTGGTGTTTATGTCTGACACTGACCTGAGTTTTGTCCTTGAAAAAAAGGTTTATTAGCTAAATATAAAAAAATTCCTTGTAAATTTGGAACTTTCTGGAGCTTAATCATTATTCTCTGGCCTGTGTAAAAGCCTACAGATGCAGACGTGGTCGCTATGGTTTGCTGGGATGGAAAAAAGCAGCTCTTTGTAGGAACCAACAGCCTCTTTAAACAATATTATGGAAAAGTACACTGCAATGAATTTTATATTCACTGTGAAATTAATTCAATATCATTTTTTGAATAACTAATGTAGGTATCCTACCTCTTTTCCTTCCCTGTGGGTGTCAAAGCCTTTACCCACACCCCCACTCACTCGTGGGCTGGAAAAGGTTTTGTTTGTTTGTTCCACCCCCCCTGTCAAATAATTCATCTCCATAAGTGACTCAGGGACTGGTTAGGTCCTTAATGCAGGCATTACACCTTTTCCATCTGTTGTCCATTTCTTCTACATGCAGTCTCATTCCCAGCAGGTTAGAGCCCTGTTGCCGCCAATTCAGTTGCCCTATGTCTCTGCTCCTAGTGTGAGTATTGTGTCTCCAGTGCAGATATGCGGCCTTGCAATTGCGCCAGATTAACGTGGAGTCCCGCCATTCCATGTGAATGGTCCTCTTAATGTCTACTGTGGGTTCATGCATCCATCTTGGTCAGGCCCCCAAATATCTTTTTTTTTTTTTTTTAAGTACAGGCAGCCATGTTCAGTGTTGCATAATCGTGTAGCCTCTTATGTGCGTCCCTCAGTCAAAAGCATTCCATTGGTTGCTGTAGTGACAGATCCAAGTTTCACTTTACTGAAACATTTCTGCATTATCATTGTTTGTTTTATCCTACATGGATAACATCTGCAGGCTGAGAATCCCAGGGGTTTACCTCTCTGTTCCTGTACGTCCTGTTAGTCCACCCATTGTACAGCGCTACGGAATGTGATGACACTATATAAATAATAAAATAATAATAATATAAACCTTTAAATCTCATAAATGGTAGGACGGGTGTTACTAGGATACTACCAGACTCTATAGAACAGAATGAAAGGCTCCTCTTGGTGGCCAATAGCTTCTCTTTATTAGCTTTTGTGAAGAACTTTTTTTCCCTTTGCGTAATTTTTAATGCTTTTTTTTAAATATATGATTTAAGAAGTAGGGTGTATTATGTATATTTTAAATATAGTTTATGTTTAAAATATGCCATGTTTTGGGGTTTTTTAATTAAACTATTTTTCCCCAAAAAATTATATGTGTCATTAGAAAAAAATGTTTTTAATCCAATAGGTATAATATAATGAGTGAGTGCTGCAATGAGTTTATTGTATTTGCATTTTATACACGGACATACTTTTAATAGGAGTCTCCAATATGAATTGACCACATGTCGATAATGAATGACTCCTTATCTACATCCTGCTGGATCAACAGATTGCAGACATAGCTGTTATTTTTTTATTTTCTTAAGCATAAATTAATACAACCGTACAAAAACAGTTAATAAAATTATTAAAAATTAATAATTAATAAAACAGTAAAATAAATAAAAATGTGGGGTGTTGGGGGGAGGGGGAGAGCTTGCTTATGAGGGAGAGTGGACACCATCTGCTTCTCTGAATTAATTCTAAATTGCTCAAGCCTCGAGCGCTATTCCACTTTGGGCTACCCCACAAGTGTTTCATGGTGACCTGCTTATCTGAATGTTGATATTTGTCCATACCTTTCTGTTATGCAGGATAAGCTCACTCAGGTCAATTCCCTAATCAGGGGCTCACTATACAAATGTCTTCCATTGAGGAATTACATCAAAATACGGGGCATACCTGACACAGTTGCCTCGGAAGAACTGCCGCACTACTTAAGATGCCTTGTTACAGCGATCTTGCCCCCGAATCTGGCTAAATAATTTACGGTTGGGGGAGCATATCACCTCCCGATATTTTTTAGTGCTCCGGCTGGTGTAACATTGTCCAGGATAAAGGACACTTCATGGTAGCCGTTAGGGGTAAGACACCATACCCCTGTGAAAACTCTCATCTTACCTTTTTCCACAACCTCACCAGGGCCATGCTCCAGTGGTGTAGGTCGCTCAACATAGTGACTACTACGCTTAGGGAGGCTGGAGTTGCTTATTGATGGAGCCCTTTGACATTTCTGCTCATGACCCGTCAAGGAACTGTCTATATGTCTATCTGTTGCTGAAGCTCCCGCACTATTTAGAGCATTGTGCCTTCCTCCACCAAATGTCCCCGAATCTCAGCCACGCTCTTTACAGAAACTTGGATCCGACTAATGTTATGCCACCTCAAAGTGCTGTGGAGGATCATTCTGGAACCTGAACGGAATGTTACCCAAAGGTCTGCAACAGCTGGTTACCCACTCATGTCCCATTACATGCCTTCTGACTTTTTATTTTTCATGTTTTTGTTTTTCCCCATTATTATGTAATGGTTCATCTCATTATTGATGAGTCCTATTACCCAATTAAAGCCTAATTTTTCTATATTGTGCAGTGCAAAGTAAGTTCACTGTACCAACCTTCTTTGGTGAGATTTTCCTGCTACCCCCTTGGTTATGGCTTAATACATTGCCTACGAGTATAGTAATAAGTGCTCACTGTATCTGGTAATGCTTCCCATACTGTGTTGCTCAGATAGCAAAACAACCACTCCTGTTATACGTTCACTTATACTCGTTCCTTCATAATCCTTTCACAGATATTCCTTCATAATCCTTTCACAGATATTGCTTTAACTCAGTTCATATGTGTTTTTTAGGTAGAATAAAATTTCTGTACAATACATATTTTGCCCTAGTGAGCCAAACGTTATCCCTATGTTGACTGGTATTTCTAGTACAACTCATGAAAGTCTAGACTGTAAGCTCGTTTGAGCAGGGTCCTCTTCAACCTATCGTTCCTGCAAGTTTTCTTGTAATTGTCCTATTTATAGTTAAATCCCCCCTCTCATAATATTGTAAAGCGCTACGGAATCTGTTGGCGCTATATAAATGGCGATAATAATAATAATAGGGTCCCCATTTTTTATGTTTATATAATTTTGATTGTTCATAGGATCTGGTTTCCATTGTTTATATCTGCAGTAATTACCCTAGTGTGTAAAGTAATACTACATACAACTATACTGTATTGTCTTACCATTCGGATATGTCTTTCTATGGCATGCACGTCATCTTCCACCGCAATAAAAACACAGATTGACAACAACAACAACAAAAAAAAGAAAAATAACTCCATGAGTGAATTTAAGTCTAGTACTTTGCCCCCTCCCTTTACACCAGTGGTATAAATTCAAGAGAAAATAATAAAAAATAAAAAGGAGGGGGTGTGACTGACAAAGAGGACATAGTAACTAAAACATTAACTAACTACAGTAATACATTCCTTTTTTTTTAGTTTGTATAAATTTTTATTAGTTTTATCACAAAATACAAAAAATAATTTACATACAACACACTAAACATAGGTATTGGTTTGGGACAGGTTACACATAAATAATAAAAGAAACATACAACAGTCTATCAAACAATACAAATTATCTTAATATTCTGATAAACCCAAATTACAAATAGTAACCTGCACCCTTCACCCATCTACCCAACTCTCATCTCCAATCTCCCCATTATCCTGTATTAGAGGCATACTCCAACTCCACATATTGATCGCCATCTGCAGCCATATCCTAGAGGAGAGGCCCTATAACATATAACCCTCTTCTGTACGGTAGGCACTCTATATAGACAGGAATGAGGAAATATGCCAAGTGCTGTATAATGGGAAACCCGGGAAGATGGAATAAGTCAGTTCAAAACACTCAATACCCGTGTATAACAAACACACACATGTTCCGAGATTCCATGGGGAAGTGAGCTGATGAGCAGGAAAAACTATAAAGAATTTTGTCCATGGCATAAACAATAGTCGTCCCAGATGGCCCACTTATACTTCGGGGCTATGTAAACCCCTAAGTGTCCATCCTCTCTTTCTAATGCTCTGTTTCTCTGCATCACCCTTTCCACATCTGACCATTTTGGCAACCTCCCTGCTTTCTAATTTACAACAATCATTTCGTTATTGAAAAAATACAAAGAAGGAGGGATTTTAGTTCTTTTGTGCGGTAACTTGGTATGAAGTGAAACAGAGCCAGTTCTGGGGTTTAATTAATCTTTTCACCAATGATACGAGACACCCCATATTTTACCTCCTTCCAATACTTTTGAATGTGTACATACCACATATGTATCGCTGAGCCTACTTGGTTACAGCCTCACCCACAAAATTTAGAAGTGTCATCTTTCTTCATTTGCCAAAGTTCAAAGGACCACTGTAGTGCCAGGAAAACCTACTCATTTTCCTGGCACTATAGTGCCCTGAGGGTGCCCCCACTCTCAGGGTCCCACTCCCGCCGGGCTGGATGGAGAGGAGAGGGTTAAATCTTACCTTTTTTTCCAGCACCGGGTGGGGAGCTCTCTTCCTCCTCTCCACCTCCTCGCTGGCTGAATGCACATGCGCGGCAGGAGCTGCGCGCGCATTCAGCCAGTCTCATAATAAAGCATTCATAATGCTTTCCTATGGACGCTTGCGTCTTCTCACTGTGATTTTCACAGTGAGAAGCACGCAAACGCCTCTAGCGGCTGTCAATGAGACAGCCACTAGAGGCTTTAGAGGCTGGATTAACCCTATTATAAACATAGCAGTTTCTCATTAAGTTGAAGTGGTCTGGGTGCCTAGAGTGGTCCTTTAAGCGGCGTTGCATACCATCTATTTACCATTTTAAAGTATAACTCCCTGTATGAGACATGTTTAATTAATTTATCAGTAATACATTCCCAACCCATCATTAGGCTTCTTATCTATCTGCTTGGGTGTGGTATGTAAGTAAATAGCCCATATAGCGCAAAGTGTTTTTCCAAACCTGGACTAGAATTGAGTTCATATTGTTTCTTGCTATTGATAGTTTGTAGCAGCTGAGACAGTATCATTATTACAATTACAATTAATTTTATAGCTCCATCATATTCCGCAATGCTGTACATAAACCAAGACAAAAAATGAATTCTGACAAAACACATTTGACATACAAGAATAGTAGGCTGTGCCCTAAAAATCTCCTCTTTACCAGTTACTTGTAATAAGGGAACATGAAGCTATTAAAACTTGAATTATTATTTTGTATGTTCTAGAGATATTACCGGGTAACTGTTTAAACCAAGTCAATTGAAGGGGTGAACATTTCCGTGTTATTTTTTTAAGGCGTGTATATTTATAAAACTGGGTTGTAGGCAAACACAAATGTGGATAAATGAAAATCTTATTTTTTTTTTTTTTTTAGAATATTAACTGCACCAGAAGGTAAAATAGTACTGTGATGAATGGCCTATTTGCCCTATATCCCTTTGTAGCGGAGAGCTGATATCGCACAAACTAAATCTGCTATAGATCCCAGTATGGTTTAGGAACAAGTAAATAATCCCAGGTAAAACATCCACAGTAACAGAGTAATCCAGCAGCGTAGCAGGCCCAATCAGTAATATAATCCAGCAATATCCCATCACCTTTCCCAATAACTGGACGACACAGAGTATCAGGAGCAGAACTGATCTTTAATCACACAACCCCTGCTTTTATGCAATCCTCCCATGCAAGGGAGACACCCACAATAATTAGTACAGTAACCAATTAGGTATAAGGTACAACCCACACATCTCCTCCCCTCAGATTATCAGTTAACATAATTAAAAGGCACACAATTTTCCCCACATTCTGGATGTACCTCAAATACCTAGGGTACACCCCTAAAAATCTGATAACCCTGATCTGATCACCCAGATCAGACCAGGGGTTCGGGAGTTATCGAGGGATAAAGTCTTGACCGAACGCACAGGCAACAGTAGCCGAAAACAGTTCCATAAGTTTTGGCCTTGCGGTCGGTCTCTGTTCGTGCTTTAAAAGTCCCGAACTAAATGCCATCCAGAGCTGGGCAGGCATTCGGATGATTTGGGTTCCAGACACTCGACGATCAAACACTGCTGTTAGGGAGTTTAAGATGGCTGCCTCCACGTGTTCGGCTCCCGAAATGGCGGCCACTCAGGGACTGCAACAAAGCGTTCGTGAGTTTTAAGTGAGATGGAATAAAACGAACAGGGAGGTAGATTTAAGCCACACTTCGCATCAGGGTGGTCCGGTGATTCAGTAGTTTTAGATCGTATGCCGAATGGAGTGGTTCAATACAGTCTATGGGGAATAATTAGACGAATGCTTTAAATCCACACGAACGTCTTTATAAGTGATTCACACAAAAGTCTCTGGGGATCAAGTAACCAGTAAACGGGGAATATTCTGGACAGTCCGGTGGACTCTGCTACACCTTTTTTCTATTCAAGAACTCACAGCACCATTTTGCTACCATTGCTAGCGATGGAATGCATGCAGCCAGCTGAAAGCCACCATTTCCCACCACCTGAATCGCTCAATGGTGCACGAGGGGTGGTATATTTGACAGTGTCTCGTACTTAGCTGTGTTCTGGTGCCAGTTTGTTTTAAACTATTGTTTGGCTTGTGAATGGCTTATAATCTCTCACAACGGCACAAACATGCAAAACAGCTGTTGTCTTAAGCACACGTGATGCAACTAATTAAGGGCTTCATTAGTTGCACCAAGTGTGCTTTAGCTTGAACACTTGAAATACTTTAACTGCCTAGGGGTTTGTTTACTGTCACGTTTGATTGCATGTTAGAATGATCCACAAAGTTAAGACAAGATATCATCGCCCTTCACAAACAAGGAACAGGACACAAAAAGATAGCGAAGAGACTGAATGTTCCTAGAGACACCGCTGAAGGAAAGTTCGCAAGATCAAAGTTGAAGGAGCAGTGATTAAACTACCTGTAAGCGGTAGAAAAAGGAAGCTATTGATGGCTGCAACCAGTTTTCTGAGAAGGCATATTGTGAAAAACTATCGACTGACTGCAAAAGGCCTGCAGCAAGACCTGGTGGCAACATCGACTGTGGTTTCAGTAAGCACAGTAAGGCGTGTACTAAATTCAGACGATTTCCATGCCAGAACTCCAAGACATACACCACTACTGACCTAAAAGCACAAGAAAAGTCAGCTTCAATATGCTCAAAATCATATAGAAACATAGAAACATAGAAACATAGAATGTGACGGCAGATAAGAACCATTCGGCCCATCTAGTCTGCCCAATTTTCTAAATACTTTCATTAGTCCCTAGCCTTATCTTATAGTTAGGATAGCCTTATGCCTATCCCACGCATGCTTAAACTCCTTTACTGTGTTAACCTCTACCACTTCAGCTGGAAGGCTATTCCATGCATCCACTACCCTCTCAGTAAAGTAATACTTCCTGATATTATTTTTAAACCTTTGTCCCTCTAATTTAAGACTATGTCCTCTTGTTGTGGTAGTTTTTCTTCTTTTAAATATAGTCTCCTTTACTGTGTTGATTCCCTTTATATATTTAAATGTTTCTATCATATCCCCCCTGTCTCGCCTTTCCTCCAAGCTATACATGTTAAGATCCTTTAACCTTTCCTGGTAAGTTTTATCCCGCAATCCATGAACCAGTTTAGTAGCCCTTCTCTGAACCCTCTCTAAGGTATCAATATAAATAAGTCATAGAAGTTTGGGGATTCTGTCTTGTGGAGGGATGAAACAAAACTGGAACTTTTCAACCCAATGGATCAGCCGTATATCTGGAGGAAGAACAATGAAGCATATGCTGAAAAGTACACTCTGCCTACAGTTACTCATAGTGGTGGCTCGGTGATGCTCTGGGACTGCTTTGCATCTCCTGGCACTAGAAACCTGCAGTGTGTGCAAGGCAAGATGGGTTAATTGAAGTATCAGGAAATCCTAGGGAAAACGTCATGCTGTCTGTGAGGAAGCTGAAGCTTGGGTGTCATTGGACCTTCCAACAAGACAATGTTCTCAAGCATACCTCAAATCCCACCAAGTCTTGGTTGCAAATATCCTGGAAAATTCTACAGTGGCCACCACATTCACCTGTCTTGAACTCAATAGAAAATCTCTGGTGGGATTGGAAGAAGACGGTTGCAGCACACAAACCCAGGAATATTACTGAACTGGAGGCAATTGCTCGTGAGCAGTGAGCTAGGATTCCTCGGGAGTGCTTTTATTATACTAGAGTGGGTCTAGTTTTTGCTTTACAGAATTTTCTGACTGTTGAGCTGTGGAATGGCTCTACTCACGTATCCTGTTAGCCTTTTGCAACTACACATGTTCATATAATCTCTCCTATGTATTTGTCATACAACACATATATGCTCTATTTTGTGCGGTTTTGTCATTTCTTTTCTCTAGGAAACCTTGATTACAACTTTTGTCCCAATTATTTGTATTTTTGCATTCTCAGTTTTGTTTCTATAACATTGTCTTAGCTGGATTGTTGTCTGTGTTTCACAGCTTGCACTGATACAGCATGAGATTGCAGATGTGTATTCCTAGAGTCCATCATCTAACATGGCACCTGGTACTAAATAGAATCAAACACCATTATAACCGAGGTTTAACTGTGAGGACTGAACCATTTTTAAAACAATCGTTACATATTAACTTCATGTTAATCTGGGGCCGTAAAAACTCACCTACCAGGTACACTGTAAATACTTCTGAGCCATCGAAGCGCAGTTTAGTGTTACATGTTGCAGCCTTTGCACACCCACAGCTAGAAACTCTCTAACACTGAGTCTGCTGGAAAGAGTCTTACATTAACATCTTATGACAAAGATTGGTAGCCGTTATTCACATTCTATATAGCAGGGCTCGACAAATCCCAGGCGCCAGGACACATTTGTGAGCCTTTTCAGCCTCTGAGGTGACCGGCTGCCTAAGATTGGAGCCGGGCAGTTGGCTCACGCAGGGCTGAGGCAGGCAGGCAGGCAAATGGTTGGCTCATTGAGAGCTGAAGGGAGTGGGCTGCTAAATGAGGTTGGTGGACTGCAGGCTGCGAAATGAGGGAGGCGGACCGCAGGAGGCTAAATGAGGGAGGCGGAACGCAGGCGGCTGAATGAGTGCGGCGGCGAGGGAGCAGTAATTCCCCTGCTCTTCTCCCTTGCGCACCCTCCAGTAATGCCAGGAACCGGAATATTACATCATTCAGGCCCCCGGCTCACTAAACAGCCATCTAGGAAGCAGAGCAGAGAGATGACAGCAGCCCCAATGGACCCCAAGGAAAGCGAATCCAGTCCAGCTTTCTCGAAAGGTAGGAAGGCTGGGTGGATTTAAATTATTAAACAATGAATTGTGAGTGTGAAATCAATGTGTGTGTGAGTGTGTGTCTGTGAGTGAGTGTGTGTCTGTCTGTCTGTGAATGTGTCTGTCTGTCAGTGAGTGTCTATGTTTAGGTGACCTGCACCCTCCAATCACATGAGAAAGGTATTACTAACCCTTTTTCCCATGCCACCATTTTCCCCTCAAGCAATCTTGATGATCTCAGCCAATCCAATGCTTCCCCATAGAAAAACATTGGGAGACTATTGCTCATGCACGGTAAAACGCCATGCTTAGCAATCAAATTCTCCTCATAGAGATGAATTGAATCGAGAATCACTAGATTAAGATTGCAAATTGAAAATTTAGACACATCACTAGATTAAGATCGCAAACCGCGATCCCAGAGAAAACAGAGAATTCCTCGAGTGGAACGCACGCGTCATACGACATGCATTCCAGTTACGTCAACCATGCGCCCGAATTGGCACAGGTAACGCGACCCGGAAATAGAGCACACTGCGTCTGAATTGGAACACATAATGCGTTCCAAAGTGCGGACAGTCGAACCTGAAGTACCTGCATAAGACGGTTGAAAAGGACTATAAGGAGCCCCTCCACACTACAAACTGACTGAGGAAGCCCCTATCACGGGGGGGAACGCGTTTCATTTTTTTTCTTTTTTTGCCAATCTATACATTTGCCAGCAAAACTGCAAGCACAACGTATAGATGAAATTATATGCGCTTTCAAAAGAGCATAAATAAAACTTGCACTACAGGTCGAGTCGATTCATAAATACTAGCAAGTCATGAAGCCAAAGCCATATGCAGAGGTAGCACTTCTGAAGATCAACTCTCTCCTCGACCCTCTTCAATCTGGCTTCCACCCCCTCCATTCATTTGAGACCACTCTGATTACAGTAACTAACAATTTAATTGCGGCCCCCTGGACAAATAGAAGAGTTAGATAATCTACTAGTTGAGGAAATAGCTAAAATGACAATGAAGGGGGAAGTTATCATCATGGAAATTTTGGAAAACCAAAAAAGCAGCTTGTGCCAGGAGCACACATATTCTAAACTCCCTACTTGTGTTGTCTTTAAGACAAGTTGTTGGTATCAGATATTACTGTAGGTGAAAGTTTAGGATCCAGTGATCATCAGTCAGTGTGGTTTAATATAAGAACAGTGACTGAGTCACACCACACAAAAACAAACGTTTTAGACTTTAGAAAAACAGACCCTTCTAAAATTACAATATGTGTAAAGGAGTCATTATCAGACAGGAGCAATTTAAATGGAGTCCAAGAGAAATGGGATTATTTAAAAGTTGCACTGCTAAAGGCAACAGAAAATTACATTAGGTTTGTCAGTAAAAGCAAAAAATTAAAGTAACCACTGTGGTACTCTGCAGATGTGGCCAAAATATTAAAAAAACAAAAAGCATTTAGTAATTATAAAAAAAAAAACAGAGTGAGGAATACAGACAGATCTATAAGATTAGGCAGAAAGAGGCTAAGCAAGTTATAAGAGCTTCCAAATCACACACAGAAGAGAAAATAGCACAGTCAGTAAAAAAAGGGACACAACATTTTTTAGATACATAAATGAGAAAAGGAAAGTAAAACAAGGATTAGTTAGATTAAAAACAAAAGAAGGAAGGTATGTAGAAGAGAATAAAGGTCTAGCTTACTGCCTCAATTAATATTTTTGTTCAGTATTTACAGATGAAAATGAAGGAAAGGGGCCTCAGTTAGAAAAAAGGACAAATGAGTCATTTGTTACACGTGAGTTTACAGAGGAAGAGGTTATATTTCAACTGTCAAAAGTAAAGACAAATAAGTCAATGGCACCTGATGGAATACACCCAAAGTTATTAAAAGAGCTTAGTGGTGTACTAGCAAAACCATTAACAGATTTATTTAACCAATCATTGTTAACAGGAGTAGTCCCAGAAGATTGGAAATTAGCGAATGTTGTGCCCATTTACAAGAAAGGTAGTAGGGAGGAGTCGGGCAACTAGAGGGCCAGTAAGCCTTACTTCAGTAGTGGGGAAAGTAATGGAAACCATGTTAAAGGATAGGATTGATGAACATCTAAAAACACATGGATTTCAAGATCAGAAACAACATGGGTTTACTTTAGGGAGATCATGCCAAACTAATCTTATTGATTTTTTTGATTAAATAACTAAAATAATAGATCAGGGTGGTGCAGTAGACATTGCTTACCTAGATTTCAGTAAGGCTTTTGACACTGTTCCACAAAGAAGGCTTATCAATAAACTGCAATGTTTCAGTTTGGATTCCAATATTGTTGAATTGGTTAGGCATTGGCTAAATGACAGGCAACAGAGGATTGTAGTCAATGGAATATATTCGAAGCTTGGGCTTGTCACCAGTGGGGTACCTCAGGGATCTGTACTTGGACCCATTCTCTTTAATATTTTTATTAGTAATATTGCAGAAGGTCTTGATGCTAAGGTATGTCTTTTTGCTGATGATACTAAAATTTGCAACAGGGCTGATGTTCCAGGAGGGATAAGCTAAATGGCAAATGATTTAGGTAAACTAGAAAAATGGTCAGAGTTGTGGCAACAGACATTTAATGTGGATAAGTGCAAGATAATGCACCTTGGACGTAAAATCCCAAGGGCAGAGTACAGAATATCTGATAAGGTCCTAACCTCAACATCTGAGGAAAGGGATTTAGGGGTCATTATTTCTGATGACTTAAAAGTAGGCAGACAATGTAATAGAGCAGCAGGAAATGCTAGCAGAATGCTTGGTTGTATAGGGAGAGGTATTAGCAGTAGAAAGAGGGAAGTGCTCATGCCATTGTACAGTGGTGAGACCTCACTTGGAGTATTGTACACAGTACTGGAGACTGTATCTTCAGAAGGATATTGATACCTTAAAGAGGGTTCAGAGAAGGGCTACTAAACTGGTTCATGGATTGCGGGATAAAACTTACCAGGAAAGGTTAAAGGATCTTAACATGTATAGCTTGGAGGAAAGACGAGACAGGGGGACAGGGCCGGTGCAAGGATTTTTGCTGCCCTAGGCAAAAGTAAAGTTTGCCGCCCCCCCCCCCATGTGACATCACAATGCCCCACCCATATGATTTGCCATGTTAACTAACGCCTGTGCTGCAGTGCCGCCGTGTTTACATTAAAAGGCCTGCAAGGACAGGCTATAGACACCAGAACCACTACATTAAGCTGAAGTGGTTCTGGGGACTATAGTGTTTCTTTAATGTGAGGTAAATTAGAGCTTAGTGCCACGAATAATATACTAAATTGCCTACTTACAACCAGATGAGGATGATGATGGGCTCTAGCTGCAGTCTGGCTCCACTGGTCTGGTGTAGAACAGGCTCCCTGGAGGCTGTTTGTAACTGTGGTCACAAAAATCAATGTTCTGGGAGAATGGGAAGCAGCTCCATTTTTTTTAAAGCCCTTTACACAGCTCAAGGTCTGGGTCCCAGGGTCCACTTTCATGTCCCACCAATGAGTTTGTTCACAGGGGGTGGAGTAGGGGGATGTCCGGATATGTGTGTAAGGAATGCATTGTGTGAATCTGTGTTTGTATGTGTAAGGGCTGCAAGGTGTGTTTCTGTGTATGTACGGGATGCATTGAGTGTGTGCACCTGTAAGGGGTGAATTGAGTGTGTGTAAGGGATGCATTGTGTGTAAGGGTTGCATTGCTTGTGTGTGTGTGTCTGTGTGTGTAATGCATTGTGTGTTTTTCTGTGTGCAAGGGGTGCATTGTGTGTGTGTGTGTGATAGATGTCAATCTCTTCTCCCCCCTCTCCCTCCCTTGTCCCTCTCTTCTCCCCCCCTTGTCCCTCTCTTCTCCCGCCCGCCCTCTCCCCTGCTTGTCCCTCTCTTCTCCCCCCTCCCTTGTCACTCTCTTCTCCCCTCCCCACTCTCATTCCCCCATCAATTCCCCTCCCTGTCAATTTCTTCCCCCCCTCCCTGTCAATTTCTTCCCCCCCTCCTGTCAGATTCCTCCCCCCCTCCTGTCAATTTCCCCCTGTCAGTTTCCCCCTCCCTGTCAGTTTCCCTCCCCCTCCTGTCAATTTACCCCAAAGTCAATTCCCCGTCAATTTCCCCCTCCTGTCAATTCCACCCCCTCCTGTCAATTTCCCTCCCCCCTCCTGTATCAATTCCCTCCCCCTCCTGTCCAGTTTCCCTCCCCTCCTGTCAATTCACCCCTCCTGTCAATTCCCCCCCTGTCAGATTCCCCCACTCACTCTGTCAATTTCTCCCCCCCATCCATTTCTCCCACCCTCATCCATTTCTCCCCCTACCTCCCTGTAGCGTGGCAGAGCCTTCTATGGTATGGTCCGCGGGTACAGGAGCTTTTGTTTCCTGTACCCGGCCGGACTAACAGGAAGTGCACACTCAGTGTGCACTTCCTGTTAGTCCAGCCGGGTACAGGAGACAAAAGCTCCCTGTACCCGCGGACCATCATGATGCAGGGCTCGGCCACACTACAGGGAGGGAGTGACAGGAGGGAGCGCTGAGCGCTTCCCTCCTGTCAGCCCCTCTCCCCATGCTGCGCCCGGGCGGTGCGGTCCGCCCTCATGGACGCATCGCCCGGGCAAAGCTGCAGCCGCCTGAGGCTTTCTACAGAGCGCTCGGGCGGCTTCAGCATGAGCGGGGCCGGCGCTCCTGGCGGCGCCCCCTCCCAAGGGGCGCCCTAGGCAGCTGCCTAGTCCGCCTTACAGGTAGTGCCGGCCCTGCAGGGGGATATGATAGAAACATTTAAATATGGTCATGTTTTTTTTTTCATGCCTCTGCGTGCTGTGGAAAGCAGAATAGGTTGTATACTTAGTGTACATAGTTCCTTCGGTTAAAATTCATACATATGCAATGTTTATATGTTAATCCTTCATGTAGGAGATTAATTATAGTGATTAAACTTCACCTGTAGACTTGCAATCCTTTCAATTGGTCACTTGTAAAAGAAGACAACAGTTTATTTTAGAGTCTACAGAAGGCCAGTAACATAACACGTATAATTGTCTTTCCACTTCTTAAAATAAATGTGTGAGCCTCTGTGAAGGAATTTTCAAATCTTCCAAATTTGCGCAATAGTAAACTTGAATAACAATGTCACCATACCTTTCAACAGCCCCGAACCGGTGACACAGTGCTGATTTTGTACTCCAGTGAGCACAAAGCCAGTGAAGATATATCTGCTCATATGAGAGCTCCTGTACAGTACGTGTGCTAGATTATTGAAATACCCTATTTTCCTGTACACTTACCTCTGTTTATCACTGACCTCACCACCCGTCCTATTCCCAATTTATACCTCCCTTTACCGGGAGATTTGTGTCATTATAAACAGCTGCTTGTGAGAGGAGGAAGGATATTTTTGAAGGGAATTTGATTTGTTGTGTTTTTTGTTTTTTGAGAATTGACCTAATGCTGAGTTTGTATTTCAACACTTTTCGTTCGGCAGTATTTCCAAGGGTTTGGTGGAGAACAGGTTAAAGATTTACCACATTGCAATGAAACAACCAGCATATTTTTTTTTTTTTTTTGACATTCTTTATTTATTGAGTTTTTCAAGTCAGGATGGGAGACAGAAAAAAGAGAAAGGGGTGGGGGAGGGAAGGGGGTTGACAATTATCAGGTTACAATACATTACATAAACCTTTATAGTGCGTCGTTTCTGTTGGTGGTATAGGGCTGCGTTCAGCGTGTTTCCCTAAGTCAGTGTATTTTTAACTTGCGGCGTGTCCGCCAGGGTGTTTCTCAGTCGGGGGCAGGTGTGCCCTTTGAAATTTAGGCGGTTTTATGTTATTCAGGGACTTGCGGTTATACTCCAGTATTTTTGGTGTGTTGACGTCTTGCTTAGAGGGGGAGGGCGAAAGCTACGTATGTGATCGATTTTTGAGTGCTCAGTCTAATGGGCATTCGAGGTTCTGGTGATGTCTGGTCTTGGCACTGTTTTGCCAAGGGGGGAAGGGGGGAGGGAGGGAGTCTGAGTTGGAGGTCTAGGGTCTAACAGTGGAGTCAGGGTGGGATTAATTGTGGGTATATCAGGATTCGCTTGGAGGAGCGAGTTTGGGGGTCAAGTCCGTCTCTGTGCCGTGTAGGTAGTCCAGGGGTACCAGAGGAGGGCACATTTGTCCGAGCGTTCCCGCAGGGACGCAGTCATCATTTCCATATTGTGGATTTCCTCCACCCTATCCACCCACTGTGTGTAGGTGGGTACTGTGCGGCTTTTCCAATGTAGTGGAATGAGGCTTTTAGCGGCGGAGAGCAGGTGTATCGTAAGGGATTTCTTGTATTGTTGTGTAGAGGTGGCTGTGTGGTGGAGTAGCATTGGCAGTGGTTGTAGTGGGAGGTCAGAGTCTGTGATTTCCTTAATCTTTGTGTGTATCAGTTTCCAGAACGGGACTATGCGGGGGCATGACCACCATATATGGAGATTGGAGCCAGGGGCGGAATTACATCTCCAGCATTCCCCAGAGGCTGTGTCGTGCATATGTTTTAGTACCTCCGGGGTCCTATACCATTGTGTGAGTAATTTATAGCTCATCTCTTGGTATTTGGAGCTTATGGAGCATTTGTGTGTCAATAGAAAGATTTTCTCCCATTCTTGGGTAGTCAAGTGTGTACCCGTCTCGCGTTCCCATTTTTCTGTAAACCCGAGTGGGCTGTCATTGCTCAGTGACTGTAGGCTTGTGTAGAGGTATGATATCGCATGTTCTATATGTTTCCTGTCTGTGCATAGCCGTTCGAAGTCAGTCAGTTGTCTGTGGATGTGGTCTTTGCCCTGTAGGGTCGTGTAGTAGGTTTTAACCTGGTGGAAGCGGAACCTATCAAGCGGGGTCGGTTGCTGGGTAGTGATGACGTCGGGCAATGGCTTGAGGGTCCTGCCAATGATCCATTGGTGTAAGTAGATCCAGTCCGTCTGGAGGAAGTTCCGAAAGGCCGCGGGGGGGAGGCCCCCCGCAAGATTCGGGTTGTAAGCGATCGGGGTGAGTGGGTTAGGTGATGTGGTGAGTTGGTGGGAAAAGCGCAGCCTACACCAGACTCCTAGGGTGGCATCAATGAGTGGGTTTTGTGTTCGGAGTTCCGCGTGGGTGGCCGATCCAAGCCAGATTCGGGCCGGGATTGCGCCCTGCGACTGCTGGGTCTCCATGAGCACCCATCGTTTGGTGCTTGGGCGTGCATGCCAGTCAACTAGCCTCTGCAGGTGTGTGGCCTGGTAGTATCGCTGCACGGAGGGGAGCCCAGCTCCCCCCGCAACCTTTGGCCGTTCCAGTGTGGTCCTGCGTATGCGGGACACCGAGCGGTTCCATACAAAGCTTCGAATTTCCCGTGTCAGGGTGCGGAAGAAGGATTGTGGGATTGTGGTAGGCAGCGTCGCGAATAGGTACAGGAGTCTGGGGAGGACGTTCATCTTCAACGCTTGTATGCGGCCGAACCAGGTGAGGTATTGCGGGGACCATCTGAGGAGATCCTTTTGGATGTTCGCGAGGAGGGGAGGGAAATTCAGTTGATAAAGTTGCGAGAGGTCACGTGGCAGCCAAGTGCCTAGGTACCTCAGCTTGACCGTTCGCCACGCGAAGGCAAACTTTGCGTTCAGGCGTTCAGCCAACCCGGCGTCGTCTAGTAAGGGCAGGGCTTCAGATTTGTCTAGATTTAGTTTCAAATTGGAGACTTGGCGGTAGTCGCGGAACGCCTGGAGGAGATTAGGGATGGAGATGAGGGGTTGTTCTAGGAAGAACAGCATGTCGTCCGCGTACGCTGCCACCTTGTGTACCTCTGCGTCCAGTGTCACCCCCGTAATGCCCCCGTCCTGTCTGACCGCCTCCAGAAATGGTTCTAGAGAGAGGGCAAACAGGAGGGGGGACAGGGGGCAGCCTTGGCGTGTGCCATTGCTGATGGGGAAAGCTTGCGTGAGGGTTCCGTTAATGCGGATCCGCGCCGTCGGCGTCGTATACAGTGCTGACACCCAGTTGCATAGCTGGGGACCGAATCGTAGGTGGTGAAGGGTGGATGTGAGGTATGTCCAGTCTACTCGGTCAAACGCCTTTTCGGCGTCCGTCGAGAGCAGTACAGTCTCGCGTTTCCTGGTTTTCGCTATGTGGATGACGTTGAGTGCACGTATCGTGTCGTCTCTGGCTTCCCTGCCCGGAATAAACCCGACTTGATCGGGGTGGATAAGGTCTGGTAGGATCGGAGAGATCCTTCGGGCCAGGGCCTTGGCAAAGAGCTTAAGGTCCGAATTTAGGAGCGAAATCGGGCGATAGCTCGAGCAATTAGTCGGGTCCTTACCCTCTTTGGGGATTATTGTGATTGTGGCGGCTAGGGTATCTGTCGGGAATCGTCCGCCCTCGCGGATCGAGTTTAGTCCTTCCAGTAGCCTGGGCAGTAGGATGTCGCTGAAAGTGCGGAGGTAGGAGAGTGGCAGTCCGTCTGGGCCAGGTGCTCTGTGGGGTTTCATGCTTTTCAGGGCTCCCTTGAGTTCCTCGAGCGTTAGGGGTTGCTCCAGGTCCTCTGATTGTTCCTGGGAGAGCGTTTTGGTTATGTGTTGGGCTAGGTAGTCTGAGATCCTCCGTTGGTGTGTCTGTTGTGCTGTCCCGTGCGTGGTCAGTGTCTGGTTGTATAGGTCTTTGTAATAGGCCTGAAATGCGTCTAGAATGCCTTCTGGGTGTCTAGTGCTACCCTGATCTCGCGTGTTTATCTTGTGAATATGTTGCGCCCTCCGTCGTGCCTGGAGCATTTTTGCCAGTAGGCGACCGCTTTTGTTGGAGTGTTCATAGAAGTACCTGGCCGATTTGGCCAGGGTATGTAACAGCCCCTGAGAGAGGTGGTCCCTAAGTTCTCTCCGAGCTTCGGTCAGTTGAAGGTAAGTGTTGTCGTCTAGTGTTTGTTTGTGTGTGGCTTCCAAGGTGGTTACCTTGGATGTGAGGGTATTGATGCGCTTGAGTCTGTCTTTTTTGCGCTGAGTGCAGACGGCAATGTAGTGGCCTCTCAGTACACATTTATGTGCTTCCCAGATCGTCAGGGGGGGTGTGTCCGGGTCGTCATTTGTGTCAAAATATTGTGTGATCGTCTGAAGTGCGGATGCGCGGGAAACTGGGTCGTTCAGCAAAGTTTCATTGAGCTTCCACTGTCTGTTCCTCGGTTTATAGAGGGGTGAGCCTGTGCGAACTTTAACCGGAGCATGGTCGGAGTGGGTCATGAGGCCAATATGTGCGTCATGTAGTAGGGGAAGGTATTCTTGGGGCATGAATATGTAGTCAATGCGGCTGTAGCGGTGGTGGACGTGGGAAAAGTGTGTGTAATCCCTGTCATCTGGGTGTGCGGTCCTCCAACAATCTACAAGGCCCAGTCTGTTCAGTGCCTTGGTGGCAGACCGTACGCAGTGTGGTGATATTGTGCTAGTTCCGTGGGATGTATCCAGGTGTGGGTCTAGTGGCATATTCAGGTCCCCTGCTACCATCAGGAGACCCTCTCTAAATTTGTTCAGTTTGGTTAGGGTGCGGGAGAGAAAGGTGTGTTGGCCGCGGTTGGGGCAGTATATGCTAGCGAATGTGTATGTGTGGTCGGCTATCGTGCCCTTGACAAATAGATATCTCCCTCCAGGGTCTGTGTGGGATGCAATATGTTTGAAGGGTACAGTGTGTGCAAAGAGTATCGCTACACCTGCTCTCTTGGCATCCGGGTGGTTGGCGTAGTAAGCCAGACTGAAGCGTTTGTTTTCTAATTTAGGTGCGTCTGGGCCCCGAAAGTGCGTCTCCTGCAGGAACGCTACGGACACTCTCTCCGCCCAGAGACGGCGGAGTAGGTGAGAGCGCTTCTCTGGCTGGTTAAGGCCCCTAGTGTTGTTGGACCAATATGTGAGTAGGGCTGGGCTGAACCCCATCTTGGCCCTCGTGGTTTAGTCGGTCGAAGGGATGGGTTCTATGTGGGGGTGAGTAGTTTCAGGGGGGTGGGGGGGGGGTCAATGCAACGTTTGAACCTTAACCGGTTGGTGGCGTCCAGGAGACTGTAGTGTCAGGAAGTCTCGTCGAACTCCGGTCCTATGTACAGGGGAGGTCAGTTGCGCGAGGCGCGTGGAGGGTAACCTACCGAGTCTGTTCTTCAAAAATGTAGGTTGTCAATGCCTGTGTCCCGGGGGCTCCCAACCCGCCGTGTTAAGTGGCTCTTGTAACATCCGCGGGTCCTGGGGCACTTGGGGGAGGGTGGGGGGCGGGCCCGAGCTAGTCTGGTGTGCATGGGCGCATTTTTGCGTATCATGTCTGGCCGGTCCGTGGTGGGGGGTGGTAGGCGTGGGTTCTTAGGGGTTAACTCAGTTATGTGTTGGTGAGATACGTCTGCAGTCTGAGGAAAGAGTCATACAGCATAAATTAACATTGCAATCTTAGCCAGGGGTAAAACCGTGGCCTAACATGTGTATCTTTAACAAATACAAGAGCAATATAACTTGAACACAGTATCCTTGCGGGCAATTTCAGTTATCGTAGCTTATGCGTGAGCTACCTCACTAAAAAATGGCAGTAATACTTGCCCGCTTTTTCTAAAACTTGTGGCCCATACCTCCCTCCCAAACAGTCCATTTCTCCATGGCCCGCCCCGAGTGTTCGAACATCCCCTTCTCATGGGCTCCCTGCGTGACTAGTGTCCCCCGACATCTCACCCAGGGCACCCTCCCAAGTCCCAAGGGGCCTTTACAGAGTGAAGTGTGTCCCTGTTTCATTGGGCAGCGTCCCGGCTCCCCAGGTCGCAGCACACCCAGGGCAAAGATCGTTGAGGGCCGGGCGTAGATAGGCAGGCGCTGCTGTGTGCTAGCGGCAGTTGTTTGGTGTCCCCCTAGAGGCTCGGGTCTGTCTAGGGGGTGGCCCCAGTTACCTGGTATGGGAGGTTGGTTGTAGAGCCTCGGGTGGTTATTCCTCTGGGCCGTCAGGGCCGCCTCTGCGCCGTGGTGGTGGTGCAGCGCGACCTCCCAGCAGGTTCTCCGCAGCTGAGTAGGGCCCGGTCGGGCGAGCTGGCGGGTTTTCAAGGATCCAGTTCTGTATGTGGATGTGTGGCAGACCTGCAGATTGAAGGAATCTGGGGACATCGTTGGGCCAGCGTAGTGTGTGCCAGCGGTTGTCAATCTTGGCTTGCAGGCTAAACGGAAAGCCCCACTTGTAGGGAATCCGTTTTTCTCGTAGCATGGTCGTTAGTGGTTTCAATGCCCGTCTGGCGTCGAGCGTGAGGGACGACAGGTCCTGGAACAGCATTACTTGGGAGTCCATGTAAGCAATTGAGCGTTGGGCTCTGGCCGCTCTCATAATGGCGTCTTTCTGCTGGAACGATGTGAGGCAACAGATCATGTCTCTGGGTTGCCCATCACTCCTGGGACCACGTAGTGCTCTGTGCGCTCGTTCCATGGGTATTTCGGGGGGGGCATCCTCACCAAGAAGTTGCGCGAAGAGGCCGGTCAGTAATTCTCTTGGGGACTCGTCGTCGGACTCAGGGAGGCCCCGCACGCGTATGTTGTTGCGGCGGCCTCTGTTGTCCAGGTCCTCCACCTGTCTGCGCAGCTCAAGGAGAATGTTCCCCTGCCGTGTGGTTGCCAGGTCTGCAGCCTGCTGATGGTGTGTGGTGTGGAGGCGGTGTTCCTCCAATTCATCCACCCTCTGTTCTAGTGCCGTGAGATCTCTGCGTACCGCGGCAATTTCTTCCCGGATGACAGTGCGCAGTTCTGATACGAGCGCAGTTTTGTCCCCACGGGTGAGCATGTTGGCAGATATTGCAGCAAGGTCAGCTGACATTTGTGTCAGTGCATCAGTGCCAGGCATGTCAGTAACAGAGCCTGTCACACTGCTGGAGCTCGGTGAGGGGGGCGCCATCTTGTCCGCGCCACGTGCGCCTCTGAGGTGCTGCGGGGTGGACAGATATTCGTCCATGGGACCGGGTTGTCGGCTCACGGTGGGTGAGGGGGGGTGCCTTGGGGTCCCCGCGCGTTTGGGTTTCCCCATGAGGACCGCGCCGTCTGCTTGTGATCTGGGCTTAAGCGGGTCGGGGCCTGGGAGCAAGTGCGGCGTGCGGCTTACTCCATCGGCGATCGAGCCACGCCCCCCAACCAGCATATTTTAACCTCATTACAGGAAGCTCTGAGAGTGGGTCACTGGAGGGTGTGAATTCCAAACCTGTGATTTAGTCATCTATTGACTGTTCTCTGTAAACTCATTGTGATTAACTCAGGTATTTGAAATAAACAGTTTGGTTTTGTGTTGCTTAGTGGCAAGGTGCTACCAATCAGTTTAAAAAGGAACAGGCTGTCTGCCAAACTTATAAAATCAAATAATAAAAAGATAGCTTGGGCATGTCTGACCAGTTACGGTGTTAAAATCGCTATGTAGATCAGGGCATAAGTGTGTAAAATCCCATCTACTGATTGCGTTCAATGTCCCCTTTTACACACCTGTGCTAAGCCCTTTCTTTTTCGTTTTTTGTTCTGTTAACACACACTTTTCAGCAATTGTTCTGCAAGGTACTCAAACGTGTATTATGTTGCTGTTTTTTTGTTACGGTCGTAATTGAGGAATTTAAAAAATGGTTCAAGGTCATTTGTACAGGAAGGCGACATTTCCTTTCAGAATCTACAGTAGTCCGGTAACAAAACACATATACTTGGCTTTCAGATTCTTAAACTAAACGTGTGAGCCTAAACAACAGGCCATCATAAAAGGTTTTTATTTATTTAGTTGTTTGTAACTTCAATCAATGAATGTACTTACTGTCCCATTCACTAACCCGTGTCCAGTTTCTATATTACTTTTATAGCATGTAGTGAGCGCTGTCTTTCCAGTCTCTGATAAAGTCCCATTTTTCTGGAGTGTGTGTGTGTGTGTGTGTATATATATGTACCCCTTCATACCCCTACTTTTACCCTTTGTGTCACTATACCCCACTCCCTCTAGAATGTAAGCTCATTGAGGAGGGCCTTCACCTCTCTATTCCTGTACGTCCAGTTGTCAGTTTACAATTACATGTCTGTTAGTCCACCCATTGTACAGCGCTACGGAAACTGATGGCGCAATAATAATAATATATAGATACAATGTGATTTCTAAATGTAGGGTTCAGATTTTATCTCTGTGCCGCTTGCAGTATACAATGTATATGAAGTGTTGTGTGTGCGGATATGATCTGAGAGTTCCCACGTGGTTTATTATGCATATAACATATGCGTCCGTGGTGATTTCCCAAGTGCAATACGCAAGTTTCTCTTTTTACTTTTTCTGTTTGTAAGTTCATTAAACTAATGGGGAACAAAACAGGCACACAGTTTAATACTTACTCGGTACTATTTTATTCCACACCAACAAAAGGCTTTTTTTCTCAGTGTGTATTATCTTCCAAACTTTGCCTTCTGCCTGGTCCTTTCAGAATGCAAAGATTGCTGCCTCTGGGTACATTATTGTTCTTGCCCTGGGTAAATTGTTCATTGAGAGGTGGTGGATTACTGCAAGGTAGATTTATGTCTTTTGCCTCCACCTCCAACAGTGAAGCCCGGCTACCCTGAGGCTCATGGCCTGATGCCTTTTTTGGCAGATATTCTAGGTGAAACGCTGCACCCACGAGAGGAGGGACTGGAGAATTTAACAATACTCTGCTATTGTCAGAGAGTGACAGACTGGTTAGAGGTTCTGCTTTATAAACCCTGTTTGGGATGGCCCCCTATCATCAGTCTTAGGACAAGGACACCATTAATGTATGCCATGTTAGTGGGGTAGGGGGCATCACTGGGGGCTGAATCCCCAAATGATGGGCTGTTTATGCCCGGTCCTCCCTGATTGGTGAAGGAGGCTGGGGATATAATTGGCTTTCTTCATTTCTTTCCATTTACACCAGGCAGATATGTCTCAAATCAAACCCCCTATTATAAAAACAAAGACCGGATGCGTAGTGCCTCCAAGGTGACACCCCTATGTGAGTTAGATAGCAAGGTGGATCACCTTGAATATCTGGCTGGGATTGTTTCCAGCATTCATTGAGATCCCGGAAACGCTTAGAGAAGGGACGTAGAATGTCCCTCTGCTCTCTAATCAGATTATTGGGTAACAGAGTGTCTGAGTTTGTTGAGGGAACTTATGAAATTCATATGTGTCTGATACTGCTGGGTAATTCTACTGTAAAAACAACACTGAAGACTTTCCATTTCTTTTCAAATTATATTTATTCAACAATTAAAAATATATATTACATATAACATAACAAAATATTAAATAAAAACAGTAGTAATCAAAGAAAAGTCTAGAAAAGGGGGGAAATAAAACAAATAGAAGGGCAATTGGATCACATCCATAATTCAATATTTATTTAGTTATAAAATATTTTACCCGACAGAACGATAGAATAATATGTTACAGGATTCATTCAAACCATTAATATATATTGATATTCAACGTGAGTCCAAGATCTCTCTTCATTCTTAAACACCAACAGCCAGTAGGTTCTGGTGTGGAAAGCTCCACTCAGAAAAATAACCAGAGAAAACCGCTCCTCTCTCAGCAAGTTCTGTGTAGCTTTTTGTGAAAGACCCAGTGCTCTGTCATATCTGGAGTGCCATTCATGAAAGGAGCGATCATTAAAGGGCACTATAATCACCAGAGCCACGACAGTTTAATGTACGGTATACAGCTTAATGTATAGTATACAGCTTAATGTACGGTATACAGCTTAATGTATAGTATACAGCTTAATGTACGGTATACAGCTTAATGTACGGTATACAACTTAATGTGTATATATATATATATATATATATATATAGGCTTAATGTATGGTATACAGCTTAATGTGTGTATATATATAGGCTTAATGTATGGTATACAGCTTAATGTGTGTATATATATAGGCTCAATGTATGGTATACAGCTTAACGTACAGTATACAGCTTAATGTGTGTATATATATAGGCTTAATGTATGGTATACAGCTTAATGTGTGTATATATATAGGCTCAATGTATGGTATACAGCTTAACGTACAGTATACAGCTTAATGTGTGTATATATATAGGCTTAATGTATGGTATACAGCTTAATGTACAGTATACAGCTTAATGTGTGTATATATATACATAGGCTTAATGTAGGGTATACAGCTTAATGTACGGTATATAGCTTAATGTGTGTATATATATATATATATAGGCTTAATGTACAATATACAGCTTAATGTACGTATACAGCTTAATGTAAGGTATACAGCTTAATGTGTATATATATATATATAGGCTTAATGTACGGTATACAGCTTAATGTACGGTATACAGCTTAATGTGTATATATATATATATAGACTTAATGTACGGTATACAGCTTAATGTACAATATACAGCTTAATGTGTGTATATATATATAGGCTTAATGTACAGTATACAGCTTAATGTCTATATATATAGGCTTAATGTATAGTATACAGCTTAATGTACATTATACAGCTTAATGTATAGTTTACAGCTTAATGTATAGTATACAGCGCAATGTACGGTATACAGCTTAATGTATAATATACAGCTTAACGTACCGTATTTTCCGGCGTATAAGACGACTGGGCGTATAAGACGACCCCCAACTTTTCCAGTTAAAATATAGAGTTTGGGATATACTCGCCGTATAAGACTACCCCTCTTCCAATGCACACCAAATAAAAATTAGCCATGATGTACAGTGAGCAGACAGAGCTACACAGCAAGACATTAAATAATGATCTGAAATAGCATTTAAAGCCCAGGTATGTGCCAGGCTGTTTGGGCACATAATCCATGCCTGCTGGTCTAGCACACAGTAGGCTAATTGAGATATATTCTTTTTACTCCCCCCCAATCCTCTCTACATTCTTCTCACCTCCCCTTCCCTGTGCAGAGTGGGTGGCCGAGCTCCTCTTCGTCCTGTCAGTCTGGCCGGGTACCGCGCGGTACAGGAGATTCAGTTACCTGTTCCCGGCCGGACTGAAAGGAAGTGAGCACTCAGTGTGGAGGTGTGACAGGATGACAGGATGAAGAGGAGCTCGGCCACCCACGCTACACAGGGAAGGGGAGGTGAGAGAGGCATTGCGGCAGCCATCTGAGTGCTCTCTATAGACCGCTCAGGCGGCTGCAGCATTAGAAGGGCCGGCGATGGGGGCGCATGGCGCCCCCTCCTATATGGCGCCCTAGGCAGCCATATAGACGACCCCCGACTTTTGAGAAGATTTTCCAGGGTTAAAAAGTCGTCTTATACGCTGGAAAATACGGTAGTTGTTTTTGTGTCTATAGCCTATTCCTGTAGGCTTTTCAATGTAAACACTGCCTTTTCAGTGATGACATCACTCCGGCCTCAGCATTGCTTAGAGCAAGAAGACATTGGTTACAGCAGCCCTACTGGACCTCATGGAAAGGATCCGCTGCAAGTGCGTATGAGAAAATGTGTGTGTTTGTGTCTGTGTGTGTGTCTGTCTGTCAGTATCAGTGTGTGTGTGTGTGTCTGCCGGCATTTGTGTGTGTCTGTCAGTGAATGTGTGTCAATGTTTTTCTGTCAGCATGTGTCTGTCAGTGAGTGTGTGTATGTCAGTGAGTGTGTATGTCAGTGAGTGTGTCTGTCAGTGAGTGTGTGTCTGTCAGTGTGTGTCTGTCAGTGAGTGTGTGTGTCTGTCAGTGAGTGTGTGTCTGTCGGTGTGTGTCTGTCTGTCAGTGAGTGTGTGTGTGTGTCTGTCAGTGAGTGTGCCTGTTTAGGTTACCAGCCCCTTTCTGATCACATGGGAAAGAAATTTTCAGTCACTTCTTTTCCCAAGCAGTGCCGGTCTCGCTGTGGCTGGGTCCGCCTCTATGGTAATCAAACTTGCTCATCCCAGCGAAACCAATGCTTTCCCATAGGAAAGCATTGGGAAGTTATAGCGCATGCGCAGCAAAATGCCAGGCTTCACCAATCAGCATGTCCTCATAGAGATGCGTTGAATCAATGCATCTCTATAGGGAACGTTTAGCGTCTCCGTGCAGAGTGTGAAGACGTTAAACGTAGGTGCTGCACAATGTGCTTCACTGGACTAGGAATCACCTCTAGTGGCCATTTGAGCGACTGCACCTAGAGGTGTTAGTAGGCAGCACTGTAAACACTTCCTTATTCTGGAAAGGCAGTATTTACATTGAAAAGCCTATAGGGCAGGTTATAGATCTCAGAACCACTACATTTAGCTGTATTTTTGCCGTTGAAAATGTAAACTTTGTTCGTTTTTTTTTTTTTTGCTTTAAAACAACTTTCTCCTAGCTTTTTTTAGCTCCTAGATTCCAAGCAAATTTGTCAAGTCTAGTTTTACACCACTCCAGCCAACACGTGGCATTGCGTATGTTGACCTGAAGCTGCTCGGCCATGGAGACCCATTTTATGGAACTCACGATGCAGAGTTCTTGTGTTGCTTATTGAGGCAGTCGTTACTCTACACACTTCAGCACGTACACCCCCACCACCACCACCACCACCACCACTCTGCGTGTATGCTTGTGATGCCACTTTGTTGTTGGGCTGTTGTTGCTCCTAGACACTTCCACTTCATAATAATAGACTACAGTTGCCAAGTTTTCACAAACTGACTATTTTCTAAAGTGCAAAAAATACAAAAGTTACCAATGACCTTTCCAAGTTTTAAGTCGTAAGCTATTCTTTATCACCCATTGTTCGGTATGTGTTTGTCTATGGAGGGTTTAGGCTCAGTGAAAGTCTTTCTTGTGCTGTTATTGCATGGCTTGTCTTGTCACTTAAAATTGTGAAATATTTTAGGATTCTCATTCCACCCACCTGCTTCTTTAGAAGGTCTACACTGAAAAATGACGTGGCGGTAAAATCCAAGAGCCTTTGTTCTCAAAACACTTGACTCTTCATCTGTTCACAGATTGTAAATTCAAATATTTAAACTATGAAGAAAAAAAAGTCATCTTTGTTTTGCTGAAATAAATGACATTTGTATGCATTCTTCAAAAAGGAGTGTATTTACACAAGAAAGCTTTCATAGGGGAACTGTGTTTGATGTATTTCACTGTTGAATTGTATACATGGTTACACAGTAACTTTGAGCAATTTGCAGACTTTGTTTAAAGGGACACAGTGAAGGAAAATACCCCCTATTTGTAATGCAATGTTTACTGCAGGCTTCCTCAAACTCCGGCCCTCCAGATGTTGCTGAACTACAACTCCCATGATTCTATGAATTAAATATATAGGCTGAGAATCATGGGAGTTGTAGTTCAGCAACATCTGGAGGGCCGGAGTTTGAGGAAGTCTGGTCTATAGATAATGCTTTCGAAAATAATGCACAAACAAATAAAATAAACTTGAATGTAAGAAATATGTTTTTCCGCCCCCCACTTTACCCCTGCTTTTTAAAATTAACCACTTCCCTGTCAATTGATCACTGACTACACAGGTCAAAATATAGATCACAGTATTTTACTGTGCTCTGATATATTTTTTTTAACCCGAGGGTTAAAGGAACACTATAGTCACCTAAATAACTTTAGCTAAATAAAGCAGTTTTAGTGTATAGATCATTCCCCTGCAATTTCACTGCTCAATTCACTGTCATTTAGGAGTTAAATCACTTTGTTTCTGTTTATGCAGCCCTAGCCACACCTCCCCTGGCTATGATTGACAGAGCCTGCATGAAAAAAAAAACTGGTTTCATTTTCAAACAGATGTAATTTACCTTAAATAATTGTATCTCAATCTCTAAATTGAACTTTTTTTTATTTATTTTTTATTTATTTTTTTATAATTCTTTATTTTTGGTATGCGGTAAAGTACAACAGTGCCTGTCTCGCCACAACAGCTGTAGCAGGCTCAATGAACATAGGTATAACAGGTGTGTGGCTAGTTAGGTTTGCATACATTTTTTAAGGTAGAAGAAGAAAACAATTAGGTATACGTCAAGCTGGTTTACCATGGCTAGCTATGCAAATACCGGAAGACAAAGCAAGAGCATACAACGTGTTGGGGGCAATAAAAGGAGCAGTATTGCTGACAATTTTAAAAGCTAGACATGTTGGATGCTAGTGAAGCTTAAACAAGGCATGGTATAGATGAGACATAGTAGCTTGTTACCACTGGGGTCTATTTCACACTGCAGCTCTCAAAATGGTAGTGGAGAGACAATTTATATACTCATATATGAAGAACATTAAGATTTCTACAAGCTAGACATGTTGATCCCGGCAGTTAAAGTACACATAGATAGCTGAATCAGGTTGATAAACGGGACATGAGAATTATGCTAAGTTAAACACGAGTAAAAAGGTGCAATGATAAGATTAGTAACAGGCTTAGTGATACTTTCCTAGAGCTAAACGGTAATGTCTGTTCTCAGAGTATGCAAATCTTTCTAGGCTCTATGGTAGGTGGAGAGGTGGCTATATAGATCATGCTAAAGTATCACAGGTTATGTTGCCACCGGTGCCAACTGTGTGGAGAAAATGGAAGAAAAGACAACAACAAAAGAAAAATTAAAGTGTTTTTTGAAGACATAGACTGAGAGGTCTTGTTGCAGCACTGGAAACTTTCCCCCGTACTCGGGTGGAGCTCCCAGGTCTCAGTCCGTAGTCAGCCTACACCTGTTCTGTGGGACCTTTGGGGTTGCATGTAGGTCGCTGGCTTTGTGTAAGAGATCCTCCAGTCCGAGGTTCCCGGTATTGGGCCCACAGTTCCGTGACAGCGAGGTTCTGTGAGTGGTGTGTGGCCCAGCGTCACTCTGGGGGGTGCCCATTGATATGTCTGTGGAGGAGTTTGGGCCCCCTTTACTGGAAGGCATTGTGCCGTCCTCGGCTGCTTGGGTTGAGCCTCTTGGCTGCTGCGTGTGCGGGGGGTTTGTGGCTCGGGTCGTAAGGTGCGCCTTTTTCTGCTCCTTTTGTAAGTGGAAGTCTCCTGTGTTTCTCCAGATTGTCTCTCCAGTTTAGGTGGTCGTTTGGGTGTTCTTGTCGGTTGTTTTGTCCAGCTTAGCACTGGCTTGCAAAGTCTGTGTGCCGCATGTCCTCGGCCTGAGGCCTTGACGGGGACTCGCGCCTTCTTGCCGCAGGTCCCGATTTGGGGGTCCTGGTCCCAGGAGTGTTCCGGTGTTCGGTTTCTACCCTGGGTGTGTGGCTGGCGGAGGAGGGGTACCTCCAGGTGAGTACCCGGCCCAGAAGAGGTCAGTGCGGTTGAGGCTGCGGCGTGGGCCATGTGTGTGGCTGGGTTTGTCGGCTCGCTAAAGCTGTTTTTTGGGAATGTTGCCGGATGGAGCTTTAAAATCTGAGTTGTGGGTGGCTGCGCCTGCTGAGTACGGGCTTCAATCCGGCGCCAGAACGCTGCGCACACCCTGTCGAATTTGGCATTAAAGCTGGTCTCCCAGTCTGTTGCAGTGCATTTCTCCGTCGTGGTGGCCATTTTGGTTGCGGCTCCGGTATGGGGAGACGTTATTTACTGTTGAGGTGTACTTAGCTTCCTGTCTACTAATTGGTACCGGGATGACCCCCACCGGTCCAAAGGGGGGGGGGGGGAAGAAAAGGTCTGCTGCGGTAGTCTGGTAGCCCCAAGTTGGAGGATCGGCCGCTTCCTTCCCTCTGGGATCTGCCAGGTAAGTAGGCCGCAGAGTCTGGTTCTGGCTTTAGAGTGCGGGGTGAGTCTCCAGTTTCGCTTGAGAGGGTTCCCGGTCAGTAGTTTATAGTGCGTAGTCTCTTTGGTTTTGATTTTAGGGGTTATACCTCTATTTAAACCATGGGTGCCTCAATTTGTGTGAGGAGCTCATCTCACACACGTCTGTCAGCCATGCTGGTTAGGCCCCGCCCCCCTCTAAATTGAACTTTAATCACATACTGGAGGCTCTTGCAGGGTCTAGCAAGCTATTAACATAGCAGGGGATAAAAAAATCTTAATTAAACATAACTTGTTATAAAGAAAGCCTAAATAGGGCTCTCTTTACAGGAAGTGTTTATGGAAGACTGTGCAAGTCACATGCAGGGAGGTGTGACTAGGGTTCATAAACAAAGGGATTTAACTCCTAAATGGCAGAGGATTGAGCAGTGAGGCTGCAGGGGCATGTTCTATACACCAAAACTGCTTCATTAAGCTAAAGTTGTTCAGGTAACTATGGTGTCCGTTTAACAATGCAGCTAACGGCATACCCCACGGCAGTGTAATCCGTTTTTATTTTATTTTATTTCTATAATTCTTTATTTTTGTTGTGCACATATAACAATACAAGCTTACCTTGCCACAACATCATCAGCACGCATTAGTTTTACATATTATATAAAACAGTGTGGCTTCCAGGAGACGGCACAATTTTTGTAGTTTTAGTATGAGAGTGTACATTAGTCGTAGTCAACAGAGGAGTTTAATGTATGTGTTAGGCTTGTCATCTGTGTTTGTAGCAAAGCTTAAGGTGAAAGTAACAGGCTATTAGTAAATTAGTCGAACATGCTAAAGAGTGCAGCTTTAAAGTAGATTGTGTCATAGATTGTTGCTGGCCTTGGTCATTAGTCCCAAAGAGTTCCATTAGTCAGCTCAGTTCAGCCTTATGGAGAGATGCCGTGGGCCGTATGACAAAGCCACTCACCGTGGTCGAGGTCAACACCACTACCTCTGGTGCGTCAGATGGCTCAAGGCTCACGTGCTGCTGGTGCAATATACGCTGCTTTACTCGCCACCATTTTGCATTTTGGGGCTTTCCTCATAGCCAGAGCCACGGAATGCTGTTGCAGGATTGGAATCCGCCTGGGAGGTGAGCATCTAGTCGCCGGCTGTGGGGCCTCTTGATGCATCCTTTGCTCTAGCTTCATCCAGAAGTTTTGGAATATAATATCCAACCTTGTCTTGAGATCAGGCTTTTCATCCGCCATTTTTGGTTCCTCAATCATTTTCCATCTGTCCTTGTGTCTTCACCACGAATGCCTGTAAGGGCAGGGTAGCCTCCCTGGGGTGCGCTGGTATCACACCAGCCGGCCCAGAGGGAGGGGTAATGGGGCACCCACACAATGTGGCATGCTGCAGGATCACTCCAGGCTGGGAGATCAGCCACCTCTCCTGCCTGACGCACTTCAGGCCGCATGATCCGAACTGTGCTTCAAGCTTGCCCCCAGTACCTGCAGGGTATGTCCGCTAGTGCAATCTACATGTAGGACGTTGGGTTCGATGTATATCGAGTTGTGTGAAGCAGCAAATTGCTGAATTGCCAGTATAGGAGAGGAGCTTGCTCAAAACTCGTCTCGACCATGACAGTCAGGCCCCGCCCCCAACTTTTATACATTTTTTTAACCCTCGTGCAGCGGCGTAATACTGCGGTCGCAGGGGTCGCAGCTGCGACTCGACCCGTCACTCCAGGGGGCCCGGCCATCCTGCGGACCCCTGCGACCGGGTGCCCGCCGCCATGTGTTGCGGCCCCGGCGGCTCGGTATAATTGCCGGGGCCGCAGGTGAACCAGCCCATCAGGTGGCCTATGCGGTTAGGGCCACCCGATGGAAATGAATATCATCATCAGAGTGTGCCTGGTAACAGGACGACCGTGCACCCTCTGATGATGTCAGACGCTGGGAGGAAGTGACTGCCGCAGTCACTCCTCCCAGCAACCACCAGGAGCAGGACTAAGCAGAGGGAGTCAGAGTAGGAACTCTGACTCCCATCAACCTGAGCAACTGGACCCCAGGGAAGTCACCCTCCTGCACCTAAAAGGTAGGTAATAGGAGGGTGACTAAAATATTTTGCATGTGTGTGTGTTATGTGTATGTGTCTCTGTATGTCTATGTATGTTCTGTATGTATCTGTGTGTGTGTGTGTGTGTGTCTGTATGTTGTGTCTGTGTATGTATCTGTGTGTGTGTGTGTATGTGTGTCTGTATTTGTGTGTGTCTCTGTGTCTGTATTTATCTGTGTGTGTGTGTCTGTGTGTGTGTCTCTGTATGTATGTGTCTGTATGTATGTGTGTGTGTCTGTATGTGTATCTGTATGTATGTGTCTATGTATATGTCTGTATGTCTGTCTGTGTGTGTCTATGTATGTGTGTGTGTCTGTGTGTGTCTGTATGGGGTGGCAGTGGGGGGGTGGCAGGGACATAGGGGTGCCCGATGGAACATTTTTGCACCGGGGCCCCATGAATTGTGTGTACGCCACTGCCCTCATGGGTTAAATTAATTTTATTAATTAATTTAAATATTTAAAAATTATACATTTAGCTAGCTGGGGTGGGTGGAAGTTAGTGGTGAATTGGGGAATTTGGTGTTAGGCTAGCTAGGGGTTAAAAACTTTTTTAAAAAGCTCTAAAAAGTAAAAAAAAACAGTTAAAAAATGTTTTAATAACGTTTTTAAAAAGTTAAAAAATCCCACCCCCTTTTATCCAGTCCTAATTAAAATGAACCACTTCCCTGCCAGTTGATCACTACATACAGTGATCAGAATACAGTTCACAGTATTATACTGTGATCTGATTTTTTTTTTTAACCCCTGGGGCTTAACTTCTATTTATTTTTTTAACCCTCAGGGGTTCAATTTATTTAAATATTTTAAACTTATATATTTTGCTAGCTGGGGGGTGGAAGTTATGGGAAATTTGGGAATTTACTGTTGGTGCTTCTTATTGCTAGTCAAGGGTTAACGGTAAAAAATATTTTATAAAAAAAATTAAAGTGTCAAAAACGTTTTAAGAAAGCTTTAAAAAGTAAAAAAAATTTATAAGTAAAAAACAAGTATAAAAAAGTTTTAAAAATACATTAAAAATGCTCATTACCACTGCACCTTCAACAAACTAGCGAGAAAATGATCCCCCAATAAGTAGGTCTCCCAATAATCCAGGAATATTACAGAGCAAGTGTTCTCTTCCATAGCATCATTTTGCAAATGCCAGGGTCCAAACAAGAAATGTGGTATGCAGTGGAGAAGAAACTTTCAGATAATATAGATTTATTAATGCTTTTTTGGCAAACCCAGGAGAGTTACACAGACATATCTCAACCAATCTCTGATAGCGTAGTGATAAAATCTATCCTTTTTGGGCTAAAATAAAAAATTTAGGACTTAGAAACCTTATTATTAACGCCGTGCCGATTTCAATTCTAGAACACAATATGCAAGATTTAAAATTTTAAAAATTGAGTAGTGTAGGCATACAAAGAATCGAAGATATAACGAGAGGGCCAAATGTTAATTTGTTTAAACAAATATGCTCTAAATTTGGTCTTCCAGAGAGAACAATACAATTATATGAGAATTAAAAAATAATCTAAATAAAGCCTTAACTAAAGACAATTTTGAACTTCATAACAAAATAGGAAGTTTAATAAAAGGAAAGGATATGAAGAATCTGCTAAATAAATGGAACTCGTTACTAAAATATACCGAGGCTGACCTTACCTTTCCGGCTAGTGGGAAAGGATCTAAAAAAGAAGTTTGATATACAAGACTGGAAACCGTCTTAGATTACAGATTCTAAACATATCAAATGTTTCAATTTAGTGGAATTACACTTTAAGATCCTTAATCGATTAAATCTGGTTCCTAACCGACTAAAATAAATCAAAGTTTATCTGATACATGTTGGAGATGCATCTTAGAAAAAAGAGATTTCTCACATATTTGGCCCATTGCAATGTTTTTTGTTCAAAATGAAATTGTTAACAGGAATTCACCTTCCTTTTCCCCAGAAGTGATTATGCTACACCTAAACTTAAATCAATATAATTTAAATTTACAATATCTTTTTATTCACGCATTTATAGTGGGTAAGATCTCAATAGCTAAATTGGAAAATTGGAAAAAATCAACTCAATTTGCAGCTGACAATGGAGGGAGGGTTAAATAGAAATCTGGAGAAAAAAAAATCTTTGATACAAATAACTGGTTAACTAAGTTATCCCTTGTAGATTAAAAATGAGAAGGAAAGGGAAAGATAAAAATTTACAAAACAAATTATGCTAATGAAAAATAGTGCTGGAAAGGCTAAGAAGGATTGACTTTTTATTGCTGTGTGTCTTTTCTTTCTCGTTTTTTTAATATATACTAATGTTTTATACAGTATTGTGTTGTGATGTATGTTTGCATAAGAAAAACATATTTAAAAATAAAAAAATAAAAAGTGTCAAAGTTTTAAGAAAGCTTTAAAAAGTAAAAAAAATGTAATAAGTAAAAAAAACAAGTTTAAAAAAGTTTTTTAAAAATACGTTAAAAATGCTAATTACCACTACACCTGCAAGAAACTAGCGAAAAAATGATCCCACGCTAAGGTGCAAAATATGCCTTTTGAAATACCCTAGGGCATGAGTCGTCAACCTGGTCCCTACCGCCCACTAGTGGGCGTTTCAGGATTCCAGGTGAGCGGTAGGGATTTCAGAGATTGGGTAGGCGGGAGGGCGAATGCGAGCCGATGGTACCCCTGCGACCGGGTACCGCCGTCACCATTTGCGGCCCCGGCCCGCGTGGCAAACCGCCGGGGCCGCTGTCCAAGGGGTCCATCGGGTGGCCCACGCTGTCATGTGGATTGAGAGGGGGCCCGGTCAGCACAGGGCGCTTTAACAGCGCGACCGGGCCCCCTGTGATGACATCACAAAACTGGGAGGAAGTGACTGAACGTCACTCCTCCCAGCTAACAAACAGACTGCGCGGGAGGAAGACCAGGAAGTCAGAGTAGGAACTTTGACTCCCATGCACCTGAGCCACCACTGGACCCCAGGGAAAGTCACCCTCCTGCACCTAAAAGGTAGGAAACAGGAGGGTGACTAAAATCTTTTGTGTGTGTTTGTTTGTGTGTATGTGTCTTTGTATGTATGTCTTGTGTGTGTGTGTGTCTATCTGTATATATGTGTGTATGTATGTGTGTCTTGTCTTTGTATGTATATGTTTTGTGTGTATGTATGTGTGTGTGTCTTTGTATGTGTGTCTTGTGTCTGTATGTGTGTATGTGTCTATGTATGTCTTATGTGTGTGTCTTTGTATGTGTACCTGTCTGTTTGTATGTATGTGTGTGTGTGTGTGTCTGTATGTGTACCTGTCTGTTTGTATGTATGTGTGTGTGTGTGTGTCTGTATGTGTGCCTGTCTGTTTTTCTGTATGTATGTGTGTCTGTATGTCTGTATGTGTGCCTGTCTGTGTGTCTGTATGTATGTGTGCCTGTCTGTTTGTATGTATGTGTCTTTTTATGTGTGTGTGTGTGTATATGTATGTATGTGTGCCTGTCTGTTATAGTGGGCTATAGTAAGTGGGCTACCTAGCTAAGCCTTCCTACTGGGCATTGCTATAAGGAAAGTTAAAAAATAGAAAAAAGGGATAAAAAAGGTGGGGAGGGGAATTGAGGAGGGAGATGAGATGAGCTGACGCACAGATGAGAAATCATATTATGCGCAAACAGAGAAGTCGTCTGAATATCACTGAAAGGGGAGACCTTCGTTTGTTCCTTACGAAAATCGAACCAGATATCAAATATTTAGTCTTGCAGCATTAGCCTCAAGGATCTCATTAATCACTAGTAAAGGTAATTTCAATTTACTTTATTGTTTTCCAATTAAACTTTATAAAGTTAAAAACATTATAAACATGCATTTAGTACGTACATTTATTTTTTTTAAAACACCCTCCTTTCTAAAAATATATTCCGCACTTGCGTGAAAACTGGTGGGCAGTAAGGAAATTTTTCCATCAAGAAAGATGCATTAGTGGGCGGTAGGTAGAAAAAGGTTGACTATCACTGCCCTAGGGTGTATTCTTTAATAAATAGTATGTGATTTGGGGTAGTTTGAATAACCAACCAGCTAAACTGTTCCAAAATGGAACATGGACACAGTGTAAAACTTCAAAGTTAGAAAAAAATTGAATGGCTGAGTCTCAAATGTGCCCCTTCAACATCTACATATACCTGGCATATTACTCACTTAAAAAAAAATTAATGCAGTTGTTCCATTCTGTATTAAATATAAGCAACATGCCTGAACCTGGGATTCCCTTTTAATGACAAAATTCAAATCTTTCTCTACTTTTGTTTGGTGATAGGTGATAGGGTTTGGTTTCAGTCAGAGGTACTTTTGATTGGTCCTAATGAACGAACATTTGATTGATATATAACTAATGATTACGAATGCTCCTGTATTAATATTTCGTTCTTGTAATCTGCAAGAAGGTGCAGTCAGTGTCTATGTTGGAATCACTATTTTCCAAAGATCTGCTCAGAGCGCTAACTGGGGGTTTTACATCCTGGTATTTATGAGTGCCACTTACCTCCCAACATTTCACATGGACAAAATGGGACGCGTTTGGTCAGGGGCGGGGCTGTTCTGAGAATTGTTAGGTGACTTAATAATAACAATTTATAGAACTAAAATTGACTTTATAACAAGAACCATGTACAGTGTTACCTCGGTTTACAAACGCCTCGGTTAACATAATTTTCGGTTTACAAATGAAAATCCATTGAAAATAATGCCTCTGTTTACAATTTGTTTTCGCAATACAAAGCAAGTTTCCCCAGGATGCATTGCACCTGGGAGGTTTATAGCGCTGCCCCACGCATGCTGGAGCCTGTGGGTAGCACGTGGCGTTGAGTGTGGAGGTGTTGGAGCGGCTTTTGCATCGAGTTTTGGAGCCATTCTGGAAATTGTTTGCAGTTGTTTTGGGAACTTTTGGTGCATTTCCCAAGCTGTGGAAAGGTAGGGAGCTGAGCTTTGTCGTTGGCATGCCTTTTATTGTGTGTTCTGCATTGTGGGTTGGTTTCCATGCCAGCTCATTTTTACTTTTTTCTGACCTCCAGAACGGATTAATTGGTTTGGTTGGAGCTCTGTTATACACTCAGACACATTACTGGGAGTATTATTACTGTGGGGTTCTGTTATACACTCAGACACATTACTGGGAGTATTATTGCTGTGGGGTTCTGTTATACACTCAGACACATTACTGGGAGTATTATTACTGTGGAGCTCTGTTATACACTCAGACACATTACTGGGAGTATTATTGCTGTGGAGCTCTGTTATACACTCAGACACATTACTGGGAGTATTATTTCTGTGGAGCTCTGATAAACTCAGACACATTACTGGGAGTATTATTTCTGTGGAGCTCTGTTATACACTCAGACACATTACTGGGAGTATTATTGCTGTGGAGCTCGGTTATACACTCAGACACATTGCTGGGAGTGTTATTGCTGTGGAGCTCTGTTATACACTCAGACACATTACTGGGAGTATTATTTCTGTGGAGCTCTGATAAACTCAGACACATTACTGGGAGTATTATTTCTGTGGAGCTCTGTTATACACTCAGACACATTACTGGGAGTATTATTGCTGTGGAGCTCTGTTATACACTCAGACACATTACTGGGAGTATTATTGCTGTGGAGCTCTGTTATACACTCAGACACATTACTGGGAGTATTATTGCTGTGGAGCTCTGTTATACACTCAGACACATTACTGGGAGTATTATTGCTGTGGAGCTCTGTTATACACTCAGACACATTACTGGGAGTATTATTGCTGTGGAGCTCTGTTATACACTCAGACACATTACTGGGAGTATTATTGCTGTGGAGCTCTGTTATACACTCAGACACATTGCTGGGAGTATTATTGCTGTGGAGCTCTGTTATACACTCAGACACATTACTGGGAGTATTATTGCTGTGGAGCTCTGTTATACACTCAGCCACATTACTGGGAGTATTATTGCTGTGGAGCTCTGTTATACACTCAGACACATTACTGGGAGTATTATTGCTGTGGAGCTCTGTTATACACTCAGACACATTACTGGGAGTATTATTGCTGTGGAGCTCTGTTATACACTCAGACACATTACTGGGAGTATTATTGCTGTGGAGCTCTGTTATACACTCAGACACATTACTGGGAGTATTATTGTTGTGGAGCTCTGTTATTCACTCAGACACATTACTGGGAGTGTTATTGCTGTGGAGCTCTGTTATACACTCAGGCACATTACTGGGAGTATTATTACTGTGGAGCTCTGTTATTCACTCAGCCACATTACTGGGAGTATTATTGCTGTGGAGCTCTGTTATACACTCAGACACATTACTGGGAGTATTATTGCTGTGGAGCTCTGTTATACACTCAGACACATTACTGGGAGTATTACACTCAGACACATTACTGGGAGTATTATTGCTGTGGAGCTCTGTTATACACTCAGACACATTACTGGGAGTATTATTGCTGTGGAGCTCTGTTATACACTCAGACACACCAACAATATGGAGCTCCCAGAAAAGAGATGCATTAGGATAGAAAAGAGGGACAGAGGGATTTGGGCCAAAGTAGGGACTGTCCCTAATAAGTAGGGAATCTTGGAAGGAATGGTCCTCCTAGTGCAGCCTGTCTAGATGCTTTGTGTGATTTATGTGTGGTCTGTACTTGCTGTTATTTATTCAGTGCTAATGAATGAATGAATCTTGATGAATAGTTTGACAAAATAATTTTTACTCCGTTCAGTAAAAGGCTGGAGTTTCCTATCTGTACGGGATCTTGTCACAATAAGTACTCTCTAAGGGTGTGTGAGTCACTGACATTACAAAGAACAGATATACATCTCACCAGGTGATTGACAGACTTAAAGAGACACTATAGTCACCCAGACGTCATCCCATTGAAGTGGTCCTTCAATCAGGCACTTCCTGATGGCTAACAGACTTTAGGTCACCTGACACTGGACGTACTCGCGCCCTGTATGAGATCATCCAGCGTTAGTAAAATCCCTATAAGAAAGCATTGAAGCAATGCTTTCCTGGGGGAAGGTCCTAATGCGCTCACAGTGCCCGCTGTGCATGCGCATTAGCCCTCCACCTGTCTGAGCGTCAACACAGCACTGTGGGAGATCGCACTGAAATTGGGTGAGTACACAAAGGGATTTTTAACCCTTTCCATGGGAGGGGGAGGGAGATGAGGGTGTGTGTGTAAGGAATAGAGCTTTGTATTATTTACACTATAGAGTCTTTTTTAAAATAACAGATTAAAGAGGATTTAACATCACATGACATTGCTACTTTTTTGATATTTCAATGAGCCATAATGACTCCCGAGTGGTCTAACAAAAAAATATATAAAAAATCGAGGTCGGACAACTGTGAGCATAAACTCTATCGACACCAGTCTTTCAGTTTCATGGGAATATGTAAAAGGTCTCAGCGAGGTTTATTGCACGGATTGATGTGATTGTCGTATGTCTTAAAATGTTTTACAGTCCAACCCTGGGCTCGCAAAATGGTTTATAGTTTTTAAAGTTTGTACAAGTCTGAAAGTCTGAAGTCTAAAAGCAGGAGCCACAAAGTAAATGGTGTTTTGTTTCACTCAAAGGATTTGTAAAACTTCAGGCAAGTTTGATAGAATCTCTTTCAATTCATCTGGAATTCACGGTTTACAAACTGCAGAATTGAGAAATGAACCAAATAAAAAAATATTTACATTCCTAACTCATTTTTGCAATTTATCTTGTGATTTTGTACAATAAAATAACACTAAAATTAATCCAGTATTGTTCAATAATGCCAAAAGCCCTTAACTTTTGCCCATCTGAATTATTACTATTATTATAGGTATTTATACAGCGCCAGCTAATTCGGCAGCGCTTTACAATATTATGAAAGGGGGAAATTTACAATAAAAAAGACAATTACACAATTACACAGGAACAATAGGTAGATGAGGGCCCTGCTCAAATGAGCTTACAGTCTAGAATGGATGGTCACTCGGGGAAATAACCCTTAAAAGCCCATCTCTCAGAAAAACCAGTGGATTTATATCAATAGAGGCATCACTCCCTCAGGAAGAGCAATGCAATTGGCTTAAATGTTCCAGCTGATGTCCTTGCTCCATTTAATTTTTGCTGTTTCCCCCATTTTTTAGGGTATTGAACGACTATTTTTTTTAAATTATTTTTTTTTTTACAATTCTAATGTTAATAAAATTGTATATCATTCTGATAGCAATTTGGTTTAATGTTCTACTAATAATGTAAATTAATAAGTTATGCATAATGAAAGGCATAAACTTGGATGCCTTTAAAAGTATATTGCAGTCACAAAGCAATGAGTTATTTTTATACACTGGCAAGTCCAAGACAGTGTACTTACTTGAATGCACATGGTTGTGTTTTTTACTCCAACCACCATTACCACTTCTGCGTTTAGAAAAGGTTATGGTGGTAGGAGTCTGTATGTGCAATATTTCAGAGAAATTTGGACTTGTGTGCCAGGGGCTAGTTAAAGTCGTGGCAAATGTGGCTTAGGCAGCCCAGTACTCTGTTCTTGTGCAAAATCTGCGTCTGGCGACAGGCATACTGAGCTTCTCCCTTACAGGCAGCGCACCTGCGGGGGTAAGCAGACATTCGATCCCTCATACCTCCGTTTTTTTTTTTTTAACATTTTATTTTGTTTATTTCATCTCCTCCTTCACTGGATGAAAGCACGCCCATGCACATTTAATTGGACCCTGCAAGGGCCGTGGTGACATCAGGCGTGTAATGCAGCGCTGGTAGGTTCCCTCGGCACTGGATTCCAGGTTTATAAAAAAAAATACACGTACAGTTAATATATGAAGAATAAATCTATATCATTTTTTTGCAAGTTTTATTAGTTTTATTAAAAGTTTGTGCCTAATTGATATTAAAGGAAAACACGCGTTAAGAAAGCCCCTAGTGACCGGACCGCTTTTCAATTTTCTTACCATTTGGGACCAGGGCTGTTTTTACATTTCTACAGTGTTTGTGTTTAGCTGTAATGTTCCCTCTTACTCATGTACTGTACCCAGACATATTATATACCGTTTTTCTAATCCATTAAATGGTCTTTCTAAAGATACCATTATTTTCATCATATCATAATTTACTATAAAAAATTTTTTTATAAAATATGATGAAAAAATTTAAAAAACCCACTCCTTTTCTAACTTTGACCCCCAAAATATGTTACGCATCTACAACTGCCAAAAACACCCTTGCTTAATGGTTTCTAAATTTTGTCCTGAGTTTAGAAATACCCAATGTTAACATGTTCTTAGCTTTTTTTTTTTTTTTTGCAAGTTAAGGGGCAATAAGTACAAGTAGCACTTAACGATTTCCAAACTTTTTTTTCAAAATTAACAAAAGTTACATTGCAACACTGATATCTGTCAGGAATCCCTGAATAACCCTTCACATGTATATATTTTTTAAAAGAAGACAACCTAAGGTATTAAACTAGGGGTATTTTGACTCTTTTCATGCAACCATTTTACCACCAATCTATGCCAAAAATAAATAAATAATTGGTGATTTTTTTGAGACACATAGCAATTTAAGAATACATGTACTGAAAACTTTAAGGGTTACTGCCAAAGAACACCCCGATATGTGTTCAGCAACCGTGATACCCCACATGTATAGGTGTGTTAGGTTCTCTGGGGCTAAAAGACCTTATTTGGAGGGTGCGCATTCCAGTTTGCCAACTTGGAATTTTCACAGCTGGTCATGATGCACCCATGTCCTATTTGGGACATTTTTGAAGCCGGCCAATGCAATTTACCCCCATCAAACCATATATTTTTGAAAAGTAGACAACCCAGGGTATTCAGTATGGTGTGTGTCCAGTTTTTTTTTAGTAGTCACAAACAATAGCATTTATATTTGTTTGTGTGTTAAAATGCCAAAAACATTATGAACGCCAACTTTCGCCAGTGTTTGTGACTAAGTGGCTACTAAAAAAGACTGGACATACCCCATTTGCAATACCGTGGGTTGTCTTCTTCTGCAAATGGTATGCCATCATGGGGGTAATTCTCATTCCTGGGCTACCATACGCAACATAACCAACCTGGCAATTTTCAATGTGAAAAAACGGTCATATATATTTGACCTGGTAACTTACTATAAAACCTGTACATGGGGGCTACTGTTATACTTGGGAGACTTCGCTGAACATAAATATCAGTGTTTCAAAACAGCAAAACATATCAGAACAATAATATCATCAGTGAAAGTGCAGTTTGTGCGAAAAAACATCACTTTTACCGACAATATCATCGCTGTGATATGTTTTACTGTTTTGAAACACTAAATATTTGTGTTCAGCGAAGTCTCTGAGTAAAACAGTACTCCCCATGTACAGGTTTTAGGGTGTTGTAGAAAGTTACAGGCTTATATACAGTGCTAGCAAATTAAATTCTCTGGACTTTCAGCCTGGGTTGTCAGTCAGGTCTCTCAAGTTGCAATCAATAAAATTAATTATGTAAAAATATTACATAAATATGCATGTAGAATTTAAATATAGATACATATTTGTATATTTGAAGTCTACGTGTATATTTAGGAAATTATTTATCTAATTATGTATATGGACATATGTATATTTTGTATTATTTTTATTTATATATACACTTATAATTTTATTCTAAGTGTGTTTTGATACAATATATATATATACACACGTGTGTAATTTTACTCTAAGCTTTTTTTATAATAAAAAAATTCACTTAGCATGACATTATATACAAGATATATATATATATATATATATATAGAGAGAGATATAATATGTGTGTATATATGTATATATCAATCTCATATATACTTTATTTATTTATTAACTGGCAGAGCATCGGTAGCTTGCCTGATGGCTTCCGTTGCTCTGCCTCACTGCCGGGCTCCAGGGGGAGCGATCACTCGGGAGCCAGACAGTCAGGGGGTATTGCACGATGCATTGACATCAAGGTATCGCTGCAATACCGCTAGAGCGGCTGGAAGCGATCATGATCGATTCCAGCCGCTCTAATTAGCCGCGGACGTATCAGGTATGTCTCCAGTCCCAAAGGACTGTTTTTTAATTTTTTTTATTGGACGTAAATGATACGTCCTTGGTCGGGAAAGGGTTAAATGAATGGTTCCCAAACCAGTCCTCGTGCACCCCCTACAAGTCCAAGATTTAGGGAAAAAAAATAAAATAAAAAATAAATAAACTTCCCTAAATCGAGGACTGGTTTGGGAACCACTGCTTTAAATGTTTTTTTTTGTTTTGTTTTTGTGGTTTGTAGTTTTGAATATCATTGTGTTAACCTAAATTTTCCATGCAATTAATTTTTTTTTTCTTTTCTCAAATAAATATTTAGCATTTGTATTTCAATCCATTTCAGGTGCAAAGGCCACAACTTATCACAATGAATGACAGGGAGCCAAGATAAAGGCACTGAGTCGTAGAATTCCACACCTCTTTATTCTGCATTTTATTTTATTTTCTACCGCTCAAAAATAAACATTTGTTAAATATAGGAGATAAGTAAACATTATATCACAAATCATGAGAAATTATTGAAAGGATTGGATTCTATGTTCAATTTTAACATACAATGCGTTTATAATAAGTTAACAAACCGATCTCTATTGCAAATTCCTTGCATGTCTGCTACCATCCTGTAATTAAGGACACAGATCATATAAATGCCAGAGAACTGGGCATGACGTTTCTTTGCCAGCCTATAAAACTCCAGGTAATTGGCTGTGATTGTGCAACACTTCTAAGTACATAACCACATGTAAGCAGGTAACATCTGGGATATACACCGTGATCTTGTTTGTATAAGGAGGCAACGAGCATTCTGTCAGTCATGCCATACACACACTGGACATGTTCACAGAACAGGAGCTTTTGTTACTTATATTAGCATAACATGTTTGGGAATCTGGTTCACTTTTGCATGTTTGAAGACATTATTGATTGGTTTTACAATAGGAAAAAATGTTACAGCAAGGGAGTTCACGTGCCACGTTAATACCACCAGTCCCAACTCATCACCGTCATGGAGCATGCAGTCATTTATCAATTCGACACATTCTAAGGGGGAGATCCTGCTTTCATTTTACTTTTTCTCTGCTTATGTGCTAGTAAAGGTGAGAACTTGAGAACATGTATGTAACAGTAGCAGACTCTGTCACCCTATGTTCGGTTGTCCGTACCCCCTTGTTCGTCTCTCGGTGTGTGGTCCCTTGTTTTGCCCCAGTGAAAACTGACCAACCATGGCTGTTAAACCACAAATTAAAGGAACGCTATAGTCACCTAAATTACTTTAGCTAAATAAAGCAGTTTTAGTGTATAGGTCATTCCCCTGCTATTTCACTGCTCAATTCACTGTCATTTAGGAGTTAAATCACTTTGTTTCTGTTTATGCAGCCCTAGCCACACCTCCCCTGGCTATGATTGACAGAGCCTGCATGAAAAAAAAAAAAAAACTGGTTTCACTTTCAAACAGATGTAATTTACATTACACATTGGTATCTCAATCTCTAAATTGAACTTTAATCACATACAGGAGGCTCTTGCAGGGTCTAGCACGCTATTAACATAGCAGGGGATAAGAAAATCTTAATTAAACAGAACTTGCAATAAAGAAAGCCTAAATAGGGCTCTCTTTACAGGAAGTGTTTATGGAAGGCTGTGCAAGTCACATGCAGGGAGGTGTGACTAGGGTTCATAAACAAAGGGATTTAACTCCTAAATGGCAGAGGATTGAGCTGTGAGGCTGCAGGGGCATGTTCTATACACCAAAACTGCTTCATTAAGCTAAAGTTGTTCAGGTGACTATAGTGTCCCTTTAATGACTTGACACCTTCTCTTGAGTGATTTCCCTTGGTGTCCGCCATTTGTATAACCGAATGCACGTGGTCCAGTGCATGGCGGCCATTTTGCCTCCCGAACGCAGGCATCGCTACTTGGTCGAACTGGAACCTTATTCGGCCTCGTGTCTCCTCGAACCCGTCCAACTTCCCAACCATCTAGACGAACGATATTTGGTAGATATGATCTACTGAACAGGGGGAGCGTTCGTCACTGTTCGCACAGGAACCCCCTGTAGCGGAGTAGCAGGGGTTAATCCAATAGCTCTCCGCTGGGAACAAAGATTCAGCATACAAAATCACAGGAACACAGCATAATCCATCTCCCCAAGGACTAGACTACACATAGTCTGGGAGTCAACTGTCAGCTTTATTCACAGGTCTGCTTTTATGCATTTCTCCCATGCAAGGGAGGTAACTTTCATAATTAGTACAGTAGCCAATCATAACATGGTCACCTCCCATCCCTCTCCTCCCCTTAGATTAACACTTAAACAGATTAATGGGGACAGAGTTTTCCCCACTTTATAGATGTCCCCTAAATACAGGGGGTACAGGGTTGAATAATGGGTCCCCTGGTAGGTCTAATCTGGGTGAGCAACATACTCAAAATTCACCCAGACCGGACCAGGGGTTCGGGAGTTACAGGCATTGAAAGATTTGACCGACCGCAGGGGCTCAGTAGCCGAAAACAGTTCCATGAATTCTGGCCCTGCGGTCGGTCTTTTCTAGTGAACGCAAAGTCCCAAACGGCTTAGGCATCCAGGCAACTGTTACCATTCGTAAGAATCCCCTCGTTTGGGGGATTCCATCTACCGAACGCCGGGGCGTTCGTGTGTTTGGTTCGTGCTTTCTGAGCATGCTGGAGGTCTTAGCGGTACTTGGTTAGTCGAATGCCCGGTTTGAGTTCCAGGCGTTCGACGACCAAGTACCGCTGTTCGTGCGTAAGATGGCCGCCGCCACGTGTTCGGTAGGCGAAATGGCGGCCACACATACAGGTACTTAATTCCCTTCGCAACATTGAAGCTTTCAGTTAATTGGAAACACACGACCACCCCGGGGTGATCTCCCGTTCGGTAGTTTCGGGGCATTCGCATACAGAAGAGTAAGAATAGCATTAGAGTCCGTTCGTGCATTTAGTCACTGCTTTAGCACCCATTCGCATGTAATGATTCCACTGTTTATTCGCATAAAATAGTCAAAGTGGCAGGGTTTGCCACACCCCTGAAAGCCGACCGGCCATCCTGCCCAATTCTCTGGAACTGTTTTGGGCTATCACCTCGTGGCCTGTCCGTCAAAACTTTGTTTGAACGTAAGTTTTGTTTTACCAAACCAATCAGAGCGCTTTGTGGATATGTTGTGCACTCAGAACGGGGCTATTTGGGAATATGATTTTTGTAGGGTTCCTGTACTGTTTTCATGTATTATTTTGGATATGTTAAAATTTTATGTTAATTAATTAAGTGATCCTAATTTGAGCTCCATTATCTCTCAAACACAAAGGCTCTTGGGAAAGAAACCCTTGTGTTTTTGACTTGAAAACCCCATGCTAGGGGCAATGCATAAAAGCCGTGTGTGGCAAAATAAAGTCAGTTGTATCCCCAGAACTGTGTCTCGTCCAGTTGCTGGGGAGGAGGTGGGCTATTTACTTGGCATTTTCTTGTTCCTGATTCGACTCTTGGTGATCCAGCGGAGATAAGTCCCTGCCAGGACTAAGGGCTCTGCTACAGTAACAGTCATAGAACCGTGTTCATTTGTTCAGTGTCTGTGTGAATGCATGTATTTGCGTGTACCGTGTCCATGTGAACGCATGTATTTGTGCGGGCAGTGCCGTGTGAACGCATGTATTGTGTGCAAAGTGTCCGTGAACGCATGTATTTGTGTGTAGTGTCCGTGTGAACGCATGTATTTCTGCGGGCAGTGCTGTGTGAGCAAATGTATTGTATGCACAGTGTCCGTGTGAACACATGTATTTGTGTGTAGTGTCCGTGTGCATTTTAAAACACAGCAAACTTGGAGAATTTTTCTATTTAGTCTGTGGCAAACCTAGCCACTTATAGAACTAAACTGTGTATTTAACCGAACTATATATTTCTGCTGCTGTTAACTGTATTGTGCAATGTATGCGGCATTCGTGTGTAACAGCACACGAATGCCGCTAATGTTAAGTCTGGTTATCCACGAACAGTGAATCACCGCACTGTTCGTGGAATAAGCAAAGTACCGAATTTGGAGACCACCCATAGCAGGTCGTGTGTCTCCAATTAGGTACTTTGCAACAATGTATCGGTGTTAATTGCGGTCTGTTGCGGGTGGCCGCCATTCATGTACCGAACACGAGGCGGCAGCCATCTTTGTTCGCGGAAAGCCAGCGGGGTTTTGTTGTCGAGTGCCTGGAACTAAAATCGGCTACTCGGCAACACAAGCCCCGCTGGACTTCAGAGCTGTTTGGGAGTTTTCCGTTTTCGGGACTTTTATTCCCTCAGTTCAGACAATCGGTTAAACTAAGTGGTCCTGATAAGGGAAAATGAACCGCGTTCGGTTATTTGCGCTGGGATCGGGGCGCAAGTTCACTTAACTGTGCGCCCAGGTCCCAGCTATGTAATAAAGGGTTAAATAGCTGTCTAGCATAAATATTATGTCGGTTATAGATTTTAATATAAAAACGGTATTTTGCTGTTCCAAGGGATAATCCCATTAGCAATGCATTCTGGGATAATTATCTCCTTGGTACAGCAGTGTATGCTGGGTACTCTGGCTGTAAAACTCAGTCCCCCATGTAGTCCCCTACTGGACAAACCCTGCATTGTGACTCGGTAAACCCCATACAATTGTAACCACATAAATACTGTGCCTGTGATTAAAAACCTCAGTTTACCTCCAAGCTATGTGTCGTCTAGTTCTTGGGAGAAAGGGATTGTAACTACGCTATCTGGATTTTACCTGCATTTTGCCTGCTTTGTACCTGTTTTATTCTGTCTACCAGCGGAGATACCGTGGATAATACTACTACTCCGCTACATAGTCTAAAATGTGAAATTCATTTTTAAGTACATAACCCTGAGTCAATAGGATGACATTCACTAAAAGCCAACAACCTTACATAGTGTTGAACCCATTATGCATGTCAGATATTTGACTAAAAAGACCATTATTCTGAAAGTATTAAAAAAAAAATAGCTTTATTGTCAAAAATAGCTAGTAAGGATGCAAACAGATTGTGATCAATAATCAGACTTAAACTTGTCAGCCAGAACGTGGTCCAGAGCTGGATGGCCATAGCATGGTCCAGAGCTTGGATGGCCATAGCATGGGCCAGAGCTTGGATAGCCATAGCATGGTCCAGAGCTTGGATGGCCATAGCATGGTCCAGAGCTTGGATGGCCATAGCATGGTCCAGAGCTTGGATGGCCATAGCATGGTCCAGAGCTTGGATGGCCATAGCATGGTCCAGAGCTTGGATGGCCATAGCATGGTCCAGAGCTTGGATGGCCATAGCATGGTCCAGAGCTTGGATGGCCATAGCATGGTCCAGAGCTTGGATGGCCATAGCATGGTCCAGAGCAGGTGCATCTGGGGACAACACGGATTGGATAAAGGAAGTGCAATCTACTTCGTAAGCAGCTGCTTCCTTTGCTGTTCCAGAAGGGCCTCCAGGTGATCTGCTCGCTTCTCGGCCGCCTGTAGAAAAGAATTGTCACAAATGATGATAAGAACGTGCTGCGGTCACGTCTGTAAAACGGGGAAATGCATGGATTCATTCTGCTTCACACAAATTACTAAAATGTATATTGCATATAAAAATAAACTGCCAGGAAAGTTCTTATTTCCTGAATTGTCTGTCTAGTTCTCCTCTGTGGGATCGTTCACAATGCTCCCACAATACTTAGTACATATCATGTGCTGTGCATTTCAAAAGGTCACTGACCAATATATGAATATAAGTTTCCACATTTCAGTCATTTTAAAAAGTTTACCTTGTCTTGTGTGTAAAATCAGTCAGTGTCTATCTGCAGCGGCACACGTTCTCTTGTAGCTTTCTATAAGAGAGCTCACACATTCTCAGGTAACTTCATTTATAAAAACCATGAATGTAGCTAGCCACAAGCTTGTGGATTCTATTGCTTTATTCTTGTGTTTTGCAAATGAAGTTAGCTGTAGCACTGCACAGTTTTTCTGTCAAAAGCTTGTACGGACCACGGCAGATTAAACGACACTTGGCTCGTAACATGTATTTCAAATATTAATGAACCTCTCCTATTGTAGATTAAATAGCAAGAAGTCGTTTCACTGCTTGAACCAGGAATAGGAGATAAATGGTATTAAAGGAATAAATCCACTTAGTAAAGTCAAAACAAGAACAAAAAGGGGTATACTCACTAAACAAATTAATATTTAAAATGCAAACATGTTATATCAAATCTTAAATAAGACTAGATGATGAACAAAAAGGAAAGGGGTAAAATATTTTGCAATATAATATGTAACAAGCCCACAATATATTAGCGTTGCTAAAAATAATATCAGAAAGTATTACTTTACTGAGAGGGTAGTGGATGCATGGAATAGCCTTCCAGCTGAAGTGGTAGAGATTAACACAGTGAGGGAGTTTAAGCATGCGTGGGATAGACATAAGGCTATCCTAGACTTAAGATAAGCAAAAGTATTTAGAAAATTGGGCAGACTAACGGGGGGTGAATGGTTCTTATATGCCGTAACATTCTATGTTTCTAAGTCTGTGGACTGACAATTAAAGCTGAGTTGTTGTGGATTCCTGATTTGTATATTTGCTAAACGCTCTAGATTAGGAGCTTTCTTTCATGGCCATCTGAGTTTTTATACGGGGGATTAAGCAGTGTTAGTAAGTAGTAGCCTTACATACCCATAACAAGGTAACAAGGATCACGATCAGTTGGAATTTAGTGATCAGCCACATGTGTTTCTGTGGGTGTGTATCAAAATCTAGGCCATAAGTGTTCGCTAAGGATTGCATCCTGGAGAAGGAACGTGGCCAGATCTGTGAGAATGGGCCAGGCTACTGACAGGAGAACAAAGCAGCTGCATTGTGAGCCTGTCTTTCAGAAGTGGTTAGGTCACAGTAAAGCATGTTTTACACCCGAACAGTACGTGGAATTCTCACCTCACGCTGCTTCCTCAGGCTATTCATGGTTTCTTCTTTCTTCACAAGTGCTGTCTTCACCCTAAACAGAGACACAGACACAATGCACAGCGATGACGCAATAGCTTATTGACCTCTTCTAACTGGCGCCTTTACATTCCAAATAAATTCATTTGTTTAATAATGAATCAAAAGTGGTTTTCTGAAGAATTGACAATGGAGTTCATTGAAAAACTGCGGCAATCCCAGCCTAACTGTGACTACAGCAGAGTTGGATAATGTTTACAAATCCGCCATATTAGCTTGAATTTTGCAATTTGGAACTCAGTAAATAACGCTGAGAGTTGCCGTGATATATTGTAACGCTGAAAGAAGTCTTGTATCAAAGGTAAATTTTGATTGGTCGGTTGGTGCTTCAGCCAATCAGAATACAGCTGAATTTTTTATGATCACAGATCTTTGACAAAATTAAATCAATAGCAGCCCTCAGAGTGTGCTGTAAAATGCACAATCCATAGGGTTTTATAAAAAAAATAATAAGTTACTTATGCATTTTTTGCATAAATTCTTAGAAACCTCTCCTACGTTACATGCTGTCCTGAGAATAGTGGACTTTAATGCTATTAGGAAGACAATGTGTAAATATGGTTGAATCCTGTTTGCACCGTGGTGGCAGACACAGGTATCATTCCAGATTTAATGGCCCCAAACTGACAGATGAGCCGTGTGCAGCCCTTTAAATGAACCTGGCTGGATGATGGCATTAAGCTAGATCCTAGAGAGTTTTTTCTTTAGTTGTTAATTCAAGTTTTCTTTTGGTTCAGAAGTTGGACAATTGCCTCCTTAAATGGTTGAAAGGCGCTCAGTTATAGGATAGAGAGGTGTGAATTTCTACATTTTATTTTTCACATATAAATATTTGTTAATTATACGGGATCAGTAAACATAAAGATAACAATTCTGATTGTCATTGGTCCTTATTTATGTTAATGTACAGTTATGCTCAAAAGTTTGCATACCCGGTCAGAAATTGTGAAATTTTGGCATTGATTTTGAAAATATGGCTGATCATGCAAAATATGTCTTTTCCCACCCCTGTGACTTTTTAAATTGCAATTAGTGTCTGTGTATAAATAGTCAATGAGTTTGTTAGCTCTCGCATGGATGCACTAAGCAGGCCAGATACTGAGCCATGGGGTGCAGAAAACAACTGTCAAAGGACCTGCGTAACAAGGTAATAGAACTTAATAAAGATGGAAAATTATATAAAAAGACATCCAAAGCCTTGAAAATGCCAGTCAGTACTGTCCATTGACTTATTAAGAAGTGGAAAATTCAGGGATTTCTTGATACCAAGCCAAGGTCAGGTAGACCAAGAAAGATTTCAGCCACAACTGCCAGAAGAATTGTTCGGGATACAAATAAAAACCCCACAGGTAAGAAATACAGGCTGCTCTGGAAAAAGATGGTGTGGTTGTTCCAAGGAGCACAATACGTCAATACTTGAACAAAAATGAGCTGAATGGTCGAGTTGCCCGAAAGAAGCCTTTACTGCGCCAATGCCACAAAAAAGCCCGGTTACAATATGCCCAACACCCTGACACTCCTCACAGCTTCTGGCACACTGTAATTTAAAGTGATGAGACCAAAATAGAGCTTTATGGTCACAACCATAAGCACTATGTATGAAGAGGGGCCAACAAGGCCTATAGTGAAAAAAAAACCATAACCACTGTGAAGCATTGTGGTGGCTCATTAATGTTTTGGGTTTTGTGAGCTCTAAAGGCACGGGGAATCTTGTGAAAATGGATGGATGGCAAGATGAATGCAGCATGTTATCAGAAAATACCGGCAGACAATTTGTATTTTTCTGCACAGGCTGTGCATGGGACGCTCTTGGACTTTCCAGCATGACAGTGACCCTAAACACAAGGCCAAGTTGACGCTCCAGTGGTTACAGCAGAAAAAGGTGAAGGTTCTGGTGTGGCCATCACAGTCTCCTGACCTCAATATCATCTAGCCCCTCTGGGGAGAACTCAAACATGCGGTTAATGCAAGACGACCAAAGACTCTGCATGACCTGGAGGCATTTTGCCAAGATAAATAGGCAGCTATACCACCTGCAAAACCTAGGGGCACCATAGACAACTATTAGAAAAGTCTGCACGCGGTCATTGATGTTAAAGTGGTCAATACACAGTATTAAGGACTAGGGGTATGCAGACTTTTAAACAGCGGTCATTGCATTTTTTTCTTTGTTGCCATGTTTTGTTTTATGATTGTGCCATTCTGTTATAACCTACAGCTGAATATGAGTCCCATAAAAAATAACATAAAATGTGTTTTGCCTGCTCACTCATGTTTTCTTTAAAAGGGTACATATATTACCAATTCTCCAAGGGTGTGCAAACTTTTGAGCACTGTATAACTGTATTATAATTTACAGCATATCAAAACCTATTCTTTCATGATAATGCTTTTATCAAATCATAAAAACCCAAAAGTGCAACATCATGTGTATGGTCTATAAGCTGCGTGCATCATTTTTATTAATGCGTCTTTGTATACTCTCCGGGCAGCGTGTGTGTTTACTCTCCATGGCAGCGTGTGTATACTCTCCGTGGCAGCGTGTTTGTATACTCTCCGTGGCAGCGTGTGTATATACTCTCCGTGGCAGAGTGTGTGTGTATACTGCCCGTGGCAGCGCGTGTGTGTATACTCTCCGTGGCAGCGCGCGTGTGTATATTCTCCGTGGCAGCGCGTGTGTGTATACTCTCCGTGGCAGCGTGTTTGTATACTCTCCGTGGCAGCGTGTTTGTATACTCTCCGTGGCAGCGTGTTTGTATACTCTGTTTGTACTCCAGTAAAACATTAAATAAACTCACCTTTGCCATCATTTCTAAGAAAGTACACAAACAGTACTCACCTCTTGTGAACCTCCTCCAGTTCCTCCTCCTTATCCCGATTGATTCTCTCCAGCTCCAGACGATGCCTTGCTTGGGATTCAGACGATTCTATTTTTAAGCGTCTGTTCTCTTCCTCGATTAATACGAGGCGGTCTGCGAATTCCTGTCGAATTACATCGGAGAGACTTTTCCTCTCCTCGGTCAGCCGGTCCGTGATCTGAGAAAGGCGAAATAACGGTTTCAATTTAAGGTGACGGATATCCTGCTTTAATAACCTTGCCTTCGTTACGGTTTGCAGAGATGGCCCTCACCTTCCTAATATCCTCCACCTCCTGCTCCCTCTGTTTGAGAAGTCCCTGCAGTCGGATCTGTTCTCCCTCCAGCTCTGTCGCTCGCTCTTTGAGTTGATTGCACCTCTCCTGGAGCTTTCTCTCGGACCTCTCCAACTCCTGAAGCTCAGACTCATATTTATCTCTCACCCTCTTAATCCTGAAAAATAAGTTAAGCAAAGACTTAGATTAATTAATTATTCTCCAAGGGAATAGCCCTTAAATTATAAAAGGAAAACAAAACAAAACATAAATCACAAAATATCATTTACTTCCAAACTGAAGTTTGACTCATAAAAGAATGCAATAAACAAATAAAGCAACTGTCAATCTTATAGTGCAAGTGTCACTCCAATCTGACTTTACACAGAATACAATTTAAACCAAACATTAGGATTGCCAGACTCATAGTAATCATATGAGAAATCTTATTTCAATATACTATTTTATTACGTACATTGCAATCGTGAGCAAATGTAGTGTACACAGCCACATCCCAGAATTCCTGGTGTGCTTGTGCACTGTGCGAGTTATGGGATGGTTTACATCTTGTGGCGTGTGCCGACATCATCCTGCCATTCTTTTTGTCAGGTTACAGGAGGGGAAGTGATCGACAGGTAAATATTTGATCCGTTAATCTACATGTGGATTAACTTTAATGAGACACTTGTAGCAACAGAAATACAGCTCAATTATTATTATAGCTCAGTCATGTCATTATGTTGCCAGTAAGCTCTAAGCGCAGTCCACTGGTAGGAAGTAGTTTGAGAAAAAATTAAAACAAGGCTCTCCCCGAGTACCGATCCTTCTACCTATCTAGTCATACTAATAATACAGATTATACCCGAGCACATTATCGCTATAGATAAACACGCAGAGCACAGATTGGTTGAGAAAGCTGGGGGAAGGGAGTATCTTGGCCTGTTGATTTTATGCATGTCCCCATTTAATGTTGTCTATCCGTCACTGATGGCTAAAATCACTGCCCGCTATTGCCACAGATTCACAAGAACATCCCGATGCAGTCATGTCTCACAGGAATTTTCCTGCTCCGTATTCACACCCAGAAAATAGAATTGTGATGCAGGCAGTCATACAACCTTTGAAAGTCCACCGTAAAGTGCCGGTAAGTTGAACTAGTTCCCTGCAGGTTGTGTCTCATGTGTGGTTTTAGCAGATATGGTAAAAAACAATATCTGTCCTGACCTATGCACCACAAACAGAACCAAACACAGCGAGATACTATAATTCTCAGGAAGTTTGACTCAGATCTCGAAAAACAAACCAGCGCATTATTTTTCTAGTAAAAGTGTAAACTAAACTGCTGTCAATTAACCATCGAGATAAAAATCTAGTTATAAACTGGCAGCGTTGGCGAGATTCCAACCTCTAATATGGATGTCATGCAGAGAACAGAAACTCGAAGATATGTACTCGTATGCAGACAAAATGTTGTTTAAACAGCCTGACCAGGAGACATGTAATTCAGGAAATGCCATCGCCCATCGTGAACTAGAACACTGAGGCATACACTGAACAGCTACAACATCATAAATCTACCTGCCTAATATCATGTAGGTGCTATCAAAACAGCTCTGATACATTTAGCCATGTACTCCACAAGACCTCTGAACGTGTCCTGTGGTATCTCGCTCCAAGACATTACCAGCAGATCCTTTAACCCCTTAAGGACACATGACGGAAATATTCTGTCATGATTCCCTTTTATTCCAGAAGTTGTGTCCTTAAGGGGTTAAGTCCTGCAAGGTGGTACCTCCATGGATCGGATTTGCTGTTCCAGCACATCACATAGATGCTCAATTGGATGGAGATCTGTGGAATTTGGAGGCCACGGCAGCTCCTTGAAATCTTTGTCATGTTCTTCAAACCATTTCTGAACAATGTTTGCAGTGTGGCAGGAGGCATTATCCAGCTGAAAGAGGCCACTGCCATCAGGAATCACTACTGTCGTGAAGGGATGTGCGTGCAACAATCTCTAGGTAGGTGGTCAAAGTAACACGTGTTAAAGTAACATCCACATGAATGCCAGGACCCAAGGTTTCCCAGCAGAACATTGCCCATATGTATCAGTGAACCTTGGGCGCCAAATGACCCTGACTCTAATTCATCAGTTGTCCTTCCATGCATAACTTTTGGTAGGTACTAACCACTGCACATCGGGAACATTTTACTTGCGGTTTTGGAGATGCTCTGACCCAGTGCTCTGCCTACGCAGGCCTGCCTTTTTCCCCATAGTGCATCCTACTGCCATCTCTTACCGAGGTAAACAATGCACACAAACCCGGCCATCCACTTAATCTAAAAGAAAACTTAATTTAATTTATCAGGCTAGGCAACTGTCTTCCATAGCTCCATGGTCCAGTTCTGATGCTCACGTGTTTGTGACTAAGTGGCTACTAAAAAAGACTGGACATACCCCATTTGCAATACCTTGGGTTGTCTACTATTGCAAATGCTATGCCATCATAGGGGGTTTTTCTTATTCCTGGGCTTCCATACGGTCTAAAAGGCAACGTAACCAATCTGGCGAATTTCAATGTGAAAAAAAACTGAAAAATGTAACATACTATATTTGACCCTGTAACTTCCCAAAACACCATAAAACCTGTACATAGGGGGTACTGTTTTACACGTGAGACATCGCTGAATATGTGTATTTTATTGCAGTAAAAGCTTACAGTAAGCTAACATTCACAGTTAAAATGTCACGTAGAACTAAAAAAATTTTAATATTCTTATTTTCTCCCATTTTTTAATATTTTATTCATATTAAATTATGTTTCATACCTAAATATTTGATGTTAAATAAAAGCCCTGTTTCCCCTGAATAAAATTATATACAATAAGTGTGGGTGCACATAATATGAAAGAGGCGAATTACGCCTGAATAGACATAGTGCAATTTCAAGTTTTTGTTTACGTTTTGTTTTGATCACAACTTGTACATGTGGCTCAGTCCTTAAGGGGTTAATGATGTGGCTGATCAGTGTATACATGCAAACTCCGCAGTCTATATTGTACTCTCTGCATGTTGGATGTTTTTACATATCATAAGACTGGATTAACCCTGTGCTGTGCCCAGGACTGGCTGGAAAATCAAAGCCATTCCTGGTTCATCCGTAAATGATGGAAATTTAGGTATGTGTTTTTGCATAGATTATATTGGAACACGTTAAAAGTCTGGAGTGTTCCTCTGACCCTACTAGCCTAATTTATAAGCACTTCTCTGGTAAGCTTCACACTGCCATTATGGTTGATGTTTAAAGGACCACTATAGTGCCAGGAAAACATACTCGGTTTCCTGGCACTATAGTGCCCTGAGGGTGCCCCCACCCTCAGGGTCCCCCTCCCGCCCGGCTCTGGAAAGGGGAAAGGGGTTTAAACTTACCTTTTTCCAGCGCTGGGCGAGAGCTCTCTCCTTCTCTCCTCCTCCGTTCCGCCCGTGCGGCTGAATGCGCCCAGCGGCAAGAGCTGCGCGCGCATTCAGCCGTGCATAGGAAAGCATTCATAATGCTTTCCTATGGACGCTGGCGTGCTCTCACTGTGAAAATCACAGTGAGAAGCACGCAAGCGCCTCTAGTGGCTGTCAATGAGACAGCCACTAGAGGGAATAGGGGGAAGGCTTAACCCATTAATAAACATAGCAGTTTCTCTGAAACTGCTATGTTTATTAAAAAATGGGTTAACCCTAGCTGGACCAGGCACTCAGACCACTTCATTAAGCTGAAGTGGTCTGGGTGCCTAGAGTGGTCCTTTAACTATACTATTCTATATTGGTTATAATCAAAGGGTCACACACTCTGAATTACATTCTTCCTGGAAATTTACACCAAATAAATCTTTGTTTGTTAAATATTCTCAGGTTATACATTTAAATGTGTGTGCGTTACAGATTATGGTATGGAAAGAAATAAAATAACTTTTTTTTTTCATATAACTTTTAAATGAAATAGAAAGTAGATCAAATAGAGCGAATCTTTAAAGTGTTCATATATTTTGTTAAAGTTTGAGCTGACGTGCAGCTGAAACGTTTGGGGTGGGGTAGCGCCTGTGACTAACCCCAAAAGGGGGGCGTAAACCCACAGTATTGCCACGTGTAAGCGTGTCAGATAAGGGTTTATCCTGCATTCAACCTCTGGTGTCCCACATTGGGCTGTTGGTAGTTTCTAGAGGTTTCCCACAAGCTACCCATATTAAAAGTTGTGTTCTTCAAGGGGCCTCTAATGAGAGTTAATGATGAGCTAAATGAGAGTTTTTCGAACATTGTTTTACTAGAACTTGGGAATTATTTAAAGGAGATCAAAAAACTTCACAAGCAATCGTTCATTCTAAGAGAGCTTTAGCAGAATATGGAATCAAAATAAAAAACGATTATAAAAAGGATGGCGCAAGTGAGAGAAGGATCTTAGTACATGCAGCAACCAACAAAAACAAATCCTGGTAAAACGATTTGAACATAAAATAACTTACAGTAGTGATGGTGCGCAACAACAAAGAGTGCTATAGCAATGAGTGGTGCTTTTACCACTCCAATCTTGTGAGTGTAACACCTAAAGGGCACCTCTGTCTGCTTTATTTTATATATTTATGCTGCACTAGGAGCTCTCTTTCTGTTTTTGTCTCCTTAATAGGTGTCGGAGTGATTTCCATGTTTGCACGTATACCTACAGATTGTGTTTTGTTTTACCACAACCACTGTTTGGTTTTAAAGTATTTATAATATTTCCACTCTGTAAACACTTCATTTTATGTACACAGGGTTACTTTCACTCTCTATAAGAGACCATAGTGAATACAATTTTTTAAATTTTTTAATTTATTTTCTTTCTTTGTTGTTGCGAACCATCACTACTGTAAGTTAGAATATGGAATCAGCCACAAAGTGCCCCCATCCATAGACAATGAATTTATATTCTGTGACCTCCTAAAACCATGGATCCTCTTGCCCCCTGGCAGTCTCACCTGTTTTCAGCGGCTCTCTCACACTCTTCCCTGGCCGTTGACATTTCTGACTCTAGGCGCTGGATCACCAGCTCGATATCCTTGTCCCGCCCCTTCCTGACGTCTTCCTTGAGTTCTCGCTCCCGGGAGAGCAGCCAGGCCTCCTGTGAGTGACACAGAGAGACATTAGATCTGTATTACAGAACGGCACTACATCTTATAATCCCAATAGGAAACACACGATTCATTGTCAATGGTTTTCTGCCTGACTGGAAACCCATTTCTGAAATACATGGAAATAAGAGAAATCTTCTTCCTGGTAAACACGTTGGGGCTTTTACACTAAACTAGAATGGGAACTTCACATTATAGGCCAATGTAGCTTAACTGCAGAATTTCTCCAACTCTATAATTTTGTCCTAAATTTGTAATATATCTTCACTTGTATTGCAGTTAAGGGAACTTAACGAGTCACTAACTACCATAACTACTTCATCTTACTCACCCTATGCCTGCAGCCTTTCTTTTTATTAAAGGGACACTACAGTCACCAGAACAAGTACAGCTTATTGAATTTGTTCTGGTGAGTATAATCATTACCTTCAAACCTTCTGCAGTAAACACTGTTTTAGAAAATGCAGTGTTTACAGTGATAACTCCACTGGCCACTCCTCAGATTGCTACTAGAGGTGCTTCCTGGGGCAGTGCTGCACAGTGTGACTGACATTCAGTGTCTCCACCCACTGAATGAAGACACTGAACATTCCTCACAGAGATGCACTGAGGGCTGTGTTTGACTTGTGCTGGCTCTGCCCCTGATCTGCCTCCTTGACAGTCTCAGCCAATCCTATGGGAAAGCATTGTAATTGGCTCAGACCACCACTTCTGATGATGTCAGCCAAGCAGGCAGATGAGGGGCAGAGCCAGCAGCAGACTGGAATAAATGTAAAATTGTACTGTATTTAGTGGGTTAAGAAGGGGCTAGATTGTGTTTTTAACACTATAGAGTCAGGAATACATGTTTGTGTACCTGTCAGTGTTCCTCTGCTGGTTTAAACAGCAACCCTTCCTTTCTCTGTGTCTGAGCTATTGAGCTCCTTTCAGAACGGTTTCCACAGTTACTTACCTGGTTGTTATTAGCCTGCCCTGTTGCTTATCAGTGAAGCCTATTTAAGCAGCAAGTTCTGGTATCTCCTTGCCCTTGCATGGTTTCCTGTTTCCCAGAAGACTTCCGGTGTATTCATGGTTCCTGACTCTGATGCTCTCCGTTCTCCTGATTCTGGCTCGTCAGGCACCCGCTTTGGTGCCTGACCCCCGCTTGCCTCCTGGACTATTTTATTTTTGCTATTTTTTTAATAAAGGTGTTTTGCATCTACGTTCTGTCTCTGTCTGGTTCCTGACCCTATAGTGTTCCTTTAAGGTTTTATTGTGGAAATAAATATTTTACCTTCCAGGGTTGTCTGGAATACTCTTTCTAGTTGGCGTTATTGATTTTGTATCACCTCTGTATCACACAGCATGCTAACCCTAGACGCCTTGGACAGACTGCCGGGTGACACTGGCTTCTTTCAGTCAATTTAACCCTCTTTTCTATGTTTCTTAATGCCCAGATCAGAGGGGAAACCAGAACACAAGCTTTGAGAATTCCATTCTGATAGGAGTTTTAGTGCTGGGTGGATTTGATAACTACAGAGGGCAGTTTGAAGCTGAAGAAAAGTTAGTTTTTAGGGATTAGAAAAGATTTCTGCATTATTAGTTTATGTAATAATATATATATTTTATTTAATTTGACTTTGATTAAAAAAATGAAGTGGGAAAATAAATCTGGAGAGTTTGATCTGATAACTCAATGTAAAGTGGAGTGACCTGCAGTCTCGTTAATTAGATTTTATTACTAGGTGTTGAAAAACAAGTTCTTGGTTAACCAATCTGCCGAGGGACAGGATTATACTTCTTATTATTATATTATGTATATAGCGCCATCAGATTCCGTAGCGCTGTACAATGGGATCAATGACTATAGGAAGGAATTCTGAAACTAGAATTCATCTAAAGAAAGCAAACTCTCAGGGTTATTAACGGAAGTGAGAATGGTCTACAATTGAAAGTGAATTTCAAAATGGCTGAGCTTAAAACCGAGACAAAACTGAAGAATTTAGCAATTTTGTTCTAGAAACCGTAAATAGCACTGCAAACATTATACCTCTTTCTTCATGTAGTTCTGCTCCCATGCCTGTTTTTCAATCTCCAATCGTTCTTTAAGCGCTTTTATTTCTGCCTAGAATGTAAAAAAAAAAAAAAGAAAAAAAGGGTTAGAATTGCCTTTGGAAGTTCTCCGATTGGTGGACAAAGTGTATCCATCAACGAATTGAACCTGAATTCCACGGACACGGAAAAGTCTGCTGATTCTGTTGGCAAAGGGTTGCAGCAATAATGGTGACTATTTACAATTTTTTTTACATTTTATACTGCATTATAAAGAAAGCAGGTACTTAAAGGTACAGATAGACGCATGGAAAAATATAACACTTCTTTACGCAATCAAAGCCGGATTCTGATTGGCTGCTGAGATAAAACTTTAATTTTATTAAAGGACACGGAGGCGAGTATTAGACTTTATCTCTTTCTTTATTCCTCAGCAGCAAAGAAAGGATATTGATATTTTAATATAGCAATAACAAGAAAAACAAATACCCCTAAGGGTTAACCATATAACATTCCATATACATTAACCAATAGGATTAGTCCTTGTACTATATCCCTTCATGTGAGGTAAGCCACTCCCTCTTTCTTTGCTGCTGCCTCAGCTAAGTACCACATATATACTGTATTTCCATACTCTTGTTGTTTAATATTAATTGTTTGCTAATTTGCCTATCATTCATTGTACATTTATTTCTAGCTGGTTTGTTCTCCAATTGTCCTCAGTGCAGGATGCTTGCCCCTCCCGTGGGGCAAGCCCCATCCTGCACTGCCATTTCGGGTTGTTTATAACCCGTATTTCCCAATTTCCCACCGGGTATGGAACGCTCCCAGGACCCCGAGGTACCCCGCCCCCCCCTTCTCACCTCCCCGGCTCAGACCAAGCAACTTAGCCGCCCGACGGACGGCTACTAATATAACCACAATTTAGGCCGCATACGCGGTGCGCTCCCGCGCATCGTGGCGGCCATCTTTTTGTTAGCAAATTTGCCACTCTTTTCACCCGCAGTTCGCGCCACTCATTCAGGGAGGGGCGCAAGCTGATTGACTAGGGGAGGTGTTGGGCAGCTTACCAGTGTACCCAGGAGTCATTGGTAAGCTTCCATATTATTTGTGCCATTTTGTGATTTGTGCCTCACTAGTTTGTGCCTTGCCCTAAGTGCCTGTGTATCTGTATACAGTGTGTTTGGCCAGTTACCTTGAGCCTCTGGTGCATAACTCACTGCAGTAGTGTCAGTGTGCACTGTGCCTTTGTCCTTTGGTAACATTTCTGGTTAGTGCCTTATCCAGTACAGAATTTATTGTGACACATCCTGACCAGTATGCAGTCCCCTGGAGATAAACAGATTGTTACCCCCTCCCCCTCCCCCCCACCTCTACTAAGCCCAGCAAACACGATACAGCCCTGTCTACAGACACTGCTGCCACTGGCGGGGGGCTTTCCGAAGAGTTCCAGGCGCTCCTGGATGCTACAATGAGTAGGTCAGTTACACAGGCCATTTTTAACGCCATGTGATGTCAGACACCCTGTCTCACTCTCTCATCCGCTATCAGGGCATCCAGCCGAACCCCTGGCTCAGCACCCCCTGTATCCTCTGACACCAAGCCAATGGTCCCTAGCGGCCGCAAGGCTACATGCAAATCGCACCATCTACCAGGTGCTGCCTCCAAAACCAGTATGACGGACAGGTTGTGCCCTGTTGAGACTGAGGACGTGGTGCTCCCACAGAGCCCCCCGCCGGGCAAAAACGGTGTGGAATTGGAAGAGGGCAAAAGCCCTACCTGATTCGTCCGACTCCGATTCGGACTCAGAGGAGGTTTCAGATGGGTCCAATACCATCGACCCGGTATATTCAGATAACTCGTCCCCCGACCGCAGCGAGACTGTGCCTCCAGCGATAGATGCTGAGCAAGAGACGGATGAATCCGCCGTGTTAGACCCCCAAGGGGAACCCCTCTTTGACCCCGACACCTTGCACAATCCGTGCTCAGTGGACTGGTACCCCACAACTCATATGGCCATTTACATAGCGACCAGGGTGAGGAAACCCCTCGACAAGGCCACAAGGAGCAAGCTGAGGGCGGAATGCCCACGCCCCACTGTCCCAGACATGGCCTGCGTGACACCCGAGGTGGACCCCAAGATTGCTCAGTTCCTGGGTAAGTCAGGAATGCCAATACTGCTTTGGCCACAGAACGGCATAAAGCCATATTAATGAAAATTGAGCCAAATTGATACATCTGGCAATCTCCAAGCCTGGCACACAGGCAAAAGGTTTCCTATTCGGAGACGACTTTGTCAAAACCCTGGGCAATTATGTCAGCACTTCACGGCACTAGATAAGGCACAACATAATATGAAACGGGTGTTCTTGCAAAAGGTTTTCGGTGGGGCCGGCAGACAGCGGGGCTGTCTGTCCAGCCGTACCTCCCGGACTTTGTTCCGGGGCTACCGAGGCTCCGCCACAACAAGGTTCCATCCACCCAAACAAAAGCACAGTCACCGTTCTTCCCCACTAGAAGCAGGTCGTGGCAGCCACGTGGAACCAGGGGATTCTCCTATGGCCGTCAGCCTTATGGGGAGTCATTTCCCATTACACACCCATTCTTTATCACATGTGGGGGGCAGATTATTTCATTTCCAAGATGCTTGGCACAAACTAACCTCAGATGCCTGGGTCCTAGAGACCATCCTAGGCTACCACATCGAATTCACACAATAACCGATTCAATTCTCATTACCATTACCCACGAGACAAAAATCTGGTATCAGAAGAGATTCGCACACTAGAAGAGAAAGGTGCGATCTACAAAGTCTCAGCTACCGCCCCCAGGTTCCTAAGCAACATCTTCCTAGTACCCAAGAAAGGTGGGGGCACGAGACCAGTAATAAACTTGCGGCCTCTCAACGCCTTTGTCACATACCATCACTTCAAGATGGAAGGGATACACTGCCTCGGAGACCTACTAAGACTGGGAGACTAGATGGTAAAATTGGACCTCCAAGATGCATACCTCACAATACCGATCGCCGAGGAATGTCACCACCTACTTCAATTCCAATGAGAAAGGACTATGTGGCGTTTCCGTTGCCTCCCTTTCGGCCTGTCTTCAGCCCCGTGGTGCTTCACCAAGCTGCTGAAACCGGTAGTCGCTCTTCTTCGCAGCAGAGGTGTACGTATGATCATATACCTCGACGACATGCTGATCATGGTCCACTCAATAGAGTTTCTGGGCTTCGATATAGACGCAATTCACGGAACGCTCAGTTTACCTACCACAAGGGTAAAACTCATCAAGAAAGAGATCCGGCGGACGTTGACACGACCGGTGACATGCCTTCGGGAATACGAACTGCGGACCCAGTCATTCCGGAACCCAACAACACATGACCTGTTTTTTGGCAGTGAGGAAACCTCATCACCCAGTATCCACGGGAACTCTAGCACACTGGGTGAAATGGATAATGTCAGCTGCTAACATCTACATCAGTTTACGGAGCACATTCTACTAGAGGTGCTATGGCCTCTAAAGCATTCTCCATTGGGTGTAAATTGGAAGACCTCCTCCGCACAGCTGATTGGTCCCGAGAATCGACGTTCAAAGAGTACTATTTTCGTCCAACAAAACATATCTCGTCTATGGTCATCTCACAGCTTTACACTAGCCTAATATGAGCCTCCTTTAATAAAATTACCAGATTTTACTAATTACATGACGTAAAGTCATGATTTTATTAAGGACATGGAGGTGAGTATTAGCCCGCCCAATGACAGGTAAGCCATACATGTATCTTCCCACCCAATTGCCTATAAACAGGTAGGAGTGATTTGGATGTTCAGATGCAGTGTTATATACTAATAATAATAATTTTGATTTTGAATTTGCTGGACTCAAGAAAAACGTTTTAGATATGAACGCTTTTTAGGAAAACTTGCACAGCTTATATGTATGACAACGGTATCTGAATATATTTTACCATATATCTCTCTGTCTCCTACAGCCTAGCCCTGTCATGGAATAACCGGGATCATCCTCTACCTCCTAACTATACCGGAAGAGTCACCGGATCCCTCTACCGGAGACTACCCAAGTTTAAGAATTTTTTTCCCGTTGATGTGTTCAGCTTCGGCGTCCGCTAGAAAGAGGGAGTGGCTTAGGTCACATGAGGGGACATAGTACAAGGACTGATCCCATTGGTTAATATACGTGGAATGTTATATGGTTAACCCTTAAGGGTATTTGTTTTTCTTGTTATTGCTATATTAAAATATCAATATCCTTTCTTTGCTGCTGAGGAATAAAGAAAGAGATAAGCCTAATACTCGCTTCCGTGTCCTTAGTAATTAGTAAAATCTGGTAATTGGAATCTTGGTCAGTGAGCAGAAAGGGCACAAACACACGGTCACGTACCTCTGGTAACATGCCTCCCTTTAATTAGCGCTGCTGGTAAATCCCTTTAAGAGGAACTGTCGTGCTTAGGATATTTATAAAGTGCTGTTGCTAGCTATGGGTTATGTAATATAATGTTAATTAAGTTGAGTCCCATTATGTTGGGCTGTTGATGACATCACTGATCTGCAAGATATGCCACCATCCTTCGTAACATACCTAGTGATTTATCTCAAGGTAAGCTGGGAACAAAATGTTAACTGACAGCAATGTCACATTTTGTAATTCTTTATATTTATCCTTTCATACCTCAGTAATCCACATCAGAGCTCACGCATATAGGAAGCTGTAACGATTATATCAGAGTTCACGGCTTGTTTGTTTGATCTGTGTGTCGTTTTAAAAACCTATTTGTTGCCGATTGGATTATTTTCCGTGGCACCGAGCAAGCTCTCGGTTGACATACAAAGCCCACTTAGATGCTGTGACACAGACCAAAACCTAATCCCGGGCCTAGCCGTTTAACACAACTGACATGAGAGTGGATGTTTTTGTCACAAGTGAATGCGGAAAATGTATTAAAATCTAGGTCTTCAAACATTTTCTATATACAAACACCAACGGCCCTCATAAGTATCGCAAGCTGCTTGTTTAACCCCTTAAGGACGAAACTTCTGAAATAAACGGGAATCATGACATGTAATACATGTCATGTGTCCTTAAGGGGTTAAATTTCCTATGGGGAGGGAGAGCCCCCCCCTAACATAATATTTTCCCTAAGGGGAAGCAGCTTGAATGTATGTATTTACTCTAGAACGTTATCTCTATGCTGAAATTAAAATCATAAACATAAACGTCCTACCGCTAGTGGATTATGAAGAAAGGCGCTGTGATCGCTGGTTCTCTCATTTACGGTTACTATTCTGTTACTGAGCAATGTAAAGGCTCAATGTTTTGTATGTTAATTATTTATTTCAAATAATTCCAGAATTTTTTTATTTTTTTTTAAAGTTACATAAAAACATAAAACGTGATTTGCTTTATAGAAAATGCCTCCTGCAAGACTATCAGAGTATATCTCACTATTCACTACAGTACGAATGGTTTATCAAAATCCAAATTTAGACCAAAATAGCCGACCGGGAAAAATTCTCCAATTCCACTCTAGTCCGAGATTGGCTTTTTAAACCAAAATGTTTCCACTCAGAATTAAATACATGTGGATACTCTGCACTATTTTATTCTGCAATTACCGTTTATTATAAATTTAAATTAAGTAACGTGGGGTTTTATGTCACCTATTTATCTAAGCCCACTCCCCACATTTGGCGTATTATTTGCATTACATAGAATTTGCTCTCGTTAACATTCGCTCTCGTTCCATACACATGCATTAAATGGTAGGAGTGTAAAAGGTAAAGTACTGTCACCTGGTGCCGTCTCTCCTGTTCCTCTTTGCCTTTATCGTATTCCTCTTTGAGCACCCTGGTGGTCAGGGCACAGTTCTCTTCCAATTGCCTCCTTAATTCGTCCAATTCCGTCCTTTGCCTGTTGCAGAGAGACAGACGCCATAATCAGACAGGGGGAAAGTACAGGTAACTGGTCTATCTTCTGGGTGAATAATGATGTGGAGTAAGCATTTGCTTTATAAATCTAAAATCTGTAAATGCCTTTGTTGGACTCTTCCCAGCATCACACGTACAACAAGAAAGCATAGGTTCTTAAAATGTCATATTTAGTAACCCCTCCCCTCCCACTCTATGTAGTTCTGGATCCTGTGCCTACTGATATTTACAATGTGGCCATACTGTATGTTGCCCATATGTCTAATCAATTAATATATTGTGACACACAGGGCTGGGCCTCGCTGCAATGTATTCAGAAGCTGTGATTAACACTTTCTCTCCCTGCTGTGATTGGCCAATCAGAGATGATTGGGACGAACATTCCATGTGTGTATTTACAAAGTAACAGGAGAGTACATAGCCGACTGTACATTATTATTATTATATTTATATAGCACCATCAAATTCCGCAGTGCTTTACAATGGGTGGACGAACAGACATGTAGTTGTAACCAGACAAGTTGGACACACAGGAACAGAGGGGATGAGGGCCCTGAGCTTACATGCTAGAGGGAGTGGGGTAAAATAACACAAAAAGGTGAGGATAGTATTAGACTAGTGACAGTTGCAGAAGAGGAATCAGTCAGGAGCTATTAACAGTTTAATTGATACGCTTTTATGAAGAAGTGGGTTTTTAACGATTTTTTTTTTGAAGGAGTGGAGACTGGGTGAGCATCTAACGGAGGAGGGAAGCGAGTTCCACAGGAACGGTGCAGCCCTCGAGAAATCTTGAAGGCGAGTATCAGAGGTGAGAGTACGGACAGAAGATAGACGTAAGTCTTCAGCAGATCGTAAGGGCCTAGATGGGACATACTTGTGTATAAGGGAGGATAGATAGGTGGGAGCAGCATTATGTAGAGATTTGAAAGCAAGAACCAGAATTTTAAATTGAGCTCTATATTTTATATGTAGGGACTGACAGGAAGATGAGCCTCGCTGTCACATTCATTATGGACTGTAATGGCGCAAGTTGGGAGCACGTAAGACCACTGAGAAGCGGATTACAGTAGTCAAGGCGAGAAAGGACAGTGGAATGGACCTTAGTCGCATCTGGCGTTAAGTAGGGGCGGATGCGCGCAATGTTTTTGAGATGGAAATGACAGGATTTGGCGATAGATTGAACATGAGGCTTGAAGGAGATGTCGGAGTCAAAGAGAACACCTAGGCAGCGAGCCTGCGTGGTGGAGCTGATGGTAGCACCGTTGACTTGGAGGGAGACAGACACAGGAGTAACAACACTTGAGGGAGGAAAGACCAGAATTTCAGTTTTGGTCAAGTTTAGTTTAAGGAAGTGGGCAGCCATCTAGTTAGAAACAGCAGAGAGGCAGTCAGAGACACTAGTCAAGAGGGACGGTGAGAGATCAGGAGAGGACAGGTAGATTTGCATAGCTTGGCCACAGCGTTACTCTAGTGTTTGTTCCTGTAGGAACATTAAGTAAGTCTCCCCTGGCCACAGTCTCACCTGGCTGCCTGCTGGTTCAGCCTCTCCTTCTCCTCAGAAACATCGCTGTACAGCCGCCTCCGCTGCTCCTGCAGAGACTGCTCCTCCTGAACAAGTTGCTTTTCATACCTGTGTGAATAAAGAGGTTCAGTTAATTATACACCTTCCAATAACCTTGGAATTCCAGCGATATAATGAGTACACCTTAGTTCAGTATAGTATCAGTAACTCCAAAATGAAATGTTCTTATTCAATTCTATTGATCTGATTTCACATGTACATATCGTGATTATTACCACATGTATACAGCGTTGTTCACAGGCTCCCAATCAGGACAACCATCTGTTACTAATACAGAACACAAAGCAGCTGAGGCATTTTCTGCACAATATTTTTACATACATACACACACACACACAAACATACATACACACACATACACAAACATACACAAGAAGATTTCGTCTAAGGCAAAGGAAAGGTTTTTTTACTGTAAGAACAATCAGGATGTGGAATTCTCTGCCTGAAGAAGTGGTTTTATCAGAGTCCATGCAGATGTTCAAACGGGTACTAGATGCATACTTGCAAAAACAGAATATTCAAGGATATAATCTTTCAATGTAGGGTAATAACTGCTTGATCCAAGGATAAATCTGACTGCCATTCTGGGGTCAAGAATGAATTTTTTCCTAGTTTGTTGTAAAATTGGAAGTGCTTCAAACTGGGTTTTTTTGCCTTCTTTTGGATCAACAGCAAAAAACAAAATGTGAGGAAGGCTGGACTTGATGGACGCAAGTCTCTTTTCAGCTATGTAACTATGTAATACACACACACAAACATACATACACACAAACAATATATCTATCTACATTTCTACATCACAGCTAGAAATAAAAGAGGATTGCCGTTTCACATTTTTAAAATTGTATTTTATTCTTTATTTTTCTGTGCATGGATGAACAAACCAGGCTCGCAGAGCCACAATAGCGAAGACAAGCCTCAACAATCATGAGAAACATTTGTTATCATGGCATAGAGTAGTTCTGCAGTAGTTTTATTCAAGCAAAGAAAACAAGCATAGTAGGTATGTCAGTGGAGAGAAATCATTAAGTGAGATTGTTCGCTTTGGTGAAGTTATTACATAACATAGCAATAAAACTCTTGCACTAGAGTGCTGCTGAGTATCGGAGGTATAAGTCAGCCTACACCCTGCACATACAGGTTACTGCCCTGGTATCCAGAGTCCCACATGTCTGCGCCCCTTCTGCCATAGGCCTCAACATAGCCAAGTTCAACAAGCTCATGAGTAACAGCGCGGTTTCCCAGCAGGGCTTGATCTCGGGGTCCTTCACTGGGATGCTTGTGCACCTGAGTAGAAGTAGCCCTCCAAGGGCGTGGCTGCGACCTAGGAGGATGGGGTACCCTGGCAGCACCAAGCTTTCTGTGCCGTAGCACTTTCTGAAGCACCTGTTTCCTCTTCTTGACCCTCAGTGCTGCGTCCGGGTATCACCTGGGTGGTCTGCTGTACGGGTGGCACTGCTGGTACTGTGCAAGGTGTACTTAGGTGTGGCATAAGTGAATCCCAGAAGTTGGCAAGTAACTCATCTAGTTTGGTCATGAAAGGAAGTTGCAGGTCCCGAGCCTCTGGTGTACACATGGCGTCCGCCATCTTGTCCGCTGGGCATTCCGGATGGTAAGTTGTGCAGGCAACGCTGGAGTAGCACAAGCAAAAGGTGCTGGGATATCCCTCACCGGCAGGGGGGTGATAGGGGAGGCAAGACCTCTGGTTTAAAGTAGAACAGCGAACAGAGTCCGCTGTGAGTAGGCCTTCTCTTAGGCCTCGGGTCTGCTGCTTGTGGGAGCCGCCGATCTTGGTCGGAAACTATAAAGTCAGCGGTATAGGATAAGTCCCCTGATTGTATTCCGTGCTGAAAGTTGCGAATATAGCTGTTCAGAGGCTTTGTAGCACGGAGCTCACCAGATGAGCGACTGGTCAGCACGGCTGTCAGGCTCCTCCCTGCTATCTTTCACTTTTATAAAAAATACTTCCAGTCTAATAAATAATCCTCAAGCAGTGTTTACAATGATTATCACCTGTGAACAGGAGCAATGTGTACGATAAACTGATTTTGAAGCAACGTATATCTGTCGTAGACAAGGACTTGATAAAGGTTGGAGTGCTGACTGAAACGTTGTCTATATCTTTACGTGTGCCACAATTAATGGAATGAATCATTGTCAGTTCATGTACTGCCGCTGGAATAGCAAAAGTATCCAAGTTGTGCATGTCATAGAGTAGGAGACGTTTTCTGGATCAGCTAATTTTACCTCAGTTTATCAGTAATTTGTGAAAATTTGGAGTTTAGTAAATAACCCTTTCAGATTTAAAAATGAGACCAGGAATTATGAAGACTGTGGGTCAGAATAGGCCATATTCAGTAAATTAGATACTTTTTATTATCAATCATTGGGGCGTTACTCTTTGTAATGTCTCCAATATTCCATATTACTGAATAATCCTATAACACTCTGACATAAGCAAGAAAAACGTCTAGAATAAAATGAGTAATTTTTAACAAATATTATGTTTAGTGTACTAGCCGCCCAGTCTCTAGTGAATTTGGTGATCTACAGAAATCCATTTTCCAGGACTGATAGACTGCAGAGGATGCTGAGTCATTAGGATCTCTAAATGAGGAATAGGGAAACTATTATAAATACAAAATAAATCAAATAAGCCCTCGTAATTAGAGGGTTATCCAACCACCATGACCACTTCAGCGATTTGAATTTGTATATTACACCCCCAGCACATGTGACTTAGGCAGCCAAGAAAGTTGTTCCGGTCTGCTGAATGTAAATTCTGTGCATAAAAAAATAAATATATATATGGAGATTTTTCCATGCAGTACGCTCCCCCTGCCTTCCTCAAACCTTCTTTCATTCCCGGTTACTTTTTTATAAATCCTCTCCCCTTCCTCTCTAACCACTCGAACCCCGCCTCCGCCCCTCGTTGGCTCAGAGCATACACTTGGAACACCCGAAACAGGGCAATCAAAGGCTTTGCTATCTTTGACTGGACCACGCAAGACTCTTGGTGACGCCATAAAGGGCAGGGAGAGCTTCGCCTGGCGCTGGACTACAGATAAGTTTAAAATCTTTTTTTGCAATTTTGAAAGGGAGTACCTAGCCTATAGAGCATTCAAAGTTAAAATACTATTTCTCTAAAAGGGTTCTAGTTCTGCTAATTATGCTGTGCTTGGTTAAGGCAGTATAGCAAATCATTAAGAAGAAATCATTCAGCTTGTTATCTTTGGTTATACTGGGTTACAGATTACTGTAGAACAATGTACATGTCATTGTGAACACCTTTCGCAAAGTACATAACTGGGAGAGACTCATCCGTGCTGAATGCGGTGGTGAATTATTAGGTGTCACTTCCTTAAATAAGTACAGTGTGATTAGCAGAGGCTGATGCAATTACATTTACTCTCCCACACATTGAGTGTGAGTCCTCGGAGGGGATTTTAAGGATTTGTCTGTAAACGTGCATTGTATTACATTTATCATTCCTGAATTTACGAAGTCAGAAACAGGAGAAGATACAAACGTTTCATACCTGAGGCCATACATTTACTAGTATTTGGCCATTCGCATACTGAAACATGGATTTTGTTTAAGTAAACATGTACCATAAATCCTATATTATCTTACAGGCTAAGTGGTATTTATTCCGTTGGTCCTATCCTATAGATCTTTTCATTCAATCCCACTGGTTAGCGGAGGCCCCCTCCTCACGTCCTATCTTTTTGTGATAAGTCTTACATTCAAAGCGAAATCTTAATCCCATCCTCTCCTGGTGATTAGTTGTTAGACTCACTGGCCCTATCGATATCCTACATACTAAATAATTTACTGGTATAAAAAATAATAAATAAAATGAAAAGCAATCTACCCCCCTTCGTAGTTACGTTCAATTAAAAGTATTGGACTGATGCCGTGTCCTTACCTCTGTTTGGCTAGCTCTCTCTCTCTTTGGGCCAGTTCTTCCTTCTCGCGGTCAAGATTGTGCCGCAGTTCCTCTGCCTGGCGTACGTAGCGCTGCGCTGCCCTCTCGTCTGACTGCAGGAGCTCAGCCTCATGAAGAGCTTTCAACTTTCGGATCTCCTGCTTATGTTTGGCAATAAGTCTCTGGATCTCGGGCTCCAGTCCTGTGGTAATACGGTAAATAGAACAACTGAGTGTACTATGGAATTAATTAATAGTCTAATCGAGGCAATGTTACTTATACCACCTTACTGAATAGATAGAAACATGAGTCGGTTTCTCTTTTTACATTTAAAGACACCAGGAGCTTAATCTGATTGGTAGAACAATGTGCAACCAATGGGAAATCAGAAACGATAGGATAGAAGCAAGGTGTAACGCAGAGTTAAATAACCTCATACAGGAAATCAATGATCCCCGAGCTATCCTTCCACAGGAGGAGAATACAATGGCAGTACTAGTGCAGTGTAGCAGACACAGCTAGTAAGTAATAATAATAGCAAAGTTCTGACGGTGAAGCCACCAGCATGAAGGTGGTCATTGGGATTGCTTCAATTTTCAGATGTTTCCCCAGGACCAGAGTTGTCACTCTCCCCACACATTATTATTATTCAAAAACAACAATGCTGACACGATAAGACATCTCTGCTATGAAAACAATGTTGTGGTGTGGTTCCAAGTAACGTATAGCTTACCAACCTACATTTTAAATACCATGGGGCACAAAAAACGAACTATTACTTCTCTGAAACTCACCACTGAATAAACGCGTGCAAACTCACCTATAACTGGCGTTAACTTTTATTCTAACATTTTTATTAGAGATATAGTGAATTACGTCATAATCCAGTTCAGACAAGGCAGTGTTCCTCCTCTCTGTACGCTGTGTGTGGACTGCCAGACGCAAAGGACAGCGCTAATAACAAATGGCTGACAGGGAGCTAAGATGGAGGCGCCCAGCTGCAGGATAGAGCAGTGGAAATTTCTACGTTTAATTCTATTTTACACATTCCAAGGTTCATATTTGTTAAATATGGGGATATATAAAATTAGAGGACAGGACCATGTCAGAATATCCATAACTTTATCATAAGACTATATGTCGGAAAGTGAGGGGGATTCTTTAAAGGAACACTATAGTCACCGAAACAACAGTTTTAGTGCATGCCCCTCAGGTTTTACTGCTCAATTCACTGCCATTTAGGAGTTAAATCACTTTGTTTCTGTTTATGCAGCCCTAGCCACACCTCCCCTGGCTATGATTGACAGAGCCTGCATGAAAAAAACTGGTTTCACCTTCAATCAGATGTAATTTACCTTAAATAATTGTATCTCAATCTCTAAATTGAACTTTAATCACATACAGGAGGCTCTTGCAGGGTCTAGCAAGCTATTAACGTAGCAGGGGATAAGAAAATCAATATTAAACAGAACTTGCAATAAAGAAAGAAAGGATAAACTTTAAATGACTCTTTACAGGAAGTGTTTAGGAAGGTTGTGCAAGTCACATGCAGGGAGGTGAGACTAGGGCTGTATAAACAAAGTGATTTAACTCCTTAATGGCAGAGGATTGAGCAGTGAAGCTGCAGGGGCATGTTCTATACACCAAAACTGCTTCATTAAGCTAAAGTTGTTTTGGTGACTATAGTGTCCCTTTAACAATGCAGCTAATGGCATGCCCCACAGCAGTGCAATCGGGGGAGGGGGGACAGTGCAAACACAAAGCTGCTTCAAGAACAAAGTAATAAAAATGAATAAACTTCCTACGTGACGGCTGACTGGATGAGATGAAAGGCAATAGGAGTTTTGTCTTAATATTATATTCTGCAATAAACACTTTTCTGCAGGAGGAACATTGACAAATGTCAATATAAAACAAATACCCCACGAGCCCCACCCATTCAAAATGGAGACACGTTCTGTTATCCACGCCAAAAAGCTAAAATAAAAGGTGGATATCCTCTTTTAACAGTTTTCATTTATTCCTAGACAAATTCATTATTAGAGCAATGAAGTGGAGAGGACTAGAAACACGCGTACTCGCGGTCTTTCTTATGATGTCATGCATTTGTCTAATGAGGTCATCTGTTTTTGCACAAAACGAAATGTGTAAAAATAGGTTTTGAAAAAAAAAAAAAGAGAAAACACACACATACCTTCTGTATGACAGGATCCTTCAGCTATATACATACACCCTGGGTCGGACAGTGTTTGAAAACTGACAGTCTCTATGGTCTTTCCTGTTACTTTGCTGAGAGTGAAGCCAGAAAGATCATAGAGAATGTCTAACCCAAGGTGCGCATATATGGCTGAAGAACCATGTCAAACATTAGAGGTAGGGATGAGTTTCTTTTTATTTTTTTCATATATTTTATTTAAAAAATGTATTTCCTGGTGCCGGGCCAGACCACCATGCTGACCGGTCAAATGCAGGAGAGACTCTGGGGGAATCTGGACTCTTAAGCAACAATTAGCAGCTCCGGTACTGGAAATGTGCACACAAGATGCCCACTCGGCTGTCGCTGAGGTAGCAGACCCCGAGATCGGGAGTTTTGGATCCCCTGTGGGACACATGAGGCTTCGGGAGGCTGCGGCCTACTCGGGAGCGGAGCATGGTGGACGGCCGCCTCCCTGCCTTCCTTCCCGGCTACCACACTCCGGCTTACTGTAGCACTTGTTGGTCCCGGTCCTCACTGAAGAGAGCTCGAGATGTGGGGGGAATAGGTGACACTAAACACCCAAGAAAAGCCTACTTCGCAAAATGGCGACAGCTCAGGGCACTTCACCAACTGCCCATGCCTTACGGAGCCCCTGTCACAACACCCGCCCAAACAAGGAGAGTCCAGCGACGAGCCCACCATTTACCTCAGCCAGGGAATCACTGGATCCTCTGTCCGCAACAGACGACCCCTGGAAGGGAGCTGTGAATTCATGCTGCAAAGCGAATCTACCAGGCGAACTTGATAAACAACTAACAAGCTTGCCAAGAATTGAACTCGGCTGAATGTCAAGCATGGAAAGGGAAGCTCTACTGCCACCCAGTTGAGTACCTGTGACACCTGAAAAAGCATGTGGGTCCCTGTTATTTTGGATTAAGCCGAACTGCTGTATTACCTTGTCGTTGACTAAACGTTTTATGAGACTCCGTCTGGACACTCTATGTAAGCACAGAGACAATCACAGCCCAACAAAGCATGAGATCTACAAGAGACAGCAGCTTTCAGCTTAACACTTGCCAGCTAAGATCTAGTATACAGATCTTTGCTATACACTGCAGCCATTATGTCTTCCGTAAACACTTCACCCGCCTGTTCTCACACAGACCTATGTATTACTACAGCGGTCTGCTCAGCCCCAGTGGTCTTAACTATATTTTGTCTGCCTAGCATGTTAAACGACATTGATTACTTTATCATAACTGTAGCAGACTTTTAGAGATTTCACCACGTTTGTCTAACAGGACTCCTCTCTATCAAAAAATTGTGCAGAAGTACCAAATGCCATTTCACTGTATAGTCATGTAACATGTCTTGCCTGCTCACCTGCATCTTTACTTGCACAGCAAAAAATATATATATATATTTCCTTTGCAAACTTGATAAGAAGATTATTATATTAAAAATAGTTTTGAGGTGACAGTTGTCCTTTAAAGAAACAAATCTGTATTCCTAACACGATAGTGACCCGGTCCATACTCTAATTCAAGATCCCATACATTAAAATGTAAAAAAAATAAAGCTTTACTCCCCTTTTTCCAGCTCCGGTGGCGCTGCTCACATCGCACACAGGTCTGATCCAATACTCCAGTAATAGAGGAGTATTTGGGACCTAATGCGCATGTTTGGCAAATGCATGTTTGGCAAAATACTTCCACATAGGAAAGCATTGAATCCATCTTTCCTATTGGGTTTCCGCGTCATGTGACACGGTTTTTAACTCTGCCAGTGTCATGTGACACAGTTTTACTCGGCCAGTGCCGAGGAAGTGCCTCAAGTGGCTCTCATACTGACGGCCCCTACAAGTGGACTTAACACTGGTATATTATTATTATAATTATTTCTTTTTATTATTTATATAGCGCCATCAGACTCCGTAGCGCATATGTAAAAAAAAAGTGTAAAATTTATAATAAACATTATCATAAGTAAAAAAAAAAAAAAAGCTGCAACGTTTTACATTGCAAGGTTAAAAGGACAGGATCACTGCTAACAGATCACTTCATTGAGATGTGAAAGTTACATGTTTGCTTAACAAAGGAGGTCACGTAACTACTTCAAATACATGTTGGCATTCAAACTGGAAAGTACAGCCGTCAAACCCATCAAGAAATGAAATGAAATAAACAAGCTGTGTCAGAAATTCCCACTTACCTTTGACATTTCAAAGCACAGAACATAGCGAGCAACACCCAAAATGATAATCCTGGAAGAAATGAAAACCTGTGTATTCTCGGTGCACATCAATGCATACCTGCGTTTCATGTAGTTGTGGCTCTTCACATTTAAGAGGAAAATGAGTTAAACAAGCACCATAGCAAAATGTGTATTCCTAATGATATAGTGCCCTTCTAACTCATTTATTTCATTTATCGTATTTTCCACCGTTCTCCATGTTTCCCCCCCCCCACCTTCCTGGCTGAAATCATCACAACTGATTTTCTCAACCAATCCAATACTTTCCCATAGCAAAACATGGGGAGGCTAGTGCGCCTGCGCGGCACAACACAGCACTGCGCCAATCAGATGGTCTCTTTGAGTGGAGTTTTACTCCATCATTTCAGTGGAAGAGCCTCTAGTGACCCATCCCAGTATTTTTAAATAATAAAGTGTGCCAGGACTGAACTGGATTGTGATGTAAATTACTAAAACATTATTTTCCATTTAAGAGACTACAGAGCACCATGTGTAAAAAATGTAACACAATGTTCTAGTTAAAGGTGCAGTTTACAAAGAAGTAATAATACCCCTTTAGTATTAGAAAAGTATTAAAAGTACACATTGATCATCCTTTAATATTACCAGGAACAACTTCCTAGAAGGACTAGAAATTATACCAACCTGCTCTAAGGAACGGCTGCCCTACAGGTGGATATTTGGGCTATTACACCCCTGATTTGGTGCCAACCGTTTTAGTTATTAATATAGGTTTTATGGTGACAGCTGAGTAACTGGCAAGTCTTATCGTGCCCTCAATCAGGAGGTCAACCTGCAACTCCTACCCCCTCCCCCCCCCCCTTTTTTTAAATGTTAGTGTTTGTAAGAAATGTCCATTTTCCTGGCCATATCCATGGCAGCACAACAATGGGTAGCTCCTCTCCTATCCCTAGTTAGACAGGAACCAATTAAAATAAGGGTACAAATACCCCCTCCTACCTCCTCCTCCCTCAGTCTTTTTGTTCCTGTCCTATCCCTGTAGGACCAAATTAGTCTATTTTAGGACTATAATCACTTTTCTTTTATGGCTTACCTGAGGGTTTTTACCTTCTACCCCCAAGGAAGTTCAGCCTCTCTTCCTTGGCAAGCTTCAGTATCCGGCCCTGTGCAAAGGTGTCCCCCTGAAGATACCCCCTTAGTGACCGGGGGTCCTACTTGCAGTGACCCTAGGGGTAGCAAGAGAAAATAAATGCCAAAATAATTCTGATTCCCTGCAGTGACCAAGAGGTAGCAGGAAGTGGCGAGAAGACCCTATTCTGGATGGATTTCTACATTGAAGTACAAAACCCCACATGTATGTATAAAAACAGTGAGATCATCCAAACAAATACTTTCTGCATATATTCTGTTAATTACATATGTGTGGGGTTCCCCCCCCTACCTATGATTGCTTTGTACCTTTCTTCTTTAACTTTTTGCACTAGCCTTCCTGGCGTCCTGTAACTCCTGGGGCGCATGTGCGCCGTTTTCGCGTGCACACTATGTCCTTGCGCGCGCCTAAGCCGGCGCCTGGGTTCCGGCTGCAGCAAGGGTGCCTCCTGCTAGGAGGTTGCTTCCGGGTTGGTGCCGCGCATGCGCAGTTGGCGAGCGGTGAATTCGCTCGTTCTGAGCATGCGCGGATAGGCGGTGACGTCAGATATGACGTCACACGCCTATTTAAGCGCCAAAAGCGTATATAGAGTGTACCTGAGGTTCTTATTAGGACTCTAGAAGTCCTGTTTTCATACATTTTCTACTTTGAATAGCATTTCCTTTGCAAGAAATATTTGAAGGTAAGTTTTACTTCTTAAAGGTATATACACATAATTATTTTTTTCCATTCCCATTTTCTTTTCTTTCTATACTAATTAAATTACTTTTCTAGACTATTTCGTAATCATCTCCACAATGGAGAAAGACAAAAGGAGATCAATGTCTTCTGGTTCAGACTCTTCTGGATATAAAAATAGGTCACACTCTAGGAGTTATAGGTAAGCCATATCATATCATTAATTTTTCTTCAGGGTCAAGATCAGGACAGACAATGCCACAGTTGTAGCATATATAAATCACCAAGGAGGGACAAGAAGTTGCAGAATGATGAAACTTATGAAACCTTTGATGGCCTGGGCTCAAATGAACTTGGAGAATATCTCTGCAATACATCTCCCAGGAACTCAGAACTCTGTGGCAGACTTTCTCAGCAGGGTGAAATTAGACCCGGGAGAATGGAGTCTATCAGACATAATATTTCTACAGATCGTAGAAAAATGGGGCCTTCCCCAGATAGATCTAATGGCTACAAGCAACAACAGAAAAGTCAAGAACTTCTTTTCGAGAATTCCAGATCCCCAGGCCATAGGAAGAGACGCATTGACATGCAGTTGGAACTTCGACCTGGCTTATGCCTTTCCTCCGAAACCCCTCATCTTCCCTCTGCTAAGGAGACTACGACAAGAGAAGACATCACTGATTCTAATAGCCCCTTTTTGGCCTCGCAGACCTTGGTTTCCGCTCCTACTAAGTCTGTGCAAGAAGGATCCATGGCGCCTTCCAGTGGTCCCATTCCTGTTACATCAGGGTCCAATTCACCATCCAAACCCAGCATCCCTTCGTCTGATGGCATGGTACTTGAAAGGGATGGGTTAAAGAACAAGGGATTTTCGAGATCAGTTATCGAGACACTTCTTCAAGCAAGGAAGAAGTCTACTTCATCCACTTACTACAGAATATGGGATGTATTTTCTTCATGGGCCAGTTCAAGGCCCTTTGATATGTTGAACCCTTCGACTACTGACATTCTTGATTTTTTACAATCAGGTCTAGAGAAGGGATTGAGTTATAACACTCTAAAAGTGCATGTTTCTGCCCTCTCTGCTTTAACTAATCATAGATGGGCACTGGATCCGGACATAGCTAGATTTCTGACTGCAGTCCTCAAGATCAAGCCACCCATTAAGTCTATTACTCCGCCATGGGATCTCCCTCTGGTCCTGAAGGCTCTTAAAGCAGATCCTTTTGAACCTATGACATCAATTTCCTGTCATCTTCTCACGATCAAGACAGTTCTACTAGTAGCCCTAGCCTCTGGTAGAAGGGTTTCTGATCTCCAGGCTCTTTCAGCTCGAGAACCTTTTACGATATTTCATAAGGACAGAGTCATCCTGAGAACGGTTCCAGAATTCCGCCCAAAGGTGACTTCAGAGTTCCATATGAATGAAGAGATAATCCTTCCAGCATTAAGTACAGAAGAATCTAATAACAGGGAAAACGCTGATGATGATGCTATCGACCTAGTAAGATGCCTTAAGATATATATACAGAGATCCTCAGAATGGCGCATTTCGGAAAGGCTCTTTGTTATTCCTAATGGCCCTAGGAAGGGTCTGCAAGCTTCGAAAGCCACTATCAGCAGATGGATAGTTTCGGCCATTATCCAATCTTATAGGTCATCTAAAACTAGTGTCCCTGAAGGTTTGAAGGCTCACTCTACACGTTCCCTTTCTTCATCCTGGGCAGCTGCAGCAAAGGTTTCTACAGAGCTGATTTGCAAAGCAGCCACTTGGTCATCTTCTAATACATTTATTAGACATTATCGTTTAGATGTAAGAGCTGGCCAATACGATGGATTTGGCAGATCAGTTCTTTCTGCCTCATAGGACTAACTACTATTCTTTTTGTTTCTCACATTGAGTTGTTTGTGACAATACACTTGCATTATTTAATAATGTGTCTGAGTTTTTCTTTCCCTCCCTTGGTTTTAGCTTGGGTATTACCCATTGTTGTGCTGCCATGGATATGGCCAGGAAAGAGATAAATTTACTCATACTTACCGTAATTTTCTTTTCCTGGTCATAGGCCATGTCAGCACAAAGGTCTCACCCAGGGATATTGCTGTTAACTAGACTGAGGGAGGAGGAGGTAGGAGGGGGTATTTGTACCCTTATTTTAATTGGTTCCTGTCTAACTAGGGATAGGGGAGGAGCTACCCATTGTTGTGCTGCCATGGCCTATGACCAGGAAAAGAAAATTACGGTAAGTATGAGTAAATTTATCTCTTTACTTTGTACCAGGAAATGTGAGAAAACAGAGAATTGCAAACGTTCAAACAACACGCAGAATTGGAAAACGCTTAGTGAGTTATTTTTCCTCCTCAGTTATTTTTGCCTAAATGGTTCCATTTTCCACAATTCCTGGTTTATTGAATAGCCCCCAATATTTTAACACAGATTCAGGATTCAAACAGAAGGAAACAAACCTACAATAAGAGGTTTGGTGTATAGTATAATAATCTTAAACATTACGGAAATGCGTACACTGACCTCTCTGCAATGTATAGGACGTATGTTCCAGGTAAGACAGCAGGACATGCTTAAAAATATATTTTAGAGAATATTTCAAAAAATTTTCAGATTTATTTAAAAAAAATAAAAAATAAAAATTTCCTTAGTAGGCAATATGAAAAAAATAATAATTAAGAATAAAAAGTTTTTTCTTCGTTGTTCTAGAATATGCTTTTGCATTTGAAGTAGAAATACTGTATTAAAATGAAAGTTAAACCGGACATTAAATTCCCCAAAATCAAAAATCTCAATTAGTTTCGGCTGCCAGCAAACCATCTAGGGTTCTGCTATTTGTACCCACTCCAAACAGGCTTCAATGGGTTAAATAGGTTTTACTGGAAATCCCCAGGTTTTGTGATATCAGACGATAAAAAAATGTCAACGATAAGGCCAATTCTGTAAACATATAAAAACAGCCATTACAAGTTTTCCCTGTTATTAACTCTTCAGATCCACAATACAGGCCGTCACAACAATACATTGAGTCGTTTAAATGTTTATGTCATTTGTTCAACCCCAACCTGTAATGTTACAATGATATTAAGCAGAAATGCTCTCGGTGATCTATCGTATAGAACAACGTTTCCCAATTGGTATTCCGCGAGAACACAATTAGGCTTCCGCAGTGAATTGCCACATCCAAGATGGCAGTTGCTCCCTGCTGTTTCCGATCTTCTGGATACCGCGATCTTACTAAGAGAGTTATTGCATTCCTGCCATGAGCCCGCCCTCCGTCAGCTATCAGCCATTTCATATCCACTTGGTGAAAAAATTCAGGGGCTCAGATCACAATATTGGTCAAAGGAGTAATGATTTCTTTTACTGCTCTTTAGATTAGTGCCCATTGTGGCATCTGGGCATAGTTTTTTGTGTGTTGATTTTTGTGACTGTGTGAAGTTTGCATCTGAAAACAAGCTACTTGGGTTGGGCTTCTCAAACTTTTTTTTTTTGTTTAACTTCTTTTGTTTAAAACTAAATTTAATATATAGATATATACATAGTCTGGTTACTATCTGTATAAATCAGTGATATACCAAAAAAAACAAGGTATTTGGGTTAGGCTTTTAATTTTTATTTTTTAAACTTATTTGCATATAACCAGGAATTGTGGAAAATTTCACATTTTCCACAATTCCTGGTTTATTGAATAGGCCCCAATACTTTAACACAGACTCAGGATTCAAACAGAAGGAAACAAACCTACAATAATAATAGGTTTGGTGTATAGTATAATAATTTTAAACATTACAGAATCACCCCCTATATATATATATATATATTTATATTTATTCTGCAGAAATCAGTGATATACCAAAACAACTGTTTCTAAGAGCTTTTAACTAAACAGCATCCTTTGCAGTGAGTTACTGAGATCTGTTTAAAAGTGTTCCAATCTTTTTGCTCCAAGACTGACTCAAAATCCTGCTTTCTTTAAGTTCTTTTAAAGAGCTTTATAAAAATCAGCATCCTTTGCAGTCAGGTAGTGAGATTTTTATTTATATAAACATATGATACCGCACTCAAAAATGGCTTAGATTAATTTGTATAAGCATATGTTACCACACTAAACAAATACTTGTTTAGAAAAAAAGCTAAATTTTATATTCAATTGCCATGTCTAAACGGATAATTGCTTAAACCAATGTGACTTGGTCCTGATCACATAGAGGGCTCTCAGCCATACAGTGCAATTAGGCACTAATACTACTGACATTGGCGGACTCTATTGGGGTTTATTCATTCATGTTTGGTGTATCACTGATAACTACAGTGGTTGTGGTAGGATGAGGTGTATGTAACTGAGTGTATATATCACATTGGTTTAAGCAACTGAATCAAAATTAAGCTTTTTTCTAAACAAGTATTTGTTTAGTGTGGTAACAAATGCTTATACAAATGAATCTAAGCCATTTTTGAGTGCGGTATCATATGTTTATATTTATATATATTTGAGGTATCAAGAGTGGGATGGCAGAGTGCCAGTACATACCATTGATTTTTGTAGTGAGATCTGTATTTGTTTTGGGTTAACGAAGTGCTTTTTGTTGTTTTTTTTACCAACCAACCACCATGATTTTGGACACCTATTTGAAACAAGTACCAAGTAAAAGAAACTTATAGAAACTGAGAAAGACGATACATTATGAAAACGGGCCCAAAATAGTTAAATCTACTGGTCCTCAAATAGCAGAGACAAGTGACAAGTCAAAGAAAAAAAAAAGAAAAATCACGCAATGTTAGCCAATCTTCTTCTCAAAGAAAAGAAAATGTGATGACAGCTACTTGTCATTTGGATTCACAAGTGCCAGAAATAAAAATGTTCCTCAAGCACAAGGCTTACTTTGCAAGAAAATATTGGCAAACAGTTCGTTAGCACCGGCTGAATAAGGTCGTAATTTTGAGCAAAACCAGGCAGAATACAAAGCGAAAGGCCCAGGAGTATCAGAAGACTAAACTGTTTATGCAAAATATTTTAAAATGATAATGAAAAAGCCACTCATGAATAGGTTTGTGTTACGTCGCTATTTATTTATTTTTTTTCGGTGGGGGGAGGTTCCACGATGTTAGTATACTATGTCAAAGGGTTCCACGGGAAAAATTTATTGCCAACCGCTGGCATAGAAATAAAGCGCTTTCCTCACTCTGTATATGTGATCATGGAACTATCTGGTGGTAAAACAGTGCATATAGTCTGCCCTGTGTGTGTGCTGGAGGGGCAGAGAAAATTCATCAAATTTTTACTTCTAGGATTCAGTCTCCTGATCACGCTACCGTAGCGCAGAGACCAAAGGTTCAAACACTTAGCAAATCCCCAATATCCCACACAAAAATATCAATCAACATTAAGAAATATTCACCACTGCATTGGAGGCACAAAACCTACAACGCACACTAAGGTAAACCCTGCATCGTTTAACATTAGCGCAAGTTCTGGAGATTTACACACAAGACGTCATTATTAGCCTTTTTTATAGGATGTCAGACGCAGAATGCATTGCTCTGTAGTATGGTAAACTGAGTTCCTCTCACGAGGTCGGAGCGTTGCCGCGGTTACCACGGCAACGCTCAGATCTCGCGAGAGTGAACTCTAGCCCCGCAGGCTAGAGTTCACTCTCCACTGGACCACCAGGGATGGCAGCAGGAACAAGAATCCCCCCTAAGGTAAGAAGGGAGGGGGGATATTAAGTAATCTGTCCCCACCTCCACTGGACCACCAGGGATGGAAGCAGCACGGTCCCCCCTCCCTACAAAAGGGAGGGGAAATAGTAATAGTAAACGCCACCCCCACACAATACACATAAACATACAGCACCCTTACACACACACACAGCACCCTTCCATATATACACACACACTAACATACACAGCACCCTTACACACACACAGCACCCTTCCATATATACACACACACACACACACACTAACATACACAGCACCCTCACACACACACACAGCGCCTTTGCACACAGCTCCTTCACACACACCAGTATGTGTGTGTGTGTGTATGTATGTATGTGTATGTATATATATATATATTTATATTTATATATATATTTACACGCGCCGTGTGTGTTTGTGCTTTAGGGTGCACACCCTTATACAATAGGCTGCGCACGCCTATGTGAGAGACTAACCTTCAAACATGAGGAGTGTGTGTGGAGGTGGGGTAATAAGACAAATAGGGCTAATCCCAATACAGGCACTAACCATCTACCTTTTACTGTGATCTCCTTAATCTTCTTGGTCTTTTCATCGATCCATTTCTCCCGTCTGACTTTTTCTGCCGCAGACATGAGATCCTGCAACTTCTTCATTTCCTAAGAGACAAAATAGGAAATTATGAATGAAACTGACTGCAAATAAACAGAGAAAATGGTTAGATTTGATCATTCAAAAAGGGCAAACCCCACAATTAGCATTCAACTCCCTCCCCACCGCAAACGTTAGAAAACCGCACACCGTATCTGAGATAGACCCCCGTAAACAGGAAAACCAAACATTGGAACAGCCATTTACAGAGAAGGTTCATCTGTTACATACGTTAATATTTGTCACTATGGAGAGCTGTATCCGCTCCAGCCTGACTATTGTCAGTGTCCTCTAATCTGCGCCTATCAGGCTGCTGCCACTGATCCAAACAGTTAGAGAGACCGACTGCTGTCTGTAGAATACTCACACTGGAGGGGGGCTATTAACCAACCCCCCTCCCTCCCCCGCCCCAACATCTCTTACACTAAAGGGATACGGACATTACAATGTAACTGCTGTCTGTAGAATACTCAGGGAACACAGCAGTTCACACTGGGGGGTGGGCCATTAACCAAACCCCCCCAATATATTTTACACTAAAGGGATACGGACATTACAATGTAACTGCTGTCTGTAGAATACTCAGGGAACACAGCAGCTCACACTGGGGGGTGGGCCATTAACCAAACCCCCAATATCTTTTACACTAAAGGGATATGAGGATTAGAACTCAGAGTTCAAGTTAAATATATAATGCCACATATAAAAATAATATTTTATGACCGTTTCTCTTTAAGGCACTGACGCCCATAAATGGATCAGGGTGCGGAGGGAAAGGTAGGTACTTGGGGTGAGTAAATAATGGGCGCTGCGACATAGAGAGAGGGATGTTACCTCGCACAGAGGGCCCAGAGTTTGCCACACCTGGGGAAAGGGAAAGAATAAAAAGAAGAGAAGGTAACAGAGAAACAATGAAGAGGAATATAGAAAGCGCTAGCATTACAGAGCAGTTCAGCTTGGTAGCTCAATAAAAGTAATTGCTGCATCGCTAGCACCACACAGTGGTGACATTGAGACATTACACTAAAAATGACACAAGTGGGAGCAAATCTTTAAAGTGCGTAAAAGCATGTGGAAGTCGGTACCATGTCCGATAAATATAAATTCAATCTACACACTGTACTGGTGAACTCTGCAGCAAGTTTTTATATTAAAGATACACCGACTGGAAACTCCTCCACCCCAACACAGACTTTTAGTGCAGAGTTGTACAGCGCTGTGGAATTTTTGGAAACTCTATGAATAATAATAATAATCGCCAATCGGTTCCAGGAATTATGGGATGCTGCTCTGTCACTTAGAGGTGAGGCGGCTGTGTGCGCGACTGCTATGGACTATTGTCTTTACGGCTAACTAAATGTCATTCCAACAGCACAACAGCCCAAGAAGGTGAAAGACTAAAATGTAAATAACAGTAAAAAACCCTTGGCGTCAATGGCTGCCCAGCTGCTACTTTTTAATGTTTAGTAGACTTGCCGAAACCAGCCGGATGGTTGTTGGGGGCACATGGAGGTACATTACCTTTATTATAGCAATACAGGAGTCTTCTCAATCACCATAGAATTTATTTTATTTTTAAGAATTTTTATTTCATTTTTAATGTGGCAGCTGGCCAGCAAGAGCTGACTAGTCGCCACATAATTAACCCTCGCGCCGTCAATAGTTTTTAACTATTTGCCCCCTGACTGCTAGAGCTGCTAATGTGTAAATCGTTCAGGGTTTTGTTTTTTTAATCCGGACCCAGATTTGAAGTCTCCAAGCCTGATAAAATTTATTCTGCTGAAATTCGGACAAAATTCAGGCCCATTCAGGGGCTGAATGAAATATCTGGACATTGAAGAATTTCATCAACATTGTCCAGATTTTGCAGTAAGAAAGGCGCCGTACAGCAGAGAATGGTTTTGCCCAGCTTGGGGCTATTCGGTCTTTGTAAACTTATTTATATGTTTCAGTGTTTGGGGGAGGGGTTACTTGTTTTTGTTTATTTTCGGACCATGTTTAAGACATTCCACAAGCTGCTGTAAACAAATTGTGTCATTTCCGCAGAGGTTGGATAGGTTAATTTTAGCTGTTTAGCTCCAAATTTTGTAGTAAAGAAAAGGAAATATTACATTGTGCATTACCCAGCAACACGCGGCAAGTACATACATATAAATTATATCTCAAAGCAATACTCAAAATTATATGACCTTCCACATGCTGTGCCCATGCCCGGCCCGCCATCGGAAGGCCGATTGCTAACATATCAATGGCTCTATGCCCCGGCAGCTTCCAGCATAGAATTCCGTCTTCTCACGGCCAGCGGCTACATTGTTACACAATCCCAGCAGCCAATCAGAGAGAGGAATTCCAGCATGGAATACGAAACCCATTCTTCACTTTCACATATAATGCCCACACTATCCCATCATTCAATCAGAAGGTGGAATTCCAGCATCGTATACACCACAGCTATGTCTGGCTGGCTCTGCCCAAACTCACCAGGTCATGGTGTTCCTGCATTTGGTTGATCTTGTTTCCGTATTTCTGATCAACCTGTTTCAGTTCATTTACCAGAGACTCACATTTCTCACTCAGCGCTTTCTTGTCATCAATGAGCTGCCGGGAGAGGAGAATACAGCGGGTACAGAATTACTCTACAAATGTAACTAACCCATAGTGTCCCATAGTGTCTGGGATCCCCCATCACATACAAATGTAACTAGCCCATAGTGTCTGGGATCCCCCATCAGATACAAATGTAACTAGCCCATAGTGTCTGGGATCCCCCATCAGATACAAATGTAACTAGCCCATAGTGTCTGGGATCCCCCATCACATACAAATGGGATCCCCCATCACCTACAAATGTAACTAGCCCATAGTGTCTGGGATCCCCCATCACATACAAATGTAACTAGCCCATAGTGTCTGGGATCCCCCATCAGATACAAATGTAACTAGCCCATAGTGTCTGGGATCCCCCATCAGATACAAATGTAACTAGCCCATAGTGTCTGGGATCCCCCATCACATGCAAATGTAACTAGCCCATAGTGTCTGGGATCCCCCATCACATGCAAATGTAACTAGCCCATAGTGTCTGGGATCCCCCATCAGATACAAATGTAACTAGCCCATAGTGTCTGGGATCCCCCATCAGATACAAATGTAACTAGCCCATAGTGTCTGGGATCCCCCATCAGATACAAATGTAACTAGCCCATAGTGTCTGGGATCCCCCATCAGATACAAATGTAACTAGCCCATAGTGTCTGGGATCCCCCATCAGATACAAATGTAACTAGCCCATAGTGTCTGGGATCCCCCATCAGATACAAATGTAACTAGCCCATAGTGTCTGGGATCCCCCATCAGATACAAATGTAACTAGCCCATAGTGTCTGGGATCCCCCATCACCTACAAATGTAACTAGCCCATAGTGTCTGGGATCCCCCATCACATACAAATGTAACTAGCCCATAGTGTCTGGGATCCCCCATCACATACAAATGTAACTATCACATAGTGTCTGGGATCCCCAATCATACAGGCAGGATTTACTTTATTACCGCTATTTAAATAATGTAATATCATACGGTCCGGTTTTAGGGTCACTACCTGATCATGACTCTAGTTAGCAAACCCTTAGATATTAATAATTGCATACATACCCAAACCTTTAATTGTTACTTTAACTGTTCTGTATCCAGATCAAAAGAGAGAGGTACTCTATGATTTTATTCCAGATTGGAGTTTATATGGAATTGTTCATTTGTAAATATCAAACCCAATCTGTAAATACCAGATTTCATGCCACTGTGTGATTTATGCACGATATGTTACCACAGTTTATTAAAAACTAGCAAACCTAAAATAGACCGGCTCCTCCTACTTACACAAACTCCTCCATATATGATGAAATACTCCCATTGCATGATTTATGAATGAAAGGCTCCACCAAGTACATGTATTATGAATGACAAGTTCCTCCCCATTACTTGGTAAATAACTGAAAGGCTCCACCCAATGGTTTCTGAATGAATGGCTCCTCCCATTCCCTGGTTTCTGAATGAACGGCCCCTCCCATTCCCTGGTTTCTGAATGAATGGCCCCTCCCATTCCCTGGTTTCTGAATGAATGGCCCCTCCCATTCTGTGGTTTCTGAATGACTGGCCCCGCCCATTTTATGGTTTCTGAATGAAAGGCCCTGCCTATTGCCTGATTTCTGAATTAAAGACTCCTCCCATTGCATGGTTTCTGACTGAGCGGCTCCTCCTATTGCATGGTTTCTGAATGAGCGGCTCCTCCCATTGCATGGTTTCTGAATGAAAGGCTCCTCCCGATTCATGGTTTCTGAATGAAAGGCTCCTCCCATTGCATGGTTTCTGAATAAAAGGCTCCTCCCATTGCATGGTTTATGAATGAAAAACTCCTCCCATTGCATGGGTTCTGAATGTAAGGCTCCTCCCATTGCATGGTTTCTGAATTAAAGGGTCCTCCCATTGCATGGTTTCTGAATGTAAGGCTCGTCCCATTGCATGGGTTCTGAATGTAAGGCTCGTCCCATTGCATGGGTTCTGAATGTAAGGCTCGTCCCATTGCATGGGTTCTGAATGAAAGGCTCCTCCCATTGCATGGGTTCTGAATGAAAGGCTCCTCCCATTGCATGGGTTCTGAATGAAAGGCTCCTCCCATTGCATGGTTTCTGAATGAAAGGCTCCTCCCATTGCATGGTTTCTGAATGAAAGGCTCCTCCCATTGCATGGTTTCTGAATGAAAGGCTCCTCCCATTGCATGGTTTCTGAATGAAAGGCTCCTCCCATTGCATGGGTTCTGAATGAAAGGCTCCTCCCATTGCATGGGTTCTGAATGAAAGGCTCCTCCCATTGCATGGGTTCTGAATGAAAGGCTCCTCCCATTGCATGGGTTCAGAATGAAAGGCTCCTCCCATTGCATGGGTTCTGAATGAAAGGCTCCTCCCATTGCATGGGTTCTGAATGAAAGGCTCCTCCCATTGCATGGTTTCTGCATGAAAGGCTCCTCCCATTGCATGGTTTATGAATAAAAACTCCTCCCATTGCATGGGTTCTGAATGTAAGGCTCCTCCCATTGCATGGGTTCTGAATGTAAGGCTCCTCCCATTGCATGGGTTCTGAATGTAAGGCTCCTCCCATTGCATGGGTTCTGAATGTAAGGCTCCTCCCATTGCATGGGTTCTGAATAAAAGGGTCCTCCCATTGCATGGGTTCTGAATAAAAGGCTCCTCCCATTGCATGGGTTCTGAATAAAAGGCTCCTCCCATTGCATGGGTTCTGAATGTAAGGCTCCTCCCATTGCATGGTTTCTGAATTAAAGGGTCCTCCCATTGCATGGTTTCTGAATTAAAGGCTCCTCCCATTGCATGGGTTCTGAATGTAAGGCTCCTCCCATTGCATGGGTTCTGAATAAAAGGCTCCTCCCATTGCATGGGTTCTGAATAAAAGGCTCCTCCCATTGCATGGGTTCTGCATGAAAGGCTCCTCCCATTGCATGGTTTCTGCATGAAAGGCTCCTCCCATTGCATGGTTTCTGCATGAAAGGCTCCTCCCATTGCATGGTTTCTGCATGAAAGGCTCCTCTCATTGCATGGTTTATGAATAAAAACTCCTCCCATTGCATGGGTTCTGAATGTAAGGCTCCTCCCATTGCATGGTTTCTGAATTAAAGGGTCCTCCCATTGCATGGTTTCTGAATGAAAGGCTCCTCCCATTGCATGGTTTCTGAATGAAAGGCTCCTCCCATTGCATGGTTTCTGAATGAAAGGCTCCTCCCATTGCATGGTTTCTGAATGAAAGGCTCCTCCCATTGCATGGTTTCTGAATGAAAGGCTCCTCCCATTGCATGGTTTCTGTATGAAAGGCTCCTCCCATTGCATGGTTTCTGCATGAAAGGCTCCTCTCATTGCATGGTTTATGAATAAAAACTCCTCCCATTGCATGGGTTCTGAATGTAAGGCTCCTCCCATTGCATGGTTTCTGAATTAAAGGGTCCTCCCATTGCATGGTTTCTGAATTAAAGGCTCCTCCCATTGCATGGTTTCTGAATGAAAGGCTCCTCCCATTGCATGGGTTCTGAATGTAAGGCTCCTCCCATTGCATGGGTTCTGAATAAAAGGCTCCTCCCATTGCATGGGTTCTGAATAAAAGGCTCCTCCCATTGCATGGGTTCTGCATGAAAGGCTCCTCCCATTGCATGGTTTCTGCATGAAAGGCTCCTCCCATTGCATGGTTTCTGCATGAAAGGCTCCTCTCATTGCATGGTTTATGAATAAAAACTCCTCCCATTGCATGGGTTCTGAATGTAAGGCTCCTCCCATTGCATGGTTTCTGAATTAAAGGGTCCTCCCATTGCATGGTTTCTGAATGAAAGGCTCCTCCCATTGCATGGTTTCTGAATGAAAGGCTCCTCCCATTGCATGGTTTCTGAATGAAAGGCTCCTCCCATTGCATGGTTTCTGAATGAAAGGCTCCTCCCATTGCATGGTTTCTGAATGAAAGGCTCCTCCCATTGCATGGTTTCTGAATGAAAGGCTCCTCCCATTGCATGGTTTCTGTATGAAAGGCTCCTCCCATTGCATGGGTTCTGTATGAAAGGCTCCTTCCATTGCATGGGTTCTGAATGAAAGGCACCTGGCAATGTCTGAGAATGCCCCTCTCACCTGGTCAATGAATGAGAGATGTCTCTGGATGGTAGCCTCGTACTGCTCACTTTGCTGTTTCAGTTGGCGTCCCAGCTCCTTTTCTGTCTGTTTCACGTGCCGTATAGTTAGTTCTCTCTGCTGAGCCTGGAACGTGTGAGGACAAACAAATATGGTAACTTCGTACAAAATAAAATGTCCTCAATGTATAAATTAAACTTTTACTGCAGGTTTCACACGAGACCATAATGACGTTTTGTATAATAGAACGCCAGTCACCTCGTACAATATACTGCGGTGGGCATCATTATAGGAAATAGATTTTCAACCAAATCTCGTCTGAACAAGAAACAACCCCCCCCCCCCAAAAAAAGAATTATACAGGCGCTCAAAAAGCTCTGCACATCCTTTAGTACAAAGCTGATCACTATGCTAACAGCAAACATATGTATCTGGCCACCCCAGACACCTCAAAGGGACACTCCACTGTTCAACTGTAACACTCTTTGGCAGATATGCCTCCAATAAAACTGTGCATGCATGTCATTTTGTATTGTTTTTCATTATGGTATATCTAAAAACCGCTTGTAAAAGCTGCAGATCTCTTGTCTGCAGCCTGTGCATGCCTTCCCCTTCTAACCACGCCCAGGCTTTCTGCGACTGTCCAATCACAGGCTTCCTAATGCAGCTCAATGAGAAGTCTTTGCAAGGCAATTACTGCCTCTTGTGTTTAGTTCCACTGAGCTATCCAAACCAGGAAGTAACAGGACTGGTTGTCTGACTGACAGCCAGGGGGATTTAACAAGGTCCATTTAGAAAAGTGACAGTTTTTCACCGTTGATGCTATCCTCGTTCCCCTGTAAAGCTCATTCCCTGATTTTGCTCCTATCACACGGTTTTCATTTTTCTTGTTCATATCTGGATATTTTTACCAGATCCAAACACAAGCATGTGGTTACGAACTTAACAAATGAAAAACTACAAAACTAGATTAATCTAGAACTGCCGGGGTTAGTATGAAATAATACAGAAAACTGCAGTTTGACCGTAGTCGAGATACTCCGCCTGAGTACATACGAGTGCAGTCTGCAGCAGGTTCACAGTTTTCTTCTTTTCGTCGACCTCCAGACGAAGTTTCAGCATGGAACTCGTCACCTCCGTGGCCACCGCCGATGCCTGCTCCAGATGTGTCAGCTCCTCCTCCGATAGCAAGGCCTACATTAAAGACGTAATAAGGGATGTGTGGAATAACAGGATAAACA